>NW_026843855.1:1561949-1699449 GCF_029531705.1 Pantherophis guttatus | reverse complement strand
GATTATGGGGAAGGAGGAGGAGGGGGAGTGGGGGGGAGGAGGAGGGAAGGGGTAGGAGAGGAAGAGGAAGAGGGAAGAAGAAGCAGCGTAGAATAGAATAGAATAGAATAGAATAGAATAGAATAGAATAGAATAGAATAGAATAGAATAGAATAGAATAGAATAGAATAGAATAGAAAATAATTATTTATTGGCCAAGTGTGATTGGACACACAAGGAATTTGTCTTTGGTGGATAATGCTCTCAGTGTACATAAAAGAAAAGATACGTTTGTCATGAATAATAATGTACAACACTTAATGATAGTCATAGGGTACAAATAAGCAATCATTAGAAGAAGAAGGAGAAGGAGGAGGAGAAGGAGAAGGAGGAGGAGGAGGAGAAGGAGAGGAAGAGGAGGAGGAAGAAGAAGAAGAAGAAGAAGAAGAAGAAGAGGAAGAGGAAGAGGAAGAGGAAGAGGAAGAGGAAGAGGAAGAGGAAGAGGAAGAGGAAGACGAATGAATGAATGAATGAATGAATGAATGAATGAATGAATGGTATGAATGAGTTTTAATGTTTTTAATGTTTTTAATTTTTAAATGTTTTTTATAATGATTTTAAATGCATTGTGAGCTGCCCTGAGTCTTCGGAGAGGGGCGGCATACAAATTGAATAAATAAAAGAAGGAGGAGGAGGAGGAGGAGGAGAGGAGGAGGAGGAGGAGGAGGAGGAGGAGGAGGAGGAGGAGGAGGAGGAGGAGGAAGAAGAAGAAGAAGAAGAGGAAGAGGAAGAGGAGGAAGAAGAAGAAGAAGAAGAAGAAGAAGAAGAAGAAGAAGAAGAAGAAGAAGAAGAAGAAGAAGAAGAAGAAGAAGAAGAAGAAGAAGAAGAAGAAACTGGAATGAAAGAGAAAGTTCCAAACAATCAGGAAAATAAACCAGTGGAATAACTTGTTTTCAGAAGTTGTGGGTGCTTCAATCACTGGAGGCTTTTAAGAAAAGACAGGACAACCATTTGTCTGAAATGGTGTAGGGTTTCCTACTTGAGCAGGGGGCTGGACTAGAAGACCTCCAAGGTCCCTTCCATCTCTATTCTGATTGATAGTGCTTATAAGTGTGAAAAATGATCACAAGTCCCTTTTTTCCGTACCGTTCTAACTTCGAATGGTCACTAAACGAACTGTTGTTAAGTCCAGGACTCCCTGTACAAAATTCAAACCGAAGCCCCGGCAAATCATATTAGCAAGACGAAAAGAGCTTTTACTTTATAGTTTACCCTCTGAGCTCCAAAGCCAATTGCAGAGGCCTTGCCAAGACTGTAAGTTTCCGAGATTCCTCCCCAGACAGATTTCCTTGGCCCGAGAACAACGTAGATATAAGACTGCTTCTGATTAGCCAAAAATAAAAATAAAAAATATTCATTTGGGTCACCGAACTCCTGCTAATGGCATTCTAATAGTTCTGATCCCCACACTATAAAAAAGATGTGGAGGCTCTAGAAAAAGTGCAGAGAAGAGCAACCAAGACGATTAGGGGACTGGAGGCTAAAACATATAAAGAACGGTTGCTGGAATTGGGTATGTCTAGTGTAGTGAAAAGAAAGGTTTCCTGCTTAAGCAGGGGTTGGACTAGAAGATCTCTAAGGTCCCTTCCAATTGGTCACCACACTATAAAAAAGATGTTGAGACTGTAGAAAAAGTGCAGAGAAGAGCAACCAGAATGGTGAGGGGACTGGAGGCTAAAACATACCATGAACGGTTGCAGGAACTGGGCATGGCTGGTCTAGTGAAGAGAAGGACCAGGGGAGACAGGATAGCAGTCTTCCAATATTTGAGGGGCTGCCACAGAGAGGAGGAAGGGGGTCAACCTCTTTTCCAAAGCACCCAAAGGCCAGACAAGGAACAATGGATGGAAACTGATCAAGGAGAGATTAGAAATAAGGAGGAATTTTTCTGACAGTGAGAACAATCAACTGATGGAACAGAAGTTGCCTTCAGAAGTTGTGGGAGCTTCATCACTGGAGGCTTTCAAGAAGAGACTAGACTGTCATTTGTCAGAAATGGTGTAGGATCTCCTGCTTGGGCGGGGGGTTGGACTAGATGACCTATAACAGTGATGGCTAACCTTTTTGCCATCGCGTGCCGAAAGTCCTCCTCCTCCTCCTCGTCATTCCAAACCCTTCCCAGTTCCTTCCAAACTCACTCAGGCTCTTAAAAGGACATCGCTGACCTCAATTTACAGATAATCCTCAACTTACAACAGTTCATTTAATCATCCTTCAAAGTTAAAAAAGTGACTCGTGACCGTTTTTCACACTTACGACCATTGCAGCATCCCCCACCATAATCACATGATCAAAATTCACTTGGCAACTGGCTCATATTTATGATGGTTGCAGTGTCCTGGGGCCATGTAATCCCTTTTGTGACCTCCTGAGGGAAGCCTGATTCATTTTTTTTTATTATTTTTTTTTATTTGATTTATATGCCGCCCTTCTCCGGAGACTCAGGGCGGCTTACAGTGCGTTAAGCAATAGCCTTCATACTTTTGTATATTTATACAAAGTCAGTTTATTGCCCCCACAAACTGGGTCCTCATTTAACCTACCTTAGAAAGGATGGAAGGCTGAGTCAACCTTGAGCCTTGGAGAGATTCGAACCAGCAGTAAATTGCAGGCAGCTGTGTTAATAACAGGGTGCTTTAAACCACTGTAGTACCAAGGCTCTTTAACAACTGTGTGACTAACTTAACAACTGCAGTGATTCACTTAACAACATGCTTTGCATATAAGCGAACCTCCTAAATCACTTCCTCCTTTGTGAAAGAAAAGAGGAATTGTGATTCTACTTCCATCAAATAAGGAGACCCATTCATAATATCTGATTTTCTCCAGATATTGTCATACAAGCCCACTGGATTGAACTATTTCTTTTCTACCAGTGCTGTTCTTTCTCATTTCACCAAAAAAAGACCACCACCACCAATAACAACAACAACAAAAAAAAGAATTTGGAAAGCCATCTGAATGTAACCATTTGGGATCCGCTAGAGAAAAACTAGTCGTGTAAATATTCTCGTTCCAAGATTTCCAAGGCTAGTCTAGTGAAAAGAAGAGCTAAGGGTGACATGATAGCAGTCTTCTAATATTTAAGGGGCTGCCACGAAGAAGAGGGGGGGTCAACTTAGTCTCCAAAGCACCAGAAGGCAGGATAAGAAACAATGGATGGAAAATAGTCGAGGAGAAAAGCAACTTAGAACTAAGGAGAAACTTCCTAACAGTCAGGACAATTAACCAGTGGAACAGTTGCTACCAGAAGTTGTGGGTGCTCCATCACCGGAGCTTTTTAAGAAGAGACTGGACAGCCAGTTGTCTGAAATGTTTATAGGGTCTCCTGCTTGAGCAGTGGGGTGGACCAGTACACCTCCAAGGTCTCTTCCAGCTCTATTCTGATTGATTGATTTTCAATATTTTTGGTGTCCATTTGCATTTTGGTTGAGTGAAGAACAGGAAGGGATAATCAGTATTTGGAAGAAAAAAACTTCACCGCAGGAATTCCCATCCACACAACCATTTTCACTCTGGTGCAGATGGCAGCCACTCAAGGCGCCCACGAATTACCATCTGGCCCTTGATCATGGCAGGAGACTTCCTGCTGAAGTCTTCTTCTACAGCCAGCTAGAACCGCAGGAAACATCTGCTTCAGAAATGCAGGCACAATCTGACACATCACAAGCCTTTTCGGCGACAATGTCCATGCCTTCATTCTTCTGGGCAGATTGGACAAAGTTTCAGGAAGAAACGTCAGAACCAAGTCCAACGGAGAAGGACAAGTCCTTGACTCTTCCATGACCACCCTAGGATCAGGAGGAGATCCAACCGTCCCCTTCCCACCATTCAATCTTCTCCATACTCTCTGTCGTCCAACGATCTGTACACTTCAATGGCTTTAACCCCCATGGTTGAAATTAGCATGAGGAAAGTCTTAATTTCCCTTCTAACATTCCCATGCAATTTAAAAAAAAAACAAAATTGAAGCGTACATCCCTTCTTATCCTCAATTTTCATATGATTTTCCCAGGGGGAAGGGATGTATCTGTTTTTGTACACACCAGAGATGGAGAGACACAGAAAGAGAGGATTCCCTTAAGTCTTCAATGTCTTAAACGAATTTTATTAAAATTAAAAAAACCCTCATCAGTCAAACTTTTATCCAAACTTTTTTCCAACTACCATGTTTCCCCGAAAATAAGACCTTGTCTTATATTTTTTTTGAACCCTGAAAGAAGCACTTGGTCTTATTGCCATGCGCTCAAAAGCCCGATTGGGCTTATTATCAGGGAAGGTCTTATTTTGGGGGAAACAGGGTATAAATATTTAACCCTTGATGATATTGATATCCATATACACTACAGGGGCTCTCTTTGCACTGTAGGAACAAGCCTACTAATTCAGTTTAACATCCAGTATTATATTCTAATGGGGACGTGATGACTCAGTGGCTAAAGACACTGAGCTTGTCGATTGAAAGGTCGGCAGTTCAGCGGTTCGAATCCTTAGTGCCGCGTAACGGGGTGAGCTCCCGTGACTTGTCCCAGCTTCTGCCAACCTAGCAGTTCGAAAGTAGGTAAAAAATGCAAGTAGAAAAATAGAGACCACCTTTGGTGGGAAGGGAACAGCGTTCTGTGCGCCTTTGGCGTTGAGTCATGCCGGCCACATGACCATGGAGACGTCTTTGGACAGCGCTGGCTCTTCGGCTTTGAAACAGAGATGAGCACCGCCCCCTAGAGTCAGGAACGACTAGCATATATGTGCGAGGGGAACTTTTACCTTTACTTTTATTATATTCTAAGATTAATATGCTCAAATGGACAATATTTAGCAGAAGGAAAATTCTGTTTTTATGATAGTCTTAGTTACCTGCGGTTCCATAGTCCAAAGCAACTGACTTTGTTCAAAAATGTTTCCTTAAACAGTCATTCTTTTTCCCGTACGGATATAAAGCTAATACTTTGAGAATATATCTCACTTTTACTGCAGTGGGTGATAGATTGATTGATTAGGGATTTGCTACAGACTTACAGATAATTGCACAATGATCCAGATTTGCACTAAATTATTCCCAATGGTTCCAAGTGGTGAGAATAAGCACAATTAAAAAAAAAAAAGAATAAAATAGATTTGGCTAGCGCAAAATGTTCCTGCTTACAGAAACGGTGTTTATTCCATCTACGTTGGGATCAATAAATCACTTCGGATTTTTATCTTATGAAGAACAGTGCGCTAAGTCTATCATTTGTATTATTTGCACAAAACAAGAAGATGCATTTTCTTCATGTTGAGTTAAAACAAATCAGCTCTGGCTTCCAAGATACCTTGATGAATCTCCCGAGAGTGGGATTTGCATACGGTGTGGGTAAAAATGAACAGAAATGAAAAATGGATTCCACAAGTTGAATTGTGGTTGTCACGTGCCTTGTTAAGGCCACACTTGGAATATCCAGTTTTGGTCGCCACAATGTAAAAAAGATGCGGAGACTCTAGAAAGAGTGCAGAGAAGAGCAACGAAGAGGATTAGGGGACTGGAGGCTAAAACATACGAAGAACGGTTGCAGGAACTGGGTATGTCTAGTTTAATGAAGAGAAGGACTAGGGGAGACATGATAGCAGTGCTCCAATATCTCAGGGGCTGCCCCAAAGAAGAGGGAGTCAAGCTATTCTCCAAAGCACCTGAAGGCAGGACAAGAAGCAATGGGTGGAAACTCATCAAGGAGAGAAGCAACCTAGAACCAAGGAGAAATTTTCTGAAAGTGAGAAGCAATTAACCGGTGGAACAACTTGCCTCCAGAAGTTGTGGAATAGAATCAAAACCAGGTGAAATGTTAATACCGCTTTATAATGCCTTGGTAAGGCCACACTTGGAATCCTGCATCCAGTTTTGGTTGCCAGGATGTAAAAAAGATGTTGAGACTCTAGAAAGAGTGCAGAGAAGAGCCACTAAAAGGATTAGGGGACCAAACAGTTGCAGGAACTGGGCATGGCTAGTCTAGTGAAGAGAAGGACCAGGGGAGAAATGATAGCAGTCTTCCAATATTTGAGGGACTGTTACAGAAAGGAGGGGGTCAACCTATTTTCCAAAGCACCTGAAGGCCAGACAAGGAACAATGGATGGAAACTATTCAAGGAGAGAAGCAACCTAGAACTAAGGAGAAATGTCTTGACATTTAGAACAATTAATCAATGGAACAACTTGTCTCCAGAAGTTGCAGATGCTCCAACACTGGAAGTTTTTAAGAGATTGGACAACCATTTGTCTGAAATGGTATAGGGTTTCCTGCCTGGGCAGGGGGTTGGACTAGAAGACCTCCAAGGTCCCTTCCAACTCTGTTTTTCTAATCTATTCTGTTCTGTTCATATTTTCCTGTCCTGTTTTTGGTATTTGGGGCACTTCAATCAGGAGGCAAGTTCTTTTCATGTCATTTGGCAACAGTTAAAGGGATTTCTTGGCCAAACATGTTGCTGTATAAATAAAAAATTCATCTTAATTATCCTTGTATCATATCCTCCTCCCATTTGTACTATGATTTTTTTTCTCTTAGTTTATGAACTTGCATTTTTATCTAAATTAAATCTCTGCTTGTTAATTTTCATACAGTTTTCCAACTTTTAAGACTCTTCGTTTATCTCTCTCCATCTCTCATAATCTTCCAATCCTTCCTAATTTAGCATTACAGGAGCTGCGAATTGTGTTGTCAGATGGATATGCATGCTCGTGGGCGCACAGACCCACAAATAATATACAAACTCACTAAATAGTCCTGTGCCTAGAACTGATCCCTAATAAATATTCCTTTCCCACTGATTATGATAAAAAAAACAACCTTATATTATGGCCAGACCCGGGGTCGTAAGTGGAAATGGCCATTAAAAAGAGAATGGGAGGATTGGCCAAATTTTAATAAAGGATGCAGAAGAAGCCTCCGATGGCTTTAAAATAATAAAGTAGAATGTAATGAAGCAAATGGCAGGAACTGCATTTTGGTCACCATATTGCACAAAACATGTTGAAACTCTAGAAGGAGTGCAGCCAAGAGCAACAAAGCTGATTATGAACCTGGAGGACGAAGGCAAAAGCTCCAGATTTACAGTATTTATATCCTGCTGTTCTTATTTTCACAAATAACTCAAATTGGCAAACACAACCCATACACCTTCTTCCTCCTATTTTCCCCACAGCGACAAGCCTATGAGGCAGGTGGGGCGAGAGAGAGTGATCAGCCCAAGGTCATTCAGCTGGCTTTCATGGCTAAGGCGGGACTAGAACTCACGGCCTCCCTGTCAGGGTTCCGATGGATGCCCTAATTACACCATGAGCCTCGAGCTAAGCTTCAAAAGAAACCCAGTAATTTATTAGGAGCAACATGTCGGCAGGTACCCAAGTGAAGCCAGCTCTGTCCCACGTAATTTACGGCCCAATTATGACCCTGTTTCCCTCCTCCTCCCAGGGTGTGTCATCAATCACATTCTCCAACGGAGCACTTTTGCGGGCTGTAGAGATTACGCCCCTCCAGCTGTTGCAGGTAACCTGGGATACAGCCTTGAGAAAGGTATGCATGGAATGTGCTTTTGGTTGTGGCTGCTCCTGTCAGTTTTCCCCCCTCCTGCCTATGGCAACTCGAGAGCAGGCCAGGGATGCTTAGCAAATTGACACTCCTGTTTTCTAGCCTGATGCATTAACCACTACACCAAACCGGCTCTAAAACAGAAGGAAAATGATATTTTGCAGCCAGAGTTTCTCTTTTTCGCACAGTATATCCCGCTGCTGTTAATTTGTCTGTTTTTCTGCGGTGGGATTTATTCCTCCTTGTATTTAGGTCTGAGATCCCTGATGGGTTTGCTTATAGAGAGAGTGGTATAAAGTTCTTTGAGCCAGTTCAACTGATGATAAAACCTCCATTCATTTCTTTTCCAACAAGATGGAAATCATTCTTCTTCTTTTTTAACAATGTATTTATATATTTTCCTTAACATACGTTCTTTATAAACAGTGTATTATCTGGGTGTATTTGCTTAACATAATAGGATATAATATAATAATATATTAAACATAAACCATACGTAATAGTATTTTTCCAATTTCTAATTTCTGCTTCTATTATCCAACCACTGGTAGAATCAATACCATTTTTGAAAGTATTCTGATTCTTCTTTATCTTTTTATCTTCAATGTCAACCTATCCATTTCTGCATAATCTAGTTTTTTTTTTTTTATTACCTCTACTTCTATGGGTGGTTCCTCATTTTTCCAATGTTGCACATATACAATTCTTGCTACCGTCAAAATATGTAATATTAAATATATATTCCCTTTATTATATTTTTCTGGTACTATGCCTAACAAAAATATTTCTGGGTTATAATCTATGTGTTGCTTTAACATTTTTTCTAACCGTGTATGTATTTTTGTCCAGTATTTTTTTTGCCTAAGAAGTCGTTTTTCAAGGATGTAATCATCCTGTCAAATTTTAGATTTTAAGCTCCTCTTGATAGGTCCATTCTCATCTTGGTTACGCCGGAAAGCAATGTATTTACTTAATAACAAGGCGTAACTCGTATTGCCACGGAGCGGAGAAATGAGCCTAAGACGAGAGTCGCAACCACCGGAGGAAAGTACCCCAGATCAAAACAAAAGGAAGAAAGGAAGGAATAAAAACAGTTCTGCAGTAGCTTTTTGAGGTGACGTCTGAGACGCCGAAGTCTGTTTTTACTGGGAAATCAATTCTGATTTGGAAATCCACATACAGTTAGAAGAATCCATCGGTGGAACAAGCTTGACTCCAGAAGTTGTAGGTGGCTTCAACACTGGAAGCTTTTAAGAAGAGATTGGACGATAGAAATAGCATAGGGTTTCCTGCTTGAGCAGGGGGTTGGACTAGAAGACCTCCAAGGTCCCTTCCAACTCTATTCTGATTGATTGATTGATTGATTGATTGATTGAGGACTTCCAAGGTCCCTTACAACTCTGTTATTCCATATTATTGTTGTTGTTGTTGTTATTATTATTATAAACTTTTATTCGTTAAATATGAAACTCAGTCAGCTGAACATTCAAAAATGCATCAGAAATACCATTGACTGGTGCTAATGGTTGATAGGGGTTACTGCCAGCGTCCTAGGGATCAACCAAGGACCTTCTTAAGAAGTACGATGTTCCAAGTAGCTGCAACTTCTTGATATATTTTGCAAAATTCGCAGACACGGTACCAAGTGCCCTGATGACAATGGGTATCACTGTTACAGGTTTCATCCATAATCGCGTAGTTTCAATGGCCAGGTCGCGACATTTCATGATTTTTTCCAGTTCTTTTTCTTTGACTCTGGCATCTCCTGGTACAGCGATATCAATAAATTGTACGCTTTGGTTTTTGACACCATCATCATCATCATCATCATCATCATCATCATCATCATCATCATCTTTATTTATTAAACATGAAACTCAGTCAACTGAACATTTAAAAAGGTATCACAATTACCGTTGACTTATGCTAATGGTTGATACGGGTTCCTGCTAGCATCCTAGGTATATTATTTATATATAATATAATAATATATTATATATAATAATAATAATAGTAATAATAATAATAATAATAATAATAATAATAATAATAATAATAATAGAAGATAAGCAGCAAGAAAAAATCACAAAGTACTGGGACTTGCAAATTGAAGTTGAGCGACTGTGGAAAAAGAAATTGTGTGTTGTCCCGATTGTAATTGGAGCCCTTGGAGCAATACCCAAAGGGCTACCCCGCTATTTAGAAATTCTAAATTTGCCGGACTTGAACATTTTGACTCTACAAAAAACCACCTTACTCGGAACAGCTTACATCCTCCGACGATACCTTAACAGTTCCTAGGTCCTTGGTTAGGACTCGAGCTGCTGAGCTATTAACCAGCCTCAAAGGCTGTGAATCTCACTGAAGATTAAATAATAATAATAATAATAATAATAATAATAATAATAATAATGATAATAATAATAATAATAATAATAATATATTGTTGTTGTTATTTTTATTATTATGCTGTTATTGTTATTCTACCAATTTAACATCGAAACTCAGCTTTCCTTAGTTTAACTGAAATTACTCAGCTAAGAGTCCATCCAGCATTCATTTTTCCCTCCTATTTTTTTTTTCTCCTGAATTCCCCTTCCCTGGCTATATGTGTTCATGTACAGTAGAAAAGACAAAGAAATACACTCAATTCTAAATCTTTCTTCCTGTTTATCTTATTCAACAGAAGAAAACTGAGAGGTTCTAGTCAAATGACGCAGCTAGTTGCCCATTCATCAATTTCATTTTTTGGGGGGGCTGAGATTGCCCTGATTTGACACAATGGTGTGCTCCTTCTTTTATTCAAGATTTTTTCTCTATGCCCTGAATTTTATATATTCCAGTTTTGCGCATTGCATTTAAAGCTAAGTTCACTGTTGCATAAGACATGGTTCTCTTTGGACTAAATCAGATTTTCTGAGACCCATTAACCATTCCATATCCCCACAGGTGACTTGAATTCAAGGTAACTTGACCTAAAAGTCTGATATTCTCAAAATGGAAAAGGGATCGGGGCTATTTATTCTTCGAGGGAAGGCATTTCTTATTTCTCTTCCAGTTGCTCTGCATCTCCAAGAACATAACTGAGCAAATTTTTGACAAAACTGTTTCCTCACAGGAGATTTCCAAATTCCCTAAGGCTCCAAACCCAAAAAATTAAACAGGAAAATTCTTCTTTAAAAAAAAAAATACTGTATATGAAAGCTAGATGTTAAATTGTTTTCAAATAGTTTGAAAACATGATTTCTATTTACCTCACTTTAAAATATTTTATTTTTCAGGCTTTTTCACACTTGTAACCAAGACATTTCCATCTGTTTTAAGTAATTTCTTACTGTTTTTATATATAAATATATATGTATGTAAGTGTGTGTATTGTCCATTGGGATAGATAGATAGATAGATAGATAGATAGATAGATAGATAGATAGATAGATGAATATATAGGAGAGGAAATAATAATTAATATAAAATAATAAAATAAATATTATTTATTATATATTAAGAGAGTCACACAATCAGCAACATCCCAATGACTATTATATGTCATAGCACAGATAGAGGGGGGAAAATCACTGGCAATATTCTGGATTCATTTAAATATGCATTATAAAGACTGGGTAATTGATGGCCCAGTGTGTTGTTGTTTTTTTAAGTTTTTAGACATCAGTTTATTTTTTTAAAAAAATATCAGACAGTCTCTGAATTTAATCTTTTGCAAGACACAGGGTTTTTTTACTTAATTATCCTGCAATTGGGCGTCTACAGTACTCATGTTAAGCCCTACATTCTAATCAAATTGATGGAGAAATAAATATCATTGATCTTAATGCTGTCTGGCAGTAATGAACAGCAAAGACAGAGATAATATTTAAAATTATTTTTTGGGCCCAAGGAAGAATTTCATTGACTCTTAAACATATATAGTGCTTATTTGCCTGGGCACACTAAAGATATTATTTTAGACACCTATATTAATTATTTACCTGAAGACTGTCTCGAAAGCACATTTTTAAACAAATGCTGTTTTAATTTGCTTTAGGCAACAAAGAATGGTACCCATTTTAGTGAATTGAAAATTTCTATTTTAATTGGTTTATGAAGACAAAACATTTGCTGTGACAGACTTAAATGATTAACAGATTCCCCCAAACGCCTCTGGCATCGAATATCTATATTTTCATTAGCCTCAACTATTTATCTTCTTGATAAAATTAAAATTAGCAATGGAGTAAGTTTACTTTTTATGACAAACAAGTGACCAAAAAAAACCCGTTAAATTATTCCATATGAAATGACAGCTTTTGTGCTATTAATTTCAGATTTCTCCGGTTCTATAACCCTGGCTATTAAATTTTTTAAAAAATCTATTTTACGAAAGATGTTGTTAATATGCTAAGAACAATAAACATCTCAATTAAGCAAAAATGCATTTTAGAACCATTTTTAGCATTCATTCATTTATTCATTCATTCATTCATTCATTCATTTATCTATTTATTTATTTATTGGGGTTAAAAACAAGACCAAAAAAAAGATGACAAAAACAATAACAACAAACCTACATAGACATGTGGTGAATGTGCAACACAAACACACAGTATGGCAAAAGTCCAATCGCAATATGCTTTATAATTAATTATTTTCTCACTGTGCTTAGGATTGTTCAAAAATCTTGAGTCCAATGAGTAAGGAAGAGTTTAGGGGGAAAAAATGGCAACCGCAAACATTTATAGAGAACAATCTGTCAATCTGTACATAAATGTTTTATACAACAATTTCCGTGAAAGATGCCCATCATCATTGTCATCTTTTAACGACCCCATGATCCCTTGCGGGATGAAGTCTGGGCAACTGAACAGAGCTAGCAGAGTGTTTTAATGGCCAGATGCCCTTCCTGTCGCCAATGCGGAGTTTTGTTCAGCAGATAGATTCTCATTGTGCCCAGAGAGAGAAATATCTGCCTCTACCTAGGATCGAACTCACAGCCTCCTGATTGTGAGGCGAGAGCTCCATCTCTCTAGGCCACCACACCACTCCTTCCTTGATGGACTGGTATTTTATCTAAAACTCTTAATTCCCCTACCCAATAACTCTGGCAAACAATAATATTGATGGAAGCTTCAGTTTTTCCCTTATCTGTGAGCAGTGATGGTATTCAGCCGGTTTGGACCGGTTCAGGCAAATCGGTAGCGGAGATTGCAAGTGCCCCCCCTCTCTATCTCATTATCTCTCTCTCTATCATCTCTATCATCTATCTATCTATCTATCTCTATCATCATATCTGTCTGTCTGTCTATCTATCTATCTATCTATCTATCTATCTATCTATCTATCTCTATCATCTATTTACCTCTATCTATCATCTATCTCTACTTTCTATCTATCTCTATCTTCCATATCTATCTATCTATCTATCTATCTATCTATCTATCTATCTATCTATCTATCTCTATCATCATTGTCTGTCTGTCTATTGCTATCACCTATTTACCTCTATCATCTTTCTCTATCTTCTATATTTATTATCTACCTACCTACCTACCTATCTCTATCATCATATCTCTGTCTGTCTATCTATCTCTATAATCTATCTCTATTTTCTATCTATCTCTATCTTCTATCTCTATTATCTATCTATCTATCTATCTATCTATCTATCTATCTATCACATTAGTTGCCCATATACCTTGAAATTGCCAGTACGGAAAGAGATTATATGGTTTGGAAAAAAAATCAGAATACAATTTTCATCCAGAAATTAAACGGAATAAAAGAGCGAGCAACAGAGGTATCTACCTAAGGGACATGTTGTTTAACAGACAAACCCACAAACAAGTTCAACCTATTTTACAAGGTTTTTCAAATGAACTGAATGAAACCCAGATTGCTCAAACAAACAAGGAGAGACATTGGTAATCCAAGAAACCAAACATCTTAAATGCAGCCTTGAAAGACAGTCCTAGAGAGGAATGGGCGGACTCAAAAAATACATGGCACATTTGTCTTGCAATATTTAAAAAAAAAAAAAAAACCACAGTAAGTTTCATTTTACTCTCACGACGAACTTCTATGGAATATTTTTGCCTCCTTCGTGCGCTTATTTTGGCACTCTTCAAAATCCGATTAGCATTCTGCCAACCTCAACATACCCTCTTCGTATCATCCATAAATTTGCTTTACTCATTAATCCACCTTGTTTCACAATAATCCAATCAAGGTCAGTTATCTCTACATCTCAACCACAAGGAAATGAATAGGGCCTTCCTTCCCTTTTAAGAGGCGACATTCTCTCCCTCTGCTATTTTCGTGGACGCTTCGGATGAGACATGGCAGAAACACAAAAGTTTTTTGGAACTGGGGTCCTGTCACTGTGAAATTTGCTGGCTTATTGACCTTTCAAGCATCTCTTAAAGGTTAGAGCCAAGAACCATGCAGTTCGGAGGGTTTGGAAATGCTGTAAGTTTAATCATTGCGATTTTAATCGTGCCTCCTCTGGAAGGAAGCTCCGCTCAGAAAACTGTTATTTTACAGTTCCTTGTGGAATTCAATTTTTTAAGGGTGATTAGGACTTTTTCTCTTTTGCAAGGGGAAAAAAAACATGCAAGCAATGACCATTATTTTGTGAAAATACCGTCATCATCTGTTTTGTCCATATCCTGGATCCAGTGGTGGGATTCAGCCGGTTCGGCCGAATCGGTTGTTAAATTTCTGACTGGCCTTGCCCCCTCCCCACCCCGCCCCTTCCTGGAGTCACCATGCGCTCCATTTTGGCTCCCAGGAAAATGCAGGGAGGCCTACTAGGCCCAAAATGGTATGCGAGGGGTATGGTGCGCCCCCCCGGTCCATTTTTGGTCCCAGGAGGCTGCAGGGAGGCCTACTAGGCCCAAAACGGGGCACGGGGGGGGGCTGCTCCCAGGGGGTTGCAGGAGGCTGATTGCTGCCTGTCACACTCCCTGGCCACGCCCACCAATGCCACGCCCTCACAGCTGGTCATTAGGACAGAGAACCGCTTGTTAAATTATTTGAATCCCACCACTGCCGGATCTAATATTTTAGAGTCCATAATCCAATTCATAATGAAAATGCCAGCCTACTACAATTGACTATGAGATAAAGCATAGCCAATATCGATAGCTCATTTATCGGTATTATTCAACTACATCCCTAACATAAAACAATGCTTCATCTTATCTAGAGCATTCTTGTATCTAACTTGAGAGGACCGAATAACATTACTCATTATCACAATTTTTATATGAATGCATTGTTTTGAAGCATCTCAGTATCTAGCTAGATAGATATGCTTTGATTTTATCGAAATGCAGGCACAAAAATGGAGCCAGTGTAGAAAAACAGACACAAAAATTTACATTTATGCGAGAATTGCACCAAATTTGCATCTATTGAAAGCATGCATTCAGAAATCATCATCAACTTCATTTAACGACCCCATAATCAGGGATGAAATCCAGCAGGTTCTGGAGAACCGGTAGCAGAAATTTTGAGTAGTTTGGAGAACCGGCAAACACCACCTCTGGCTGGCCCCAGAATGGGATGGGAATGGAGATTTTGCAGTATCCTCCCTCTGCCATGCCCACCAAGCCACGCCCACAGAAACAGTAGTAAAAAAAATTGGATTTCACTACTGCCCATAATCCCTTGCGGGGTGGAGTCTGGGCAACTGAATGGAGCTAGTTTTACTGGCCGGATGCTCTTCCTGTTGCCAATGAGGAGTTTTGTTCGGCAGATATATTATTCTCAGTATGCCCAGAGAGAGAAATATCTGCCTCTACCTAGGATCGAACTCACAGCCTCCCAATTGTGAGGCGAGAGCTCCACCTCTAAAGCGTACATTCAGAAATGTAAGAATTAAAAACGCGCAGAAGAAGCTCTAGGGATATTCGAGCACAGACCTTCTTCCTGAGCACAGGAGGAGGAAATATCGGGGTGGGTGGGGGAGAAAAAGAAACTCTTAGGTAGAAAACAAACATTTTTTAAAAAAAAGAAAAAGGCAATATATTATTCAGCAGAGCTTAAAGTGGAATATGTCAAGTTGGATTAAGATACAAACCCCGGTCCCAAAGTTATAAAGAAGCAGGGCAAGAAATAACACAGGTAAAGCTCCCTTGGAGCAGACGGAGCAATTCCACCGCTTATATTTGCAAAATATTGGCTACGCGATGGGACCGTTTGCTCCTCATTTATCTTGGATCCCCGTCCGTGGAAACGGCAAGGGGGAAGGAAAAGGGATCAGGCAAAGCGCGAATAAGCAATTAAAACGAATTTGGGCCAGAGTGACCTCACCTCTCTCATCTAGAACCTCGCAAAGAATTTCGGCCTAAATAAGTCTACGGCCAGCACTTTCCCCAGGTAAACGCTCCCAGCCAGGGTTTAATCTATCAAGGGAGAAAGGTAACTTAATAGCAGAGATTGTACGAGAGCAAGGCTTTAGAAACTAAGCTCCTGGTTGCCTCGGAGGATTGCGGCTCCGGCTTAAAAATATTATGAAAAGTTCTTAGCCACGAAGAGGCACAGATAAGCCCTCGAGTTACCACAGTTCGTTTAACGACCGTTCGAAGTTGCAACGGTGCTGAAAAAAGTGACGTGTTTTTTTCACAACCGTTGCACCATCCCCGCAGAAGTGGGCTTGACATAATTTTACCACCGGTTCGTCGCACGGCGAAAATTTGAGTGTGCGCACATGCACTCTCGCTGCACTCACGCACGTAGCTTCCATGCATGTACGCGGCCTTCCACACATGTGCTTTGTTCACGTGCACAGCTTGCACACATGAGCGCGGCTTAGAAAACATGGCTAAATAGGATGGTCGACACTACCGGTTCGCCTGAACCAGCCCGAACCGGGTGAATACCACCACTGCATCCCCGTGATCAAAATTCAGATGCTCGGCAACTGAGTCATATTTAAGACGGTCGCAGTGTCCCCAGAGGTCAACGAGGCGGGGAAGCCGGATTCACTTAACAGCCCGTGTTTTTGACTTATCAGCTGCAGGGATTTGCTTAACGACGGTGGCAAGGAAGGTCGTACATTGGGGCTAAACTCACTTAACAAATGTTTCGGTACGGAGATGGTCTTTGGTAGCTTAGATACTTCTCTTCAGGGAATCCAGAAGAACTTATATAAAATATTTGTGATTTACTCGCTTAGATAGACTTGCTTAGTCTAAATATTCTGTTTCTATTCTAGATATAGAGTTCAAGTAGTCCTTGACTTACAACAGTTCGTTTAGTGACCGTTCAAAGTTACGACGGTGCTGGAAAAGGTCACTTAAGACCGTCTTTTTCACTCTTACGACCGTTCCAGCATCCCCGTGCTCATGTGATCAAAATTCAGAGGCTCAGCAATGGACTCATATTTATGACAGTTGGAATGTCCCAGGGTCACGTGACTCCCCCCCTCTTTTGCGACCTTCTGACAAGCAAAGTCAACGGGGAAGCCAGATTCACTTAACAACCGTGGCAGGAAAGGTTGTAAAATGGGGTAAAATTCGCTTAACGGCTGTCTCACTTAGCAGCCAAAATGTAGGGCTCCATTGTGTTTGTAAGTCGAGGGCTACCTCTATCTGCCTGCTCCAGGGTGAGCGAAGCGCAACAAGAGTTGCCGATGACTTTAATTTGTTGCAAGTATTAAGAATAATTCCAGTGGGAATTAAGTCTGACTTTGATTGTAATTAAGATTGATACTACAAAATCCTTTCTAACTGCTTAAATTCATACGTATTTTCAGGCTCAAAGTGCATCTCAAAAACAGGAAAGCTTTTTCTTTAAACGGACTAGAGATGCCGGATAAAAGATCTTGACGCAAACACCTGGACTTTTCTACACATTCCTGTACACAGAGGGGGAAAAAAAACTTTTCATTCCCAGCATTCTCAAAATGTAGAGATAATTCTATGGTTCCTGGGGGGGGGGAGGGGGGGCAACCCAAGGCAAAATAAAAAAAAGGCCATTTGCCAGTGATTAGAACAAGTCATGGCACGAATCTCCATCCGTGGAGGAAAAGAAGACATGGATAGTCCTCGACTTTCAACAGTTCATTTAGTGACCGTGCAAAGTTACAACGGGACTGGAAAAAAAGGAGACTTCGGAACATTTTTCCTCTTTACAACCGCTGCACAATCTCCAGGATCACGTGGTCAAAATCCAGACACTTGGCAACCATCTTGTACTTATGACGGGTTGCAGTGTCCCAAGGTCACACGATCATCTTTTGTGACCTTCTAACAAGAAACATCATCATCATCATCATCTTCTTTTAATCACCCCACAATCCCTTGCGGGATGGAGTCTGGCCACTGAATGGAGTTAGCACAGTGTTTTAATGGCCGGATGCCTTTCCTGTCGCCAGTGTGGAGTTTTGTCCAGCAGATAATATTCTCACGGTGCCCAGAGAGAGAAATATCTGCCTCTACCTAGGATTGAACTCACAGCCTCCTGATTGTGAGGCGAGAGCTCCACCTCTACGCCACTACACCACTCTTCTAACAAGAAACACCTGAGAATGCATTTCTCTGTGTTGATGGGCTGATTTCTGGAAAGATCTGGTATGGTTCCATGATCATCTGATCCTTAGGCCAGCTATCAGATCCAGGGGACAAAAATCCAGGCAACCCCCAAATACAGAAAAACGCTAAACCTTGCTGCCGCTAGGGATCACCCCAATAGATTATTGCAACCAGAACTGGTAGTCCTACTGAGATGGTTCCAATAAAAATCCAAATCTAGTGTTCGCGTGGATCTATTGATAGCTAACAATTAGAGGAACAGCGGGATCCCAAAGGAATTCAAGCAGAAATGTCTCTCAGGGATGACCCAGTGGATCATATCCACTGAGAAGTGATCAGATTAGGAAAACTCTTTTAAGATTCTTCCCAACTCACAAAATTATTTATTTATTTATGTTATTAAATTTCTATACCGCCCTTCTCCCGAAGGACTCAGGGCGGTGAACAGCCACAAGATAAAACACATAAATACAAAAATTTAAAATAGATTAAAAACGAATTAAATAATTTGGCTGAACAAATTTAAAATACCCCATCATTTAAAAACAAATTAACATTTACATTTAAAAAGGAGAGAAGATTTAGGCCAGGCCAGCTTGATGGAATAGGAAAGTCTTAAGCGTGCGATGGAAGGTGTGCGGATCCGGGATCCTCCGTATCTCCGGGGGGGAGCTCGTTCCAGATCGTAGGTGCCCCCACAGAGAAGGCTCTCCCCCTGGGGGCCGCCAGTCGACATTGTTTGGCCGACGGCACCCGGAGGAGCCCCTCTCTATGGGAGCGTACTGGCCTGTGGGAGGCTATTGGTGGTAGCAGGAGGTCCCGTAGATGAAGGCAAATCTACGCATCCCAGGATAATATTGAAAAATCCAATCTTTGGACCAGAGATTTTTGTCTTCCGAGCTCATGCTGGAGCCCATCCTCAAGTAAGTACTCTCTAGCTGACTGTGTGTTGTTCTGTGTGTGGTAGTTATAGTGCCTGGTTGTGTGTGGCTTTTTAGATGTTGACTGGGGTGTGTTGATGGCTGGCTTTAAATCCTTGGTTGTCATTTGTTCGTGCTGCCCAGCCCTCATCTTCTAAATAATTGATCAATTGATGGTAAATCAGCACTCCTGTTGACTGACGAGCAGCCTGTTTCCCGGGCTTCAATCACTTCCCTGGCTGTTTTTGTCCCTGCTCGGCCAACAATCTGAGTAGCTGCAAAATAGAATGTGTGTCCTTCTTCATTGAAGTGTGAGGCCACCAATGAGTTTGGGTCTCCTCGTCTTACTGCTCGCTTGTGTTCTTGTAATCTGGTGGTTTAATCCATGCAGGGGATCCAGGAGATTACACTGGAAGTATTTCCCACCTCCAAGCGATCTATACAATGCATATGCAATGCAGTCCTTTCAGTGGTGAAATTCAAATTTTTTTTAAGTACCGGTTCTGTGGGCATGGCTTGGTAGTCATGGCAGGGGAAGGATACTGCAAAATCTCCATTCCCACCCCACTCCAGGGGAAGGATACTACAAAATCCCCGTTTCCACCTCACTCCAGGGGAAGGATATTGCAAAATCCCCATTCTCTCCCCACCCCTGGGGGAAAGATATTGCAAAATCTCCATTCCCACCCCACTCCAGGGGAAGGATATTGCAAAATCCCCATTCTCTCCCCACTCCTGGGGGAAGGATATTGCAAAATCTCCATTCCCACCCCACTCCAGAGGAAGGATACTACAAAATCCCCGTTTCCACCTCACTCCAGGGAAAGGATACTGCAAAATCCCCATTCTCTCCCCACTCCTGGGGGAAGGATATTGCAAAATCTCCATTCCCTCCTCACTCCAGGGGAAGGATATTGCAAAATCTCCATTCCCACCCCACTCTGGGGCCAGCCAGAAGTGACATTTGCCGGTTCTCCAAACTACTCAAAATCTCCACCCCTGGTCAAACCCCATTCAGAAGAGAAATTCCGAATGGGGTTTGAGCCTCGATTAATTCCAGAATGCAGCTTAGCTTTTCTTTACCTCTTTTCTATCGGTTCAAATTTAAATTATTCCGTCAATAATGATCCAACTGCCACGTCCTTTTTCATTTGTGAGATGGAGCAGGCTGGGGGACGGGGGAAAAAACCCCAAAACCCAACTTGAGCATATTGCAAAATCAAATCCTAATTATTCAGCGTGTGAGGCTCAAAGCGAAGAGTGATTCAAATCTACCACATACTTCCCACCTACCCTTAAAAATAAAGTAAGAAAACTTGACTGGGTTCTCCTCCCTCACTCCAAAGTCAGATGTCTCCCAAGCTAATGAAGATCAGGCTGTAGTCACACAGGTGATTCTTACAGGTCTCTTCCTCACTGCCAAATGAAGGAGAATCTGGCATTTTCTGATTTTTCTCATTTTTGGTAGGGAAGAAGATATTTGGTGGAATTGGGGGAGAGGGCTATTTTTCTTAGCCTTGTAGACTTTGAAGCAGTTTCCCCGTGATGGAAAGTCATCCAATTAGCCTTATTGGAAAGGGTGGACCATAGCAAGCTCAAGTGGAGGACCAAAGAAGGAAGAAACCCATAATATGACTTCTCTTTCCAGCATTGGGGAGGGTTTAATTAAAATGCAGCAGAAGAGAGAAGAAAAGGGCAGAGGCTTTATATAAGATGCTATGTACAGAGCAATCCAAGCCCGGTGGAGAGATTCCTCTATGAAATGGAAACAAGTAATTTCCAAAAAGGAAAAAGAAAGAAAAGCAAAATGAACCAGGTATTGCCAGAATATCAAAAATCACCCTTGCCGTTAACTGAAACTACCTTTTTAGCCTTAAGAATGCCAAAGCATGTCTACTCTGGACTAATCCAGCATTACTCTGGGATAATGCATAAGCCATGCATTTTTATTTTTATTTTATTTTTGGTTTTGTTTTAAGAAAAGGAATCACATCATTAAGTTAAAGTTAAAACGACACAGCACGCATGCTTGATATAAAAGTAGAAGATTGACGGGTGCCTCCTCCTCTTGCAATTACGAATTAAACTTGGATTTGGAGAGAGAGAGAGAGAGATGGAGTAGGAGAAGGAGAGAGGGAAAGAGGGGGGAGGGAAAGAGGGGGAGAGAGAGATGAGCAGGAGGAGGAGAGAGAGAAAGAGAGAGAGGGGGGAGAGAAAGAGAAAGAGATGGAGTAGGAGAAGGAGAGAGGGAAAGAGAGGGGGGAGGGAAAGAGGGATAGAGAAAGAGGGAGAGGGAGAGAGGGAGAGAGAGAAATGGAACAGCAGAAGGAGAGAGAGAAAGAGAGAGAGAAAGAGAGGGGGAGAGAAAGAGGTAGAGAGAGATGGAGCAGGAGAAGGAGAGAGAAAGAGAGTGGGGAAAGAGAAGGGAAGGGAAAGAGAGAGAAAGAGAGGGGGAGGGAAAGAGGGAGAGAGAGATGGAGCAGGAGAAGGAGAGAGAGAGAGAGAGAAAGAGAGAGAGAAAGAGAGGGGGAGGGAAAGAGGGAGAGAGAGATGGAGCAGGAGAAGGAGAGAGAAAGAGAGGGGGGAAAGAGAAGGGAAGGGAAAGAGAGAGAAAGAGAGGGGGAGGGAAAGAGGTAGAGAGAAATGGAGCAGCAGAAGGAGGGAGAGAAAGAGAGAGAGAAAGAGAGGGGGAGGGAAAGAGGGAGAGAGAGATGGAGCAGGAGAAGGAGAGAGAGAGAAAGAGAGAGAGAAAGAGAAAAAAGGGGGGAGAGAGAGATGGAGAAAGAGAGAAACAGAGAGAAAGAGGGAAAGAGGGAAAGAGGGAGAGAGAGGGAGGGAGACAGAGGGGGAGAGAGAGGGGGGAGAGAGAAATGGAGCAGGAGAAGGAGAGAGAGAAAGAGAGAAAGAGGGAAAGAGGGAGAGGGAGGGAGGGAGAGAAAGAGGGAGAGAGAGAGACAATCCAGTTTCCTTTAATAGTGCACTGCACACCTGCAGCTGGTTAATGTGACTACCATCATTAAGGGAAGTGTAAATTTAGACCGTGTCTCCCGATTTGCAAAGCCCTGTCTAATTCAAGCCCCCCTCCCCCTCCTCACTACATTTCCAACTCAAAAGAAGACAATGCAAAGCGAGGATGATCGCTGGATTCCTCCCCCCTCCCCACACACAAATTAAACTGAGTTTTGCAGGAGCTGCTGAGATGCCCAGGGATGGATGCCAGGCTTCCTTCGCCCTCAGCCCACCTCCAAGTTGAGGTGCTGCCCACCCACCCACTTACACACCCCCCCCCCGCATCCTGCTTCCAAAGCAGCAAAGACACCTTGGGAGGGGGGGGAATCGCGACTAACCTGCCAACTAGATTCCCTTCGCAGCTGTTTGATCCAGTCCTCTTCGAAATCCTTACTCTCCCCCATGGGTGGTCTTTCATCCACAGCAGCTGCAGCCGGAGGAACTTCTTCCACTGGCCGATGCCCTCCTTCAGTCTCTCCGGGAGAAAAGCCTTCTCAGCATCAAGGGCAACTTCGGAGCAATTTGTCATGAAGGAAAGGTCATGCTACAAGACGGCCAGGTGCTGCTGTGTGTGGTATTTTGGGGGGTGGGGGGTGATGAGAGGTGGGGGGGTGAGTTTGAAATGCACAGTCTGCTTTGGGGGGCGGGGGGGTTGAAGGGAGGGAAGCCAACGAGGAGCACCGAACCCCAAGGATGCTTCCCAACCCATCAGCCGCCAGGTCTGGCTGCAGAGTTCCCCGGGAACAATGCTTTTTATGGCGAGAGCCAGGAGGAGATGCAAAGAGGAGAGGGGAAGGGAGGAGGAGGAAAAGGAGAAGGGAAAAATCCCCCCCCCCGTCTGCTTTCCTGGTCCAAAATCCTGGAGAATGTGTCTGTGAAGCCGAACTTGAAAGGAGGGGTGTGTGTGTGTCCAGAAAAATAAATATTGAATCTATAAATAGAGAAACCACTTCTGGAATAGTTCTTTTCACATCTACAGAAAAAGTCAATATAGGAGAGAGCTGAATATAGAAAAGTCAGTTCTCATCACCCAGCAGAGAAATTAAGAGTAGGTATTTGGGGCAAATTGGGAGGGGGGAGCAGGGAGAGAGAGAGAGAGAGAGATGGTAGTTGGTAGATAGATGATAAATGATAGATGGATGGATGGATGGAGAGAGAGAGAGAGAGAGAGAGATGATGGATGGATGGATGGATGGATGGATGGATGGATGGATGGATGGATGGGTAGGTAGGTAGGTAGGTAGGTAGGTAGGTAGGTAGGTAGGTAGATACTGTAGATGATAGAGAGAGAGATGATAGATAGATGGATGGATGGATGGATGGATGGATGGATGGATGGATGGGTAGGTAGGTAGGTAGATACTGTAGATGATAGAGAGAGAGATGATAGATGATGGATGGATGGATGGATGGATGGATGGATGGATGGATGGATGGGTAGGTAGGTAGGTAGATAGATAGATGATAGAGAGAGAGATGATAGATAGATGGATGGATGGATGGATGGGTAGGTAGGTAGGTAGGTAGGTAGATGATATATATAGAGAGAGAGATGATAGAGAGAGAGAGGTGATGATAGATAGATAGATAGATAGATAGATAGATAGATAGATAGATAGATAGATAGATAGATAGATAGACAGACAGACAGACAGACAGACAGACAGATGTATTATGCTCAGGTAGGCAATTGCCCAAATTTTCACCATTCCAGAAATTTTCCTAAGCAACTCTCAGTGTAAGAATTAGCTTCAGTGCAGCCAGCACCCCCAATGGTATATACCGGAAAGGGTGAAACATTTTAAACAGAGGCCATTTCAGAGGCCATAGTGCTACATGCCATACGTGGTCCTCGGCTTATGACAGTTCATTTAGTGACCTTGAAAAGTTACAACGACTGTGATTTACGACTGCTGCTCGCACTTATAGTGTGAATTTAGTGCCAATCTTAAAGCTTCTTGAAAAAAAAAAATACCCAAATTTATCCTGCTGAAATCTGGGACATGATATTTATACATTTTTTTTTTAAAAAAAATCCAGCTAAATTCAACCACATGGTGAGCTAATATAGGAAGGGAAAAGAGGAAGAAAGTACACTGGCCCAGTCTGAGGTACATTGCCAAGTTCATGAGATTTTTTTTAAAAAAAAACAAATAAATTGATGATCTGCCGTTTACAAGGATGTTGCAATGCCTTCTTCTATCTTCAGAGTTTACACTTGGTGTTTCTTTTGTTTTTTTAAAAAAGTTTTTTATTAATAATACAATTAAAAACATCGGACACGGTGTGACTTTTCTGGTTTAGACATTTCCGTCAAGTTTTACCTTGCAATAAATACAATTCTTTTTTGCTATACAAATATATACCATCTATCACATTGGAATTGAAGTTACATACCTGGAAATCACCAATGCTGGAAAGCATTGATTGAATGCTAAGGTTGCATATTAGATTATGCAATGTACAATGCAATTAGATAAGACCATGTACATTCTGAAATAAAATGAGTGAACTTCAGATACTTGTAACTGTATGGCCCATTGAAGAATATTCATGATCTGTAGCACCTTGGCAGACATCTACACTCAATGGTAAAGCTGCACTCAACTCTAGAGTACTTGCTGGAGAACAGCAAGACAGAGCTGGGAGGGCAGAATTAAACGCATCATCAGTTTAGCATCCTTGTGTGTCCACAAAGTGCTCCAACTCTTTCTGAGTTCCGTTGACCCTGGTGCCAATGTTGAACTTTTGTTGACAGATTCTTGGGAAAAAAAACTTCGATATTACCACCTTATGAATGGCCCTGATCCTATGCGCCTGACAGTACTGTGTTTTTACTAAACTAGGCTGACTAAATAAAAGAAAACGGTGTTTATGAGAATCAATTTCTGCAATTATTCAAATGTATGATTTGGCGGACTTTATTTCTCTTTCCATTTAATTATCAGGGTGTGCCTATGTGTTTGTATCTCATCCAACAACAGGATTTTGCAGATGGAGTAAGACGGCAAACATTTATTGACAAAAAAAACAGAGTACTTTTTTTTACACATTCGAAGGTTAGAATTATTTTTGGAATGTGAGAACCCAAAGCAAAAGATATTTTTAAAAAATATTTTAAAAGTATTGCTAAAAATCAAGTCTAAGTCTAGTTAGAGATTTTATACATCACTCAAATAGACGCATGCATACCTCTGCAGAAATAGAGATGCTCAACAGTTGTTTTCTATAATTATGTAAAGCATATGCAGAATACATTTGCGCTGTCATGAAAAACCGTTAAGAAGCTCATATCGAAATGGTGAGAAAAGGAGAATGAACTTCAGTGGTCCATTCTAAAGATATTTTTTGATGATGGCACACAGGTGAACGTTGCCAGGCTCTCTAAAGTTGGAAGTTCAAAAGTTAGCATCCCAAAATATGATGTAACAATCTCAACCCTTGGTTTAATCTGAAGATACCCTTTGCTAATGATAGCTTGTTGGTGAGCCTGTCTGGTGCAATTAAATCTAAGCCCAAACCCAAGGGTGTGGTTAAGGAACCAGGTTAGAAACTGGGAGGCAGTGAATTCTAGTCCTGCCTTAGACCTGAAAGCTGGCTGGGTGACTTTGGGCCAATCACCAGGAGACGGCGAGTTCTAGTCCTGCCTTAGCCTTGAAAGCTAGCTCGGTGACTTTGAGCCAATCACCAATATGGTCCATCCTACCTACCTACCTACCTTCCTTCCTTCCTTCCTTCCTTCCTTCCTTCCTTCCTTCCTTCCTAACTTCCTTCCATCCTAACTTCCTTCTCTTTCATCTTTCTTCCTTCCTCCCTCCCTTCCTAACTTCCTTCCATCCTAACTTCCTTCTCTTTCATCTTCCTCCCTCTTTCTCTCTCTCTCCCTCCCTTCCTAACTTCCTTCTCTTTCATCTTCCTTCCTCCCTCCCTCCCTTCCTAACTTCCTTCCTTCTTAAATTCCCTTTCTATCATCATCCTTTCTCTCTTCCTTCCTTCCTAATTTCTTTCATCTTCCTTCCTTCTTCCATCTATCCATCCATCCACCCATCTATAATTTGTCCTTTCGTCTTGATTCTGCCCTGCCTACAATGTCTAAGCTTCTCTCTGAATTCCACACTTCTACTTCCCAACGTCTTTGAGCATGAAGTCTGAAGTTCTTAACGGATTGGATATACATGCTTGTTATTTTTACTAGGAAAGAAAATTACAAATGACTGGTGAATAAAGCAGGCCATGGTTTTTATATAAATCGCTATTGAGTGTTATAAAATGTCAGAAAATATCAAATCAGGAGGAAAAGAAATCAATAAATACCCTTTGAGTTAAATGAGTGAATATTCTACCCGCCTTGTAAATTAAAACTCATGTTTGCCTTCCCATCTCAGTATTAAAAAAAAATCCAATATATGTGTCTTATGGTCACAGAATCTGGCCATAAAATATGATATTCACGGTTCCATATTGTTCCCACAGCAAATAATTAAAATATATTTAAATTTATATTTATTTATTAAAATGTGGAAATTATGAGTCTTCTTCTGCATGCAGAAGAGAAGAATGTGGTGAAAATGTTGAGGTTCACCTTCAAAACAGTTCCTTCACCTAGTAGAAAATGATTATGTCTGCATGTCTACAGAGATTCTCAGTCATCCAGGTCATGGTTCTCCCAAAAGTGCTTTTTCTAAGAGGCAACCGGACTTTCTTTGAAGATGTTTCACTTCTCATCCAAGAAGCTTCTTTAGCTCTGAGTGGAAGATTTATATTCCTTGCAGATAGCTGGTCATTTGCATCCTTTTAGAGAGTCCTTGAGGCCACTTGGAGGCTTGTCCAAGGATCCAAGCTGAACCTCAACAGCTCTCCTTTCTCTCTCTCTTCTAGGCACGTCAAACCACACTTTTCTATATATGTTCAGAAGCTGGTTTATTTAGCGATGGTCCCACATTCTCATCAAAAAATTGGCTACCTTAGTTCTAAAACTCTGCAAAGTTCACACTTGATACTTACGTGGGATTTTTTTAAAAAACGTATGCTTTGCTGAATGGGATTGCACCCTAAATTGACGCATCAGGCCTTTGGACCAAAGAGCTCCGTTTAACCAAGGATTGTTGTGACCCTGACTCCCAAGCCTGTCCTAACAGAGGAAGAGGACTCAGAAGGTGATGGGGAGGAACTGACAAGGCCTCCCTCTCCAGGACCCTCCTCTCTGGCAATGCCTCAGGTTCCATCCGAAGGCCAGGAGGAACAGCCTGGGATGTGCCAGGAGGAAAGCATATCGGAACAACAACAGATAGGGAGCGAGGTTGATGAATCCTGGCTTGATCCCAGGCAGCGTCGGAGGGAGAAGCGTGCGCAGCAACGAAAGAGGCGTGGGAGGGCCAGAGATTGAGCTGAGTCACGGAGCCACACCCCACAAGGAATAAAAGTGGGTGTGATTGCTCTTCAGGCTTTGTGATGGTCAAAGTTAAAAACCGGAGAGTCACATCGCGTTACCTGAAATCTGGCTGGTACATATTTGGATTGGACCTTGGCTAACTTTTGCTTCGTGGATTACTTTTTGCTACTGAACCGGACTGAGGATAAACTCTCTCTTGCTTACTGTGAGTGAAAACTGACTTGGCAGGCATTTTGCAGTTTACTGCCGAAACTCTTATCTGCAAAGGTTTCTAGTCTGATTGCTTAATAAAAACTTGGCAGGGGTGCCTGGTGGTGTATTTGCCTGTGTGGGGAAGGGGGACAGAACAAGGATGTGCGTTTCATACATTACGGAATGTGAAACAGAAATCAAATGGGCAAGACGTAACTTGGCGACGTCCATGTGAAGGGGAGAAAAAAACAATAACCAATCAGGCTGTCATGAAGAAAGATGTTTTGTTTAGCGACGAGAGAAGCCCGGGAGAAAATGTGATAGCAGGTTTTGATAAGCTGACAAGAGTGTCGTAGAGAAGGCGAAGACCTGTTCCTCGTGGAAATAATGGATTTCCCAATTGCCTGTTGCAGAAAACTTCCTAGCGACGAGAGCGATTTGACAGAAGAACCAATTACCTAGAAACTCGTGGGCTTCTCTTCGCCAGGTATAGTCCAGCAGGCGCTCGCTTGAAGATGATTTAAATTAGATTCCTGCCCTGAGCATGGGGTTGGATTCGAGAGCCTAAATAGCCCCTTTTTCCGTTCTGTGATTTATGAAATTATACTCATACAGCCTCCCGTGATCCTCAATTACTCGCTTGCAAGAGAAGCGGCTGGCATCTCCACCTCTGTTGCTTTGGAGAGCCACGTGGAGTAATTCTTCTCTTTCTCTCAGCTTAGGCTGGAGTGTGTTTACAACACACTTACAACAGTTCATTTAGTGACCGTTCGACATTACAACGTCCCTGAAAAAAAGTGACTTACGACCATTTCTCACACGTATGACTGTTGCGGCATTCCAAAGGTTCAGTTTTAAGCGGGTTACTCGCTTAACGACTGCAAGTGATTCACTTAACCCCGGTGAAAAAGAAATGGGGGAATTGTACAATGTCTCGCTTGGCAACAAAAATTGGAGGCTCAATTTTGGCCCTAAATCCAGAACGTCCTGTATTTGTAGACATGATAAAGGGATAGAATAGAAATAAAATAGATTTCTGAGCCACAAGTTCTCCTTCCTTCATTATCTTGAGCCAGGGGAGAGATTAAGAGTTTTTCTATCGAGGCACCTGGTCTACCCCAGCATGTGGGAGGGAGCATATAGCATCCCTTTCGCCTTTCAGCTCCAATCCAGGAGCCCTCAAGCAGTCGCATTCACGACAAACCGTTTTATACCAAATTTATATGCAGGCAGCCCAAGTTCGAATCCAAGTAAGGGTATGGCTAGCTGATGAGAACTAAATAGCTTGAAATATATCTATACTAGCCTCCCTTTATTTCTTTATAAGCGAAATATAAATTTGATATAAAACTGTTTGTCGTGAATGCGACTGCTTGAGGGGTCCTGGATTGGACCTGAAAGGCGAAAGGGATGCTATATGCTCCCTCCCACCTGCTGGGGTAGACCAGGTGTCTCGATAGAAAAAAAAAACACACATACACACATATATATAAATAATAAAGTCCTCCCATCGTCTATAATAGTGATAACAACCTCAACCAATAAAAACATTCTTTTTTATTGGGATATATTTTCATAAATATGGTGCTTTTGCATTAAAGGTCCTCGTATTGATTCGTAAACAAATCTTGTCTATCACCAGTTGCAATGCAAATATTACATTGTTTTGCCTCCCTTAAATCATCCGTGACCCGCTTAGATCAAATGTCAAGTTTTATCTATTCAAGCTATTCGAGGAGGCTTCCCTAAATGCAAGCAGATCTTCTCACGTGCAAACAAAATTAACTTTATTTTTCTATGATCAGATTTTGCAGATAACGTTGATTAGCATAACTGGCTAGTTGTGCAGAATAATTCCATGTCGCCCATGGCTAATAAAGAGTTAGTACCTGAGCAAATCTATTTATGCTTTTTAGCAATAATAAAGGTAAAGGTAAAAGTTCCCCTCGCACATACGTGCTAGTTGTTCCCGACTCTAGGGGGCGGTGCTCATCTCCGTTTCAAAGCCGAAGAGCCAGCGCTGTCCGAAGACGTCTCCGTGGTCATGTGGCCGGCATGACTCAACGCCAAAGGCGCATGGAACGCTGTTCCCTTCCCACCAAAGGTGGTCCCTATTTTTCTACTTGCATTTTTTTTTTACCTGCTTTCGAACTGCTAGGTTGGCAGAAGCTGGGACAAGTCACAGGAGCTCACCCCGTTATGCGACACTAGGGATTCGAACCGCTGAACTGCCGACCTTCTGATCGACAAGCTCAGCGTTTTAGCCCCTGAGCCTCCACGTCCCTTTTTAGCAACAATGCCAGTCTCAAAAATAGTCTTAATCAACCCTCCAAAAATATTAAATAGGAACCATAACTTAGGTTGCTGTAGCAAAACAAAACAACCTATTCTATGAACCATCGTAGCATTTATTTTAATGAACTTCAAAGTGTCCGAAAGCATCCCCGTGGGCGACACTTACAACAACCATGTAAGGTAGATCAAGGCCGCCGTTGTTTCCCAGGAAGAGAGATGCAGGCAGAGAAGGACACCGCAACCCATTTCACAGCAAAGAGGAAGAGCGTTTTTTGGCCAGTACCCTGCATTAAATCAGCAACGCCCACGGAAGCAGATCCTTTGGGGCAACCGGGAGTTCCTACTCTCAGTCCCTGTGTTCTGACCCCAAACACGACAAAACCTCTGAAGTTAACTCAAAGTTTCCTTTAAGCCCTGGCAAAAAATTTCTCTCTCAATGTTGGCTAACAAGTCCGTCCATCCAGAAGATTAATAGTTGCCTGCCACACCTATTCATCTCTGCTCCCTGCCTTTGATCCCCAGAGCCAGGGTGGGGATTTGCCAGCAGCGGTGGCTCTTCCGTCCCAAGGACCGGCCCATAGATTTCCACTGCTCTCCTCTCCTCTGCCTTCTGCGCATCCGTGCATCAGGCACTGGACCCAGCTGTTCCTCCTCTTCCTCATCAGCCACCTCCAGACCTGAGGGCTGTTGACTCTCCATCTGAGGGCTGATGGGTGGCCCAGGCTCCCCCCCTCTCTCTCTCCCTCCCTCCCTCTCTCTCTCTTTCTCTGCCAGCTCCATTCCCTCTTCCCTCTCGGAGCTCTCACGTTGCCTTGATGGTGACCCTGACTCCCACGCCCCCTCCTCCTCCTCCTCTGATTCGGCTGCTGGAGGGGCCGGTGGCCGATAGGCCACAACACTCTGTGACCCAGATAATTCAATCCCGTCATTTCTTATTAGCCTGGGCAGTGGGAAAAGTAATCGAATATCGTGGTGGGCTCAATGATTAGATCTGAAATAACTTCCTTGCCAGAGAAATAACTTTCTCGGAGCATCATCGCCGAAATTCACAAGAGGTTGTAGACCGGACTGTTTATGCAGGAAGATGCATCCCACGGATGATTAAATTACTCCCGAGCAAGACGTCCAGAGGTCAGAGGAAAAGATCGATCGAAGGAAAGTAGGACAAAAGAACTTGTCTAACTAACAGCACCTCAGAATTCTGCACTCTCTGTACCTTAGAGCCCAGGTGGATGTCCTGGACTGCACAGGTAAGCCCTCCAGTTGCAACCATTCATTTATTGACGGTTCAGACTTACACCACCACTGAAAAAAAGCGACTCTGGGCTGTTTTTCACACTTACGACCCCTGCAGCATCCCCATGGTCATGTGATCAGAATTCAAACACTTGGCAACTGACATGTACTTATGACGGTTGCAGTGTCTCGGGGTCAGGTGTTCCCCTTTTGCGTCCTCCTGACAAGCAAAGTCCATGGGGAAGTTAGATTCACTTAACAATGGAATTATTAACTTAACAACTACAGTGATTCGCTTAACGACTGATGCAAGCAGTGTCATAAAATGGGGCAAGACTCACTTAATAACTGTATCATTTAAGAAGAGAGACGGGTGGGTTCTACTTACCCTTACTACTGGTTTGCAGAGGGGCCGCACGCGTGAGCAAATCTCGTGCGTGAGCATGCTCTTCTGCGCAACTGTAGAAGTTTCTGCGCATGCACAGAAGCATTTTGATGATGTCGGGGTCAGTGGGCGGAGCCTCCCACCAGTTTTACTACCGGTTCTATAGAACCGGTGCGAACCAGGGGCAACCCACCACTGAAGAGAGATCTTGGGCTCATTTGTGGTCGTAAATCGAGGACTAACGGTATAAGATGACTTCTCTTCTGACAGATGAGAACCTCTGGAGCTCAATGTGGAGTCCTTTAACGCTTTCTGAACTTGGTTCTTGGCTTGCAGACTCAACTAGGTGACGACATCATCCGTGACGGCGCGTGTGAGTTTTGCTCCCTGTTTACATACATCATATATCTACACGCCATAAAAAAAGAGACAATATAAAATCTAAGAAGGAAAGAGAAAAGATCAGGATAAATCCTCTCCAGCAATCAACATCCAGATAAGCAGGGATTGAAACCAGACAAATAATCAAGTGGAAAACAATGGCCTAATAATCGAGGAACTGCCAAAGAGAACAATCATACCTCACCAACACTGGCAGGCTAAACTGCTGTATCTAAACAGAGAGCAAACCCCACACTCAATCCCAACTTAGCATCAAAGGACTGGAAGGGACCTTGGAGGTCCTCTAGTCCAGCCCGTTGGTGAAGGCAGGAGACCTAGCTGAGCCAAGCTCAGAGAAACACCAAGGACTCCACATTCCTTCTCTTCATTCAGATGCCAAGCAGTGGTTTCCCCTCTTGCAATTTTTGCATATTCCTTGCATATATAAATACCTGGCATCTTTGGTCGGATTGTTTTGTTTGTTTGTTTTTGAGTGACATTTAATCACCTCGTTTTCGCTCCCTTTATCCTCTGCCTAGACTTAAAAAGCTAATGAATATTTTTATTCCCATTATCAGTGCAAAAACAGCCCCGAACTTCCAAATACCTTGAGCGGAATTCCTCACAAATCATGAGCAAGAAACGTTCCGCTGTAGCTCCCTATCTTAAGCAATTATTAACTTTGTAAATTTGTTGGTTCAGGCTCAGAATATTGAGCGCGGGCATTTCCGGCAGGGTCTCCAACCCCGCTACAGCTTCAGAGCAGGGGGGGGGGGTTTCTTCCTCGGCTCACCTTTTGCAACCTAGGAAGCATTCCCTCTTGGAGATGACGCCGGCTGCGTGGAATGATATCCTCAATTAATGGCTGTGATATCCACTTGACAGGGATATTTAATATTCCTAGACCGGGATGCCCTCGCCACGGTCACTCACGCCCTTGTTACCTCTAGGTTGGACTACTGTAACACCCTCTACATGGGGCTGCCCTTGGGATGTGTCCGGAGGCTTCAGCTAGTCCAAAATGCAGCCGCGCGGGTAGTTACGGGGGTGTGTAGATACTCCCGTGTAACACCTCTCCTGCGTGAGCTGCACTGGCTACCGGTGGCACTCCGGATACGTTTCAAGGTGCTGGTGCTCACCTATAAAGCCCTTCATGGCTTAGGCCCGGGGTACTTGCAGGACCATCTCCAGCCGTTCTCCCATCGTCCCGTGCGCTCTCACAGAGTCGGCCTCCTCAGGGTGCCGTCGGCCAAACAATGTCGGCTGACGACCCCCAGGGGGAGGGCGTTCTCTGTGGGAGCCCCGACCCTCTGGAATGGATTGCCCACCGAGCTCAGAACAGCCCCCGACCTTCTTTCCTTCTGTCGCGAGCTGAAGACGTGGCTCTTCCGTCAACTCAACTGATCCGTTTGGGGATAATTTTATAATTTTATGTTATAATTTTAAATCGTTTTTTAATTGGGTTACTGATTTTAATTTGGTATTGTATTGTGATTTGTACTGAAGTTGTCATTTTGTAAGCCGCCTTGAGTCCCTAGGGAGAAAGGCGTCATATAAATCGCAATCAATCAATCAATCAATCAATCAATAAATAAATAAATAAATAAATAAAAATTTGACTCTGGGAAAAACCTTCTCTTGGCCCATCTGAAAATGCTTTCCTTTTGTTCTCCTTCCTTTTGCCAACAACCAGCCCTTTCCTCCGGCTTCCCAAACAATATTTACCCTGGATTGATGGCTCTCATTAGAGCGTGTCGCGGCTTCTCAAATTGGACTATTTGTGACTTCTGCACTCATCCCTGATCTCTAAAAAGCACATTATTGGGTGCTTAAGATGCAAACAAGTCGGCTGAAAAAAATAAGGGTTCTTCCCTCTGGTGGGGAAGGAAGGGAAGAATTAATGGTTGGTGGAGATAAAGGAAGTATAAACAGCCTTTTGACCACTTGTTATAATGGGGGTTTACATTAGTTAGGAAATTAATTGCTTTCCCCCCTCCCCTTTTTACCCCATGTACACACACCTGAATTTAAAGATTTTTTTTTTAAAAAAAGAAATTAAAAAGCATAGTAGCCATTCTGCCTATGATAAAGCAATACAATAAAACCCATTCCTCTTTTACAAGAAAAATTTTAAAAAAATTGGAGAGAACGAACATTCCCCATAATGCGTTTTTTGAATTCAGGATACCTTTTTAATGAGGTTTCACCATACAATAAATAACATTAATGAGACGGCGTATGGCCCATATAATATATTTTCCTAATATAACTTTAGATTTGCTCCCGTTGTTGGAAAAAAAACCAGCCGTCACCAGATAGACCTTCCAATAGCACATTAAAAAAAAAAAAACCAAGTGCACAATTAAACATAAATGAATTCAGTAATTTAATGGCATTATTGTTGTTTGCGGGGGGCAGTGGACGGGTGGAAAATTCAGAAGAAAAGTAATTATGGCTTTTTAAAATCGGTAAATAATAAACCGCTGAGGAAATGAGATAATATTTAAGCAACCATCCTTGTGGCTAAGATTGAAGAAAAGGAAACATTTATTCTTTGGTAAATTTTGTGCTGGTAATGAGATGCATTTGTTGTTGTTGTTCTTTTTAAGGAGTAAAAAATCCAATAGTGTCTACAGATAAGTAGCTCCCATTAATTTGCATAAAACCTGCATTTTTGGGTGGTAAACTACAGAATGACCACAAAATAAACCCCATCCAAGAAGAAGTTGCTATACCATTTGGGCTGGAGTCTAACCTGTATACATTTAGAAATAAAATCAATTATTGAAAATTCGATCCAAGATTTATGCACATTTTTTTCATATTATTCAATTTATTTATTTTTTTTATTTTATTTTGTCAAGCATATATAAGATTACAGATAAAAGTATAAACATAATTGTGAATACATGAAATGTATAAACTTGATTATGAATACATGAGTTGGTTACGAATAAAAGGAGACATTAGGACAGGGATGGTAGATCACATTGATGCGCTTATGCACGCTCCTTATTAATTGTATTAATATTTATTAAGAATATATTATTATTATTATTAATTTTATTAATTGTATATTATTATTATAACTATGATTATAATATTAATAATTATATAGTAATATATTATTATTATTTATTAATAATTATTAATAATGAAATAATTTCATTATTCAATTATGAACATTCTATGAATATCTATGTCTAGATACACGTCTAAAAGACACACCTTAAAAAAAAAACTGATCAACATTTCACGTTTGCGATTTAAAATAAACTATAGGATTAAAAAACAAAGCACTTTTTTTAAAGAAAAAAGTAATTTCTTAGCTTCCTGCAGTTATGATGTACTTGCAAAGTACATCATACATTCCTAAATACTATTACATATTTTTTTTCTTTCTCCTTTTTATAAAATGATTATTAATTCCGAAGTTATGTGATACTATTAAGGGTGTGATGGCTCAGTGGTTAAAAATGCTGAACAGCCCGGGTTCGAGACCCGGGTTCTGTGAGATGGGGTGAGCTCCCGGTCCTTGCTGCCAATCTCGCAGTTCGAAATGAGAGTAGATAAATAGGTACCACTTCGATGGGAGGATAACAGCGTTCTGTGAGCCTTTGGCATATAGCCTTGCTGGTCACATGACTATGGAAATTGTCTTCGGACAACGCTGGCTCCCTTGGCCAAAAAACGGAGATGAGCACCATTCCTTAGTTTTCAGAGTTTAACAGATTAACAGAGTCGGAAGGGACCTTGTAGGTCATCTAGTCCAACCCCCTGTCCAAGCAGGAGATCTTACGCCATTTCTGACAAAGGGCAGTCCAGTGTCTTCTTCAAAGCATCCAATGATGAATCTCCCACAACTTCTGAAGGCAACTTCTGTTCCATGGGTTGATGGTTCTCACTGTCAGCAAATTCCTCCTTATTTCCAAGTTGAATCTCTCCTTGTTCAGTTTCCATCCATTGTTCCTTGTCCGGCCTTCAGGTTCCTTGGAAAATAGCTTGACCCCTTCCTCCTCTCTGTGACTGCCCCTCAAATATTGGAAGACTGCTCTCCTGTCTCCCCTGGTCCTTCTCTTCACTAGACTAGTCCTTCATAGGTTTTAGCCTCCAGTTCCCTCATCATTTTGGGGAGCGGTTACAAATGGGAGTCCATCCAGCCCATAGTATGGTCAACCCTGTCTTAAAAACATTAAATCAGACACAACAGGGAAACCTTTCCCTTCCATTTACATTTTTCATCCTGCCTTGCATATTTCTTTCCTCCTAAAATGTTTTAAAAATATATAACTGTTGTGAGCAGTAGAAGGTCAGTCACTGTTAATCCTGAACAAACCTGCAGTTTTAAGAAACAATATTTAGAGACCATAGAAAACTACATAGAAAACTACTACAGCCCCTCCGTTGCAGCATCTAGATTCAATTCCTGTAATTTCTAAGGAACGACAGACCTCAGATTTTATCTCTAGGAAAGATAAAAGAAAAAAAAATATCTGTCTGAAAACTCAGCAAATTGTTGCCTGCCAGCATAAGAAATATCAGATTAGATGCTCTAATGTGGAATAAAGCTTTTTTTTCCCTCCCCTCTTTTTGCTTTTTGGAGGAGTGCGTCTATATTTTTCATGACAATTTTCAAGATCTCGAAGGAGAAACTCCATCATGTTCCTTTACACTTAGCATAAATACGAATAAGCCATGCTTTCAAGCATGCTTAATTAAGACTAGTTGAAAGATGCACATCTGCATGCATCTTCCTTCCTGCTCTTGTATTGAAGCATGTGGAGTAGCAGAAGAATGAATATCTATGGAGGTTCTCCATCATCCAGGTCACAGTCGTCCCAAAGGTGATTTTTCAAGAGGCAACTGGACTTTCTGGTTTTTTCTTTGAAGACCTTTCGCTGCTCATCCAAGAAGCTTCTTCAGCTCTGACTGGATGGTGGGGAAGGGAAGGATTGATACTCCTTGCAGACAGCTGGCCATTTGCATTCTTTTGGAGGTTCATCTGTGTCCTCAGGGTGCTTTTTTCAAGAAGCAATTGGACTTACTTATTTTTCCTTGAAGACATTTCGCCTCTCATCCCAGAAGCTTCTTCAGCTCTGACTGGATGGTGGGGAAGGGAAGGATTGATACTCCTTGCAGACAGCTGGTCATTTGCGTCCTTTTTAGAGAGTCGTTGAGGTCACTCGGAGGTTTATAAAAGATTGAAGGGATATAAATCCTTCCGTTCCCCACCATCCAGTCAGAGCTGAAGAAGCTTCTGGGACGAGAAGCAAAACATCTTCAAAGAAAAAACCAGAAAATCCAGTTGCCTCATGGAAAAAAACAAAAACAAACACTTTTGGAAGAATACTGAATAGTTTGCTTTGTTTTCCTTTCCCTCCAGTAACAAAAGGCATCACATTTGGGAATCTGTATCTGTTTGATATCTTGGGAAAGGGTCTATCCATAAATATCCAGATGAGTCCAGGGGTGAGAATGAATTTGAACTGGCATCTTGAATTGGCATCATAGTTTTTTGTTTTTTTCCCCTGTGCCATCCCTCTGCTAAACACCACAGCACTATCTTATGCTTAAAAGATATTTATACAGTAGTGGCCAAAATTGTGGAAAAGTGTATTTTTGAGGTTTGATGGCTAATGACACCACTTTTTTGGGGGGAGTTTCAAGAGAATCCTATTCCACTACTGGAATGGCCTGGGAAGAGCCCAGACCTTCACCCAATTGGAAATCTATGGAGACGACTAAAGAAACTTGTTAGTCAGAACTTGCGATAAAACCCAGTTAATAGAAGCCATCATTCAATCTTGGTTTCACATTATAACAGCTGCAGAACTCAAAGACTTGATTCCCTCCATGGGAACATTGTAAGGCCATCATTCATGCTAAAGGTTACCCAACGAAGTATTCACTGACATGGGGATCATTTTTGTATATCTTGTTTTTTCTATGGTGATAATTTTTGTATATCTCGTTTTTTCTATGTTTCACTTTTCTTCTTTATCCTGTAACTGCTATTCTAATAGCAAATGCTTCCTAAAAGTTATTGCATGACATTCTTGATGAAATTATCTTTCCATTGATTTTTAATTTTACGGTACTACTCCAAAAAAACAGTGGTGTTATTAGCTAGTTTTAGAAAATACACTTTTCCCAAAAGGTTTCGGCTACTATTGTAGTAAGGCTGTATTACTATTACCTTTCTCACCTTCCCCTAATACATTCTCCTATCTCTTGTCGCTCGTATCTCATGATGTATGGTTGTAATTATGATTTATGAACTATGACTTTGCTGTTTTTATGTGCACTGGGAGCTTAGGCACCAGAGACAAATTCCTTGTCCGTCCAATCACACTTAGCCAATAAAGAATATTTTATTCCCAGTCCGAAATCTTAACACTACCCTCTCAATAAATGGAGGCTAGCAGTGACCCTCAGAATACGGTTGGACCTTTGGAAGTTCAAGGGCTAAAGCACTGAGTGCTAAAGTATGAAAGACTAGTTCCAGTTACAATTTGTTGTGGCCCGCCAGTGGCCTGCGTGGATTGTGGCTGATCCCGACGACAAGGAGGCTGGTGTGGTGTCACGCCAGCAGCCTGCGCAGCCGGCGCTCACGTCGGACAGCGAGGAGGCTGGAGAGGATGTGGTGCCAGAGGCAGAGACTCCGCCAGGGCCTTCAGAACCTCCAGAGGCTCCTTCAAGTGGAGAGAGTGAAGTGGAGGAGCCTCTCCTCAATGCTCGAGCACGCAGGGCTGCCAAAAGGCAGGAGTGGCTACTCAGGAGGAGGAGGTCTCCTCAAGAGTAAGGCTTGAGGATAATTGGCCACACCCTTAGCCTATTTAAGTCGCACGCCGTTAGTAAGTTTCTTGCTGGAAACAACTTGTAATTATCATCAGAGCATTTTTGGAAAAGTCTTATCGTATCTTGTTTTCTGGGCTGGTTGCCAACCTTTGCTGGACTTTTGGTTTATTCTTGCTACTTAATAAATTTGATAAGGACCGTTGGTGTGTGTCAATATCCTCGGGAATCCGGAGCTGGGGCAGAGCACAATTATGCAATTTTGTTTGATGTGTTTTTGTACAAATAAAAATGTTGCAATGTAGAACTTCACAACCGGAGAAATCATAAATGGATCGTGTCCAATGGAGATTCTCCATCATCCAGGTCAGGATTGTCCCAAAGGTGCTTTATGAAAAGGCAACTGGACTTCGTTTTCTCCTTGAAGACGTTTCGCTTCTCATCTGAGAAGCTTCTTCAGTTCATCAGAACGTCTTCAAGGAAAAATAAAATTTACAAGTTTGTTTAGAGACCGTTCGAAGTTACAATGGCACTGAAAAAAAGTGATTTAGGACCATTTTTCACCCTCACGACCACTGCAGCATCCCCATGGTCACGTAATCTTGGCAACTGACTCGTATTTATGACAGTTGCAATGTCCCGGGCAAGGGTGAAATCCAGCAGGTTCTGACAGGTTCTGGAGAACTGGTAGCGGAAATTTTGAGTAGTTCAGAAAACTGGCAAATGCCACCTCTGGCTGGCCCCAGAGTGGGGTGGGAATGGAGATTTTGCAATATCCTTCCCCCATGAATGGGGAGGGAATGGGGATTTCGCAGTATCCTTCCCCCAGGACTGGGGTGGGAATGGAGATTTTGCAGTACCCTTCCCCCAAGAGTGGGGAGGGAATAGAGATTTTGCAATATGCTTCCCCAGGAGTGGGAAGGGAATGGGGATTTTGCAGTATCCTTCCCCTGGAGTGGGGTGGGAATGGAAATTTTGCAGTATCCTTCCCCTGGGCCCACCAAGCCACACCACGCCCACCAAGCCACGCCCACAGAACCGATAGTCAAAAAATTTGAATTCCACCTCTGCTCCTGGGGTCACGTGATGCCTTTTTGCAACCTTCTGACAAGCAAAGTCAAGGGGGGGGAGCCAGATTCACTGAACCAACCGGGTTCCTCACTTAACGACAGCACCGATTCTCTTAACAAATACAGCAAGGAAGCTCGTAAAATGGGGCCAAACTCACTTAACAACCGTCTCACTTTAGCCACAGAAATTTCGGGCTCAATTGCGGCTGTATCAGAGGTCGTATTCAGCCGGTTTGATTGAACCAGTAGCAGTGACTGCCCCCACCCCCCACCCCACCCCGGCATAATGCTGTCCTATTTACTCATATTTTCGAGGCCGTGCGGAGCGAACCAGTGGTAAAAATCTTGGAAACCCACCGCTGGGCCATATGTCGAGAACTCCCTATAAGTTACAACGGGAAGGCCACTGGAGTAATATCGTGACGAGCTGGCCCAACCCCCTGGGAAGGCACCAAGCCCTGGAAATTTGCAAGAAGGACTTTCTGAACCTCCAACGATATTTATTTATTATATATTTATTTTATTTATTTATTTATTTTGTTTATTTTGCATGCAATCTGATGCTCGCCACGTTCGCTCAAGCAGGAAACGCTGGGAGACCAATTTCTCTGGTGTGCCTTTTGTAGCACAGCAGTAACCTTGAGCCATGTACGTCAGGAGTCACTGGAGTCAAAAAGTTAGATGGCTTTTTTTTTTCTTTTAACTGCTTCATAAGCTGTCAATAATTGATAGCTATCATAAGCTGCTAATTGATAGATGATAGTGATAGATAGATGAGAGATATAGATAGATGAGAGAGAGAGATGATAGATAGAGATAGATGATAGAGAAAGGTGATAGATGATTGATAGATAGATAGATAGATAGATAGATAGATAGACAGAGATAATGAGATAGAGATAGATAGAGATAGATAGATAGATAGATAGATAGATAGATAGAGATAGATAGATAGAGATAGATAGATAGATAGATAGATAGATAGATAGATAGATAGAGATAGATAGATAGATAGAGATAGATAGATAGATAGATAGATAGATAGATAGATAGATAGATAGATAGAGATAATGAGATAGAGATAGATAGATAGATAGATAGATAGATAGATAGATAGATAGATAGATAGATAGAGTCCTTCGGGAGAAGGGCGGTATATAAATATAAATAAATAGATGGATGGATGGATGGACAGACAGAGATAGATAATGAGATAGATAGATAGATAGATAGATAGATAGATAGATAGATAGATAGATAGATAGATAGATAGATAGAGTCCTTCGGGAGAAGGGCGGTATATAAATATAAATAAATAGATGGATGGATGGATGGACAGACAGAGATAGATGAGATGAGATAGAGATAGATAGATAGATAGATAGATAGATAGATAGATAGATAGATAGATGGACGGACAGACGGACAGACGGACAGACAGACAGATAATGAGAGAGAGAGAGATAAGAGATAGATAGACAGATAGATAGATAGATAGATAGATAGATAGATAGATAGATAGATAGATAGATAGATAGACAGACAGACAGACAGACATAGATAATGAGAGAGAGATAAGAGATAGATAGATAGATAGATAGATAGATAGATAGATAGATAGATAGATAATTAGATAGAGAGAAAGAGAGAGAGAGAGAGATACTAAATTATGTATATACCCACATATATTATAAATCATGTATATACCCACATGTATCACATTACAAAAAAGATTTTGGAAAAAGTGCAGAGAAGGGCAACTAAGATGATTAAAGGCCTGGAGACTAAAACATATGAAGGTTGCAGGATTTAGGTTTGCGTAGTCTCAAAGAAAGTGGGTTGACATGAGGGGCTGCCACAAAGAGGAGCGGTTCAACTTATTTATCAAAAGCGCCAGAAGAAAGAATGGATGGATACTAATCAAGGAGAGAAGCAACCTGGAATTAAGGAGAAACTTCCTAACAAGTGAGGACAATCAACCAGTGGAGCAGAAGTTGCCTCCAGAAGTTGTGGGTGCTTCATCCCTGGAGGTTTTGAAGAAGAGACTGGACATCCACTTGTCTGAAATGGTACAGGGTCTTCTGTTTCAGGCAAAGGGTTGGACTAGAAGACCTCCAAGGTCCCTTCCAGCTCTATTCTGATTGAATAAGAAAAGGTTGAACTCAATGCCATTGAAAAGAAGAAAAGAAAGGAAGAGGGAGCATTATTATAATTCAATCCAAAGAAATGCAGAGTGCGGGTGCCTCCCAGATGCCTCTGACTGGATTAATTATCAATCTAATATGAGTACTTTCCCATTGCAAAGTAATACACATAATTGGCTTCAGCAGATGGCTACTTTTTATGTGCAATGTCTAATTTCTTTCCTCTTCGTTAATACCTCTGCTTGAAATTCAAATGCATACGAAGAACATTCCTTCTTAAATTATCCACCGTCTTCCTCAATGGGAGAGAGAAGCAGAGTTTCCATCATGACGCTTGGGAAGAATTGCAAGTCATGTGAGAAGCAGCCATTTGGGTGGTAGAGCCGAGATTGCGCAATCTCCCAGGACCCTTCGCAGATGTCCCGAAAACAGTGGCCTAGGGGTGGAGCTCTGGCCTCACAATCAGGAGGCTGTGAGTTCGATCCTAGGTAGAGGCCGATATTTCTCTCTCTAGGCACAATGAGGATATATCTGCTGAACAAAACTCCTCATTTGCAACAGGAAGGGCAGGTGGCCAGTAAATACTCAGCTTCATTCAGTTGCCTAGACTCCACTCTGCAAGGGATTATGGGGTCATTAAAAGAAGATTTCCATCACTAAGAACATCCCTAGGAATTATGCAGCACCCAAACTCAAGACGAGTCTCAGAAAGCCAGGCTCACTTAATATTAAAAATAAACAAGTCCGGAATGATAAAGGATCTCTTCTTTGAGCAAGGGGTTGGACTAGAACACCCCCAAGGTTCCTTCCTATCCTATTATTCTAGCTTCTAAAATTTAAACCGTGGCCAGGCATAATTTCAAAAAGTACAAAACGTAGACAGGTAACCCTCGAGCCCAGAATTTAGGTTGTTAAGCGAGAGGTTTGTTAAATGAGTTTTACCCCGTTTTACGACTTTTCTTGCCATCTTCGTTAAGTGAAAAACTGCCGTTTTTAAATTAGTAAGCCGGTTGTTAAGTGAAACTGGCTTCCCCATTGACTTTGCCTTTCAGAAGGTCGCAAAAGGGGATTGTGTGACACACACACACACACACACCCGGGACACTGCAACTGTCATAAATACGAGTCAGTTGCCAAGCGTCCAAATTTTATTCATGTAACTGTAGGTGTTGTGGCCAGTCAGTGGCCTGTGCAGCTAGTAGCTGATTCCGACAGCGAGGAGGCTGGTGTGATGCTGTGCCAGCAGCCTGTGCAGCTGGCGCTCGAGTCGGACAGTGAGGAGGCCGGAGAAGATGTGGTGCCAGAGGCGGGGATTCAGCCTGGACCTTCAGAACCTCCAGAAGCTCCTTTAAGTGAAGAGGAAGAAGAGGAGGAGCCTCTTCTCGATGCACGGGTGCGCAGAGCTGCCAAAAGGCAGGAATGGCTCCTCAGGAGGAGGTCTCCTCGAGAGTAAGGCTTGGGGCTAATTGGCCACTCCCTTAGCCTATTTAAGGAGGAACGCCGACTGAAGCAATTTGCAGGGAACAACTTCGTTCACTCTCCTTCCCGTCTGGATTCTCTGCAAATTGCTTCTGGGCTCTCTGCCAACCATAGTAAGAGTATGATTATTTATTCTTTGGATTCTTGTAGGCTGTTAAGAAAGTGAATTAACAGCCTTTGAAAAAAAAACTGATTTAATTTAGTAAACTAAGGTTTGTACAGACTTTGGGTGTGCTGCGTTCTTTGGGGTCCGTAGCTGGGGCAGAACAGTAGGGATGCTACAACGGTCGTGAAAACACGGTCGTAAGTCACTTTTTTCAGTGCCGTTGTAACTTCAAATGGTCACTAAACGGACTGTTGTAACTCAAGGACCCCCTGTATATAAGTTGCTGCATTCTGTTTACTTGTTGAGCGTTTTCCGATGTTCAGACAATCTGAATTAGGACTTACATGGAATTCTTCATTTTATATATTATAGTATATATTATTTGTAAGGAATGCATATTCCTCTCACTGGTTTGCATTCAAAAATATTGCATTACAGGAAAAGTTAATTCAGCCGGATTGATTCAATCCTTCGCGAATATTTACAAATCAATATTTTGAGTCAGGTTGGCCTGGCAAACAGTGTTAACATTCCTGATAAGTCTATTCCCAGCCTGTTTGTCTTTGCAATATATTTACTCATAAACTCATCCATAAATCCATTCCTTCCTCGGGTAATCTACATTTGAAAAGACGCATCAAAATTTACATGCATAATTAAAATCATATTTAATTACGTAAGCCTATTTCTTCTCCAAATAAGCATTTCCAGAATCGTTATGGAGGTTTTTTTTCCCCCAGTCAACATTGAGACATCTGTAAAATAAGAAATCCAGTTTTCTTGAAAAATAAGAAATCCGGTTTCCTTAAACTTCACATCATACGTCTGTTGTGAGGATAGGATCTGATCACAATTTACACATCCATCCAATACTCCGTTGAGAAAATAGTGAGTATCATGGCAATTAATAATACCTAATAACATTAACAACATTTTGCATAGCAATTTATGTTGAAAATGAAGATATGGAAGGGACGGATGGGTTCTGCCTTTTAGGATCAACCCACAACAGTCAGGAACAAGCACTCCAGATGCCAAGAGATCCTTCTACCTACAAAGACCAGAATCGTGCAAATTATGGCATTCCTGGGGCATTCTGTGGAAGCCAAAGTTGGATTTATTACAGAAGAACAGAGGTGGAAGGGACCTTGGAGGTCTTCTAGTCCAACCCCCTGCTCAGGCAGGAAATCCTACACCATTTCAGACAAATGGTTGTCCAATCTCTTCTTAAAAACCTCCAGGGACGGAGCACCCATAACCTCTGGAGGCAAGCTGTTCCACGGGTTAATTGTCCTTCCTTCCTTCCTTCCTTCCTTCCTTCCTTCCTTCCTTCCTTCCTTCCTTCCTTCCTTCCTATCCTCTCTCCCTCTTCCTTACTTCCTCCCTTCCTCCTTCTTTCTCTTTTCTTTCTTTCCTTATTTCATTTCCTTCCTTCCTTCCTTCCTTTCCTCCCTCTTTCCTTCCTTCCTCCTTCTTTCTCTTTTCTTTCTTTCTTTCCCTTTCTTTCCTTCCTCCCTCCCTTCTTCCTTCCTTTCTTTCTTCCATCCCTCCCTCTTTCTTTCCTTCCTCCCTTCTCCAATCCTCCCTCCCTGTTCCTTACTTCCTCCCTTTCTCCTTCTTTCTCTTTTCTTTCTTTTTCTTTCTTTCCTTCTTTCCTTTCCTTCCTCCCTTTTTCCTTCTTTCCTTTCCTCCCTCTTTCCTTTCTTCCTCCCTTCCTCCTTCTTTCTCTTTTCTTTCTTTCTTTCCTTCCTTTCCTCCCTCCCTCCCTTCTTCCTTCCTTCCTTCCTTCCTTCCATCCCTACCTCTTTCCTTCCTTCCTTCTCCCATCCTCCCTCCCTCTTCCTTGTTTCCTCCCTTCCTCCTTTCCTCCTTCTTTCTCTTTTCTTTCTTTCCTTCTTTCCTTTCCTTCCTCCCTTTCTTCCTTCCCTCCCTCCCTTTCCTTCCTTCCTCCTTCTTTCTTTCTTTCCTTTCTTTCTTTCTTTCCTTTCTCCCTTCTTCCTCCCTCCCTTCCTTCCTTCCTTCCTTCCCTCTCTCCCTCCCTCCCTCTTTCTATCTTATTCTTTTTGTGAGTCATTAAGAAGAGAAACTTGACGTTTAGCTGCCAGGAACACAGTCAGCCCTTTTCTTAATAAAAGATCTAAGGGCCTCGAAACATAATCAATTCAAATTAAGTATCGATTTCTAAATAATGTGGAATTAAGGGAGACATTTATAAACTGTAAATCACTGCTCGGTACAATTCAGCACCCAGGATTACAAGGCAATTGGGAAGAAGAAGAAGAAGAAAAGACAGAGAGGCTAAAAAACAAAATAATATTTCCTTCCCAAGATGGGGAAGGCATGTCAATTAAGAACGGCCATCTCCCATGCAAGCAATACAAGAGCTACAACAGAGGAAGGTTACGTTTATATTTAATCAATGGAATTGAGTGCAAGTCACTGACTATTCTCCTGCACAAACTCGGATGCTGGAAAGAGGAACAAAATGAATTCTGCAATAACGTTGCATAATACTTTGTGTGCATGTTCCACTAAGAGCCTGGGTGGCACAGTGGTTAGAGTGCAGCATTGCAGGCAGACTCTGCCCATTGCCAGGAGTTCGATCCTGACAGGCTCAAGGAAGTTTAAGTGCTATTGCCAACCTCTTCCTCCTCCTCTTTTGCCTCCTTTTTGAATCTTATAAATTGTTCTGGTGGCACAGTGGTTAGAGTGCAGTATTGCAGGCAAACTCTGCCCATTGCCAGGAGTTCGATCCTGACAGACTCAAGGAAGTTTAAGTGCTATTGCCAACCTCTTCCTCCTCCTCTTTTGCCTCCTTTTTGAATCTTATAAATTGTTCTGGTGGCACAGTGGTTAGAGTGCAGTATTGCAGGCAAACTCTGCCCATTGCCAGGAGTTCAATCCTGACAGACTCAAGGAAGTTTAAGTGCTATTGCCAACCTCTTCCTCCTCCTCTTTTGCCTCCTTTTTGAATCTTATAAATTGTTCTGGTGGCACAGTGGTTAGAGTGCAGTATTGCAGGCAAACTCTGCCCATTGCCAGGAGTTTGATCCTGACAGACTCAAGGAAGTTTAAGTGCTATTGCCAACCTCTTCCTCCTCCTCTTTTGCCTCCTTTTTGAATCTTATAAATTGTTCTGGTGGCACAGTGGTTAGAGTGCAGTATTGCAGGCAAACTCTGCCCATTGTTAGGAGTTCGAATCTCACCAGGCTCAAGGTTGACTCAGCCTTCCATCCTTCCGAGGTCGGTAAAATGAGGACCCAGATTGTTGGGGACAATAGGCAGACTCTATAAACAGCTTAGAGGCTGTAAAGCACTGGGAAGCTGTATATAAATCTTAAGTATTATTGCCTTCCTCCTCCTCCTCTTCTTTTGCCTTTTTTTAAATCTTATAAGTAGCTCTGGTGGGACAGTAGTTAGAATGCAGCACTGCATTCTGCCCATTGCCAGCAGTTCAACTTGTCTCCAGAAATTGTGAGTGTTCCATCTCTGGAGGGTATTAATAGCCATAGCAATGGCACTTAGACTTATATACCGCTTCATAGTGCTTTTACAGCCCTCTCTAAGCGGTTTACAGAATCAGCCTCTTGCCCCCAACAATCTGGGTCCTCATTTTACCCACCTCGGAAGGACGGAAGGCTGAGTCGACCTTGAACCTGGTGAGATTCGATCTGCCACATTGCAGCTAGCAGTCAGATGAAGTAGCCTGCAGTACTGCACTCTAACCACTGCGCCACCTCGGCTCTTAAGAAGAAAGTGAGCTCCTTTGTTGATGTGCTATTTGCTATCGTTAGGCATCATTGACTTCAATGGGGAAGATTCAGGAAACTAGGTTGCTAGATTCCATTAAAGGCCAATCTTCTCCAGATTAATTAACTTTGGGATTCTTTCCCCACTTTTCTCATACAAAAATAAAAAAATAAAATAAAATAAAAAGGAAATCTGCAACTGAGCCACTAAGACAATCCCAATAGACCATGTTTCTCAACCTTGGAAGCTTGAAGATGGGTGGACTTCAATTCCCAGAATCCCCCAGCCAGCGCTGCTGGCTGGGGGATTCTGGGAGTTGAAGTCCACCCATCTTCAAGCTACCAAGGTTGAGAAACACTGCAATAGACAGACTTGCAATAAACATCCTGACCCTTTTCCAAGCATGATTTAGTTCAATGCTTGGTGGAGAACATAATATCTCACCTTTCCTCCTGCAGCTGGACGAGTCAAAAGTTTCTGCCTTCACTTTTAACCTAACCCGATCCAGGAGTGACCTTTCAGCTAAGGAAATACATCTCGATCAGAGTGGATTTATCTCAAAAGAGTTGCCTGAGGGATAATATTAAATATACTTTGAATGCTACCGACAATATAAATCAGAGAAACAAGAAAGCGGCTTCTTTTCTTGACGTGGAAAAAGACATTGATCATCTTGGAATAGCCTTTATTATGTACAGGACTCTGAAGACGAGCTGCGGTTGAAATTTTGCAAAGATGGAGAGAATTTATTTGGAGACTTTACCAAGGCTTTTTATAGCGATCACGTGAAGTGTTAATATTGCTTTATAAGGCCTTGGAATATTTGCATCCAGTTTTGGTTGCCACAATGTTAAAAAAGATGTTGAGACTCTAGAAAGAATGCAGAGAAGAGCAACCAAGAGGAGTCAATCCCGCAATCTGGGAGTCCTCCTGGATATGCAGCTGTCCTTGGAGGAACATCTGACGGCTGTAACCAGGACCTTTTGTCAGGTTCGCCTGATTCGCCAGTTGCGGCCCTTTCTTGATCGGGATTCCCTGTGCACAGTCACTCACGGTCACCTCTCGCCTTGACTATTGCAACGCTCTCTACATGGGGCTCCCCTTGAGGAGCACCCGGAGGCTCCAGCTGGTCCAGAACGCAGCAGCGCGGGTAGTGACGGGAGCAGCATGGCGCTCCCATGTAACACCGCTCCTGCGCGAGCTGCACTGGCTCCCAGTTGTCTTCCGGGTGCGCTTCAAGGTGTTGGTTATCACCTTTAAAGCGCTCCATGGCATAGGGCCTAGCTATCTCCGAGACCGCCTGCTGCTACCAACGACCTCCATCGACCCGTGCGCTCCCACAGAGAGGGCCTCCTCGGGGTGCCATCAGCCAGACAATGTAGGCTGGTGACCAGGGGAGGGCCTTCTCTGTGGGGGCACTACCCTCTGAATCAGCTAGAGATAAGGAGAATCCAAGACCTCAGTGCCTTCCGTCGCGCCCTTAAAACCCATTTATTTAAACAAGCCGGGCTGGCTTAAGATGAAATTTTTAACTGTTTTTAAATGTTTTAAACATTTTTAATTGGTAAATGAGTTTTAATTGGGCCAAATTTATATATCTTTTAATTGTTTTTAATATTTGTTCTGCATGTTTTTTAATCTGGCTGTACACCGCCCTGAGTCCTCAGGGAGAAGGGCGGTATAGAAATCCATATAAAATAAAATAAAAATAAATTAGGGGACCTAAAACATATGAAGAAGGGTTGCAGGAACTGGGTATGTCTAGTTTAATGAAAAGAAGGACTAGGGGAGACAAGATAGCAGTCTTCCAATGTCTCAGGGCTGCCCAAAGAAGAGGGAGTCAAGCTATTCTCCAAAGCACCTGAAGGCAGGACAAGAAGCAACGGGTGGAAACTCAGCAAGGAGAGAAGCAACTTAGAACTAAGGAGGAATTTCCTGACAGTGAGAACAATTAATCAGTGGAACAACTTGCCACCAGAAGTTGTGGGAGCTCCATCACTGGAGGCTTTCAAGAAGAGACTGGACAGTCACTTGTCTGAAATGGTCTAGGGTCTCCTGCTTGAGCAAGGGGTTAGACTAGAAGACCTCCAAGGTCCCTCCCAGCTCTATTCTGATTCCGATATCACACGATATTCAATGAGTGGCAAAAACAAAGAACTAATTTGAAATTGTCCGCTAGATCTCACTAAACGCCAGTTTAAAATTGGCATGGGCGCTGAGGTTCGAACCGCAGACTCCTTGAGCTTTTCATGAACCAGGCAGGAGAAGACGAAGTCTTACGAACCTCGAACTCTCTACCTCGTACGTGCAAAATATGTTTGGGATAGAAATGACAAAACTGTACGTGTTGCTTGATCATACTTGTAAATATGTCTTTAGAGTGTTGAAGTGTTTGTTAGCAGCTTCTCTCTGGAGGACTCTGGCTTAACTTCCTTCAACTTAAAATATCTATCGCTCCGTTTTTGCCTTTCGGGTCTGTGAGTCATTTTGCTTAAATCATGCTTTGTGATGCTGTTGCGCATCGATTCATCAGCTGAACAGAAGCCCAAAACACATCTTAAACCAACGATGCTTAGGTTGAGCCAAACTTTTAAGATATGAAGCTGCAAGGTAGAAACAGAAGCATAAATAGCATCCAGATTTTTATATCCTCTTTTTTAAGAGTAATATACTGCTTGCAATGTATCCGGGTTTGTTCGGAAATGATTTGGGTAAATCCTCAGTTGTTGTATCTTTGATAGTCATAATGGTCTTTTTCAGGGTGGATTTGATTTAAATTGAGTTGATTTAAATCATGATTTAAATCACTAGTAAAAAGGCCTGATTTAAATCAACTCGATTTAAATCATAATTGTTAAAGAGCCATCCCTGCTGTGAAATTGTGTGAATGCATCAATGCAGTGCATGTTATCTCAGCTTGCAGCGCCTGGATTCATCGAGTGAGTTTACCCAAAATGTAAATATTGCAGAATGTACAGCCTCATACGCTACATAATTAAGCTCCATTTCCTGCTGAATAAAACTAAATTATTAATGTATCTTAAATAGAAAACTATCCTTAGATAGGTTTTCATTCCAAAAGCATTTTAATTAAAATAAATTTGATTAAAAAATTTTAAAAAATCTGATTTAAATGTTTAAAAAAATCCAATTTTTAATTTTTCTTTTTTTAAAAAAAAAACATTGATTTTTATACACCCAAGTCTTTTTCAATAATGATAAAATGCATAAAGCCATTTAGATCCTCAGAGGCACAAAAATTGTCACGCCGGAAGCAGAACAACTAAAAGCACCGTAAAGTTTTGCTTCATGCTGACAAAAAAAAAAAAAAGGACCCAGATTAAAGATGGAAGAAGAGCTTCATGCCATAAATACTTCTATTCCTAAAAGCCTGGAAAATGGACTGTACAGAATTGTGTAAACCTAGATTTGATTCTGCTAGATATTATCTCCCAAGGATGCACGCGCAGAATCCAACTTTAGCACTCCATCGTGCTTCCGAGTTGGTCAAATTCCAAATTTTTAACTGAACTGGGCGTTTTCCAAGCCATGCGAGAGACATCTGAATTGAAGCCCAGTTCCATCAACGTGGACCGGATCCAACTCGGAGCTCTTCTAAAACTTTTTGAAAATTCACAATAGACTCTTAACAGTCTAACCGGCGTGAATCAACTGCTTCAGTTCAAATTATTTGAGTTTCAAAGAGGGTATGGCTCAATTCCAAATATAAGTAGACCTTGGCTTCTCATCAAAACTGGGACCAGGATTTCCATTGCTAAGCAGGGCAGTTATTAAGTCACACTCAACTGTTGCAGCCATTAAGTGAGTTATGCCGTCATTAAGCCAACCTGGCTTCCCGATTGATTTCGCTGGTTGGAAGATGGCAAATGACAATTGTAATAGCAATATTACTGTCTTATAATATAAGTGGGTAATATACGTGTCATTAACATACGTGGGTTGATGCATAATTTTGTATTTATTTATCTTGTTATGTTTATGTTTATATTAGAGGTGGAGACCCTTTGAGAGCTGTATGCAATGTAATTTCATTTTAATGCATGCCGATTAGTGTACATTCAAAGTGACAATAAAGTTATTCTAAGTTCTAATAGCGCTTAGACTTATATACCACTTTACAGCACATTATAGCCCTCTCTGAGCCGTTTACAGAATCAGCATCATGCCCCCAACTATCCAGGTCCTCATTTTACCAACCTAGGATAGACGGAAGGCTGTGTCAACCTTGAGCTGGTCAGAATCGAACTTCCTAGCTGTGGGCAGAGTCAGCCTGCAATGCTGCATTGGAAGGAAGGAAGGAAGGAAGGAAGGAAGGAAGGAAGGAAGGAAGGAAGGAAGGAAGGAAAGGACTAACAATAGCATTTAGACTTATATACCACTTCACAGGGCTTTTACAGCCCTCTCTAAGCGGTTTACAGAGTCAGCCTATTGCCCCCAACAATCTGGGTCCTCATTTTACCCACCTTGGAAGTACGGAAGGCTGTGTCAACCTTGAGCTGGTCAGGATCAAACTTCCTAGCTGTGGCCAGAGTCAGCCTGCAAAGCTGCATAGGAAGGAAGGAAGGAAGGAAGGAAGGAAGGAAGGAAGGAAGGAAGGAAGGAAGGAAGGAAGGAAGGAAGGAAGGCGGAGTCAACCTTGAGCCAGCCAGAATCGAACACTTGACAGAGGGCAGAGTTAGTCTGCAATACTGCATTCTCACCACAGCTCTACCAGGACTACTTATAAGGTTAAAAGTAGAAGTAAAAGAGAGGAGGAGGAGGGGGAGGAGAGCAATAGCACTTAGACTTATATCCCGCTTCACAGTGCTTTTCAGCCCTCTCTAAGCAGTTTACAGAGTCAGCCTCTTGCCCCCCAACAATCTGGACAAAAGGACAAAAGGCAGAGTCAACCTTGAGTCCGTGAGATTTACCCCGGGCCATTGCAACCATCATAAATACATGCCAGCTACCAAGCACCCAACTTTTGGTCATGCAGTAGTTATAACGAGGAGGATGACTTTTTCAGGAGCGTTATAACTTTGTATAGCTGCTGTGTAAGGTAAGGGGCTATACGTCAAGGACTTAGGTTTGTTATCGGCACTAAACTCACAATCGACACAAAAGCTACGAAGGGCGCAAAGAGACATGGAAAGAGACATAATGGGACCCCCTTCCTCCTCTCTGGGGCAGCCCCTCAAATATTGGAAGACTATTATCCTGTCCACCCTGGTCCTTCTCTTCACTAGACCAGCTGTGCCCAGTTCCTGCAACCGTTCTTCGTATGTTTTAGCTTCCAGCGCCCTAATCTTCTTGCTTGCTCTTCTCTGCACTCTTCCCAGAGTCTCAACATCTTTTTTACATCGTGGTGACCAAAACTGGATGCCTCATTCCAAGGGCAAGCTCACCCAGGCGCTATAAAACGGTATTAACACTTCACGTGATCGTCCTGTGATTCAGAGAGGCTGAATTCCTTCCGTCTTTTCATAACTTCATGTTGCGCCATTTTTTCACCTTTCCCAACTGAAGCTAATGTTTTGCATTTGAAACAGGATGGGAAGCAAATTTTCAGGAGGGGCAATCAGGAACCACAAAATAGGAAGCAAAAAAAAAAAAAAAGATTATGGGCATCTCCTAATGTCTCTTTCCTCCTGGACTCTTATTTTTTTTTGTCATCTCTTCACAAAAAAAGAGATTTTTCAATCCAGCCACAATTAAGGCTAAATTAAATCGCTTTGAATCCTTTTAAAATCCTACGACTCCATCTCCCAAGCCCGTTCCCCCGATGGAGTCCCAGAACAAATGGAAGTCATGTCACCAATACAACAGGAATTGTTATATCGTGTGAAATATGCAGCTCGTTTATTAGAAAGAAAATGTGGGCCTGCAATAAATAAAGAGGAATGCAGTTCGGCTAACAACCGCCATCAAAGGCAAGGGGGAATATTTGCGTTTCACGGAGCTGCCATTGCTTATTTCATGATAAAAGGGTGCGTATTTCATGCCAGATTGCTCTCAATAGTATATTTTTCTTGATTAAATATAAAAAAATATATATTTATGAATCTAGGAAGGCTTTAAGAGCCCGGCTGATTTCATAACTATGAAAACCAACCGAAAGAAGAAAATAAAAAAACATACATCATATACAGGGGTGAAACGCTGCCAGTTCGGACCGGATCGCCCAATCCGGTAGCAATCGTGGCGGGTGGTTTGGAGAACCGGTAGCGATTGCGGCACAAGGCTCCGCCCACCCGCGGAAGGAAGTTGTCATTACTTCCTGGTTTTAACCAGGAAGTAATGTGTTTTGTACCCTCTGTGCATGCACAGAACGTTTTTCTTTTTTTTTGCTTTTAAAAGTTAAAAAAGGAAGGCTCCGACGATCACAGCTGTGGCGCGCGATCGTCAGAGCCTTTTTTTTTTACTTTTAAAAGCATTTTTTTTACAACCTATTCACCCGAGATCGCGTGCCGCAGCTGATCACACACACCCCACACGCACTGTTCTACTTGCATTTGGTGCGTGGTGCAAACCTGTAGTAAACCGGTTCAGATTTCACCACTGATCATATATCAAAATGGCCCAAACCATCCATTTTTTTCCCCCTCTCCCACCCAAAAAAAAATGTGGTTTTGCTCAAGGATTCAACCAACAATGACGGCCAGGGACATGTTGTGAAGTAGACAACCCTTTGTATCGTTGTGTTTTCTCTTCTTTCTCCTCAGCCTCCACACCGTGAGGTAACTTCCTTTTTGTCGTGGCGGTTTGGTATCGAGGAATTTATCACATCCGATGTACGATGGTGATGTCATGATAAAAATCATGGAAGCTGCCGGTTGGATTTAATAGCCTCTTGGAAAATGAAGCTAAGGACTGAAAAGATAAAAGGAGGAGGAAGAACAAATAGATTTTTCATCAAATGCCCAAACCCTTGCTTGAAAATGGGAAACATGGCTCCTCAACCCACACAGATAGTCACAAAACATGGGAAGCTCTGGGCAGGTTATAAATCTAATATATTTGTTTTGTCTCTACCGAGGAATAATGGATTTTCTAAGGTTTATATCTTTCTTGCACTTATTTTTTTAAAAAAAATATCTATTGTTGTCCCTGTCGTCTTTGTTGCTGCTTTTCCTTATTATTTCTGGAAACTTTTATTATTATTATTATTATTATTATTATTATTATTATTATTATTATTATCCCACCGAGAACTTCTAATCTTATTATTATTATTTTTCAACTCCGGGAACTTCTCATCTTACTCAAAGCCCTAATAATCTTTTAAAAAAAACTATCTGTAGCAGTGATGAAATCCAAATTTTTTTACTACCGGTTCTGTGGGCGTGGCTTGGTGGGCATGGCAGGGGAAGGATACTGCAAAATCCCCATTCCCTCCCCACTGCAGGGGAAGGATACTGCAAAATCCCCATTCCCTCCCTACTCCTGGGGGAAGGATATTGCAAAACCCCCATTCCCTCCCTACTCCTGGGGGAAGGATATTGCAAAATCTCCATTCCCACACCACTCTGGGGCCAGCCAGAGGTGGTATTTGCCGGTTCTCCGAACTACTCAAAATTTCCGCTACCGGTTCTCCAGAACCTGTGAGAACCTGCTGTATTTCACCGCTGATCTGTAGGCAAAACGATGCAGAAGAAACGGAATTGGCTGGAGATAAAGCAAAGGAGAATCTGTGCAAAATATTTTGCCTTCTTGATCTGTCTCCCAATTTAAAATCCCTTTCCTTACAGGAACAAAAAAAGCCAAGATGGCAGCCGAGACCACATGATGCCCTTAAAAAGGGCGGGATTTCAGTCACATGGTTGCAGCTGCCATCTTTGTTTACCTCTTTCCCCATCCTGATGTTCGGGGCTACAGGTAGTTCAATATCCAGATACGGTTAGTCCTCGATATACGACAAACAATTGAAGTGACTCTGGCTTCCCACATTGAGATGGCTAGTCAGAAGGTCCCAAAAAGGGGATCGCGTGACCTCGAAACACTGCAACCGTCATAAGTACATGCCAGTTGCCAAGCATGTACTTACGACAGTTGATCACGTGACCAAGGGGATTTTTTTTGGATCACGTGACCATGGGGTGCTGCAACGGTCTTAAGTGTGAAAAACGGTCACGTTTTTCAGTGCCGTTGTAACTTTCAACGGTCACTAAACAAGCTGTTGTATGTCAAGGACCACTTGTACCTCAATATGGAAATTGTTCTAAAGAATCCAGACAGTTTCCAAGAATCTACAGTAAAGAGATGTTAAGGATGTTATTTGTTTTTATATGTTTTTCACTCATTACCCATCTTTGAAAACTGCATTGAAGTAACAGGTTGTTTTGGAGATGTTTTTGGCATCGAAGATTTATTTTTAATAGAATATTGATATAAGGATGCAGCATTTAATCAGGTTTTTATTTTATTTTTTGCCCCTTGAAAATGCAGTTTACCTGTTTTATATCTTCTTTTTTTTCTTCTTCTTTTAAGCTCTAGAGGCCCTCTGTTATACCTTACTATATTTTTATAGGGGAGGAAAAAAAGTTAGCTTTTTATGAACTCACTGATTAAAGCACCTCTATCTGAATGCAGATTAAAATTCCAGCACCTGAGAAAACTAAACCAATGAATATTTATATGGAAAAATAGCAGATGAATGCACTTTAAATCTTCAGTACATGCCTAGTCATGTTTTATGAAAATGAACTCTTGCATATTTCCACCACAGAAATAAACGCTATTTGCAAGCACAATACAGTCGAAATCTACAAATACATCAGCTTGGTGAAAAGTGAATTTATTTCGCAAGTACGTCGCTTCGTCAGAAAGTTTATTATTGTATTCTATTGGCAGAATTAGCTACATTCCCTATCTGGGCTTCAGAATACATTTATCTACAAATACAAATTAGGTTGAGGAGGGGTTAGTCTTCAGCCTGTTTTTAATAATATAAAGGCTCTGCTTTATATATATAAAAAAATCAAATGCCATATATAGTATATGAGTTCAGTGCAAGGAAATGCAGAAGTTTCACAGGCAGTCCTCAAATTACGACCACAACTGAGCCCAAAATTTCCATTGTTAAGTAAGTCACTTATTAGTGAGTTTAATTCAGGGGTGAAATCCGGCAGGTTCCGACAGGTTCGGGAGAACCGATAGCGGAAATTTTGAGCAGTTTGGAGAACCGGCAAATGCCACCTCTGGCTCTTGCCAAGAGTTCTGGATTTGGATCACCTGACCATGGAGATGCTACGATGGTCATACTACTAGTTATGGGCGTTTCAAGGAGATCTGTCCATTGGATGTCACAGCAAGCCATAGGATCTGGGTCAGCGTGTCTGGCCACGAGGCCTATCAAGTCACCAGGAATATTGGAAAATGGTCTTAGAAAATGACAATGGTAAACCACTTCTGAAGAAACCTCCTGGAAGCTGCCAAGAAGTCCTCAACATCTGAGCCCAACATCATCATTCTCCTCTTCCTCCTCCTCCTTCTTCCTCTACCTCTTCTTTTTCTTCTTCCTCCTCCTCTTCCTTCTCTCTTGTTCTTTTCTTCTCCCTCTCCTTCTCCTTCTCCTGCTTCTTCCTCTTCCTCTTCCTCTCCTCTTCCTCTTCTTTTCTTCTTTTTCCTCTTTTTCTTCCTCCTCTTTCTCTTCTTCTTCTTTTTATTTCTTTTTTTTCTTTTTCTCTTCTTTTTATTTCTTCTTCTTTTCTTTTTCCTCTTCGGCCTTTTTCTCTTCTTCTTTTCTTCTTCCTCTTCCTCTTCTTCCTCCTCCTCTTCCTCTTCTTTCTTTTTCCTCCTCTTCCTTCTCTTTCTTCTTCTTCCTCCTCCTCCTCCTCCTCCTCCTCCTCCTCCTCCTCTTCTCTTCTTTTTCTTTCTTTCTTTATTTATTGGTTCGATTTATATGCCGCCCTTCTCCGGAGACTCAGGGCGGCTTACAATGCGTTAAGCAATAGCCTTCATACTTTTGTATATACCTACTTAGTAGGGCTTTCCTCCCCCCTCAGCAGTGTTCTTTTTTATACAAAGTCAGCTTATTGCCCCCACAATCCGGGTCCTCATTTTACCTACTTCAAAAGGATGGAAGGCTGAGTCAACCTTGAGCCTGGTGAGATTCGAACTTGCAGTAATTGCAGGCAGCTGGTGTTACTTAACAGTGCTTTAGTCTGCTGTGCCACCAAGGCGCTTTCTTCTTCTTCCTCTTCCTCTTCCTCTTCCTCTTCTTCTTCTTCTTCTTCCCTCACTCTCCTTCCCCTTCCTCTTCCTTCTCATTCTCTTCCCTGTCCTCTTCCCCCTCCAAAAGTCTACTACAAATATGAAAAAAGTACAATCTAAATTCAAACAAATTAGCAGGTATGGTAGCAAGATACTCATACCCTCTCCATCACATACGGGGAAAATTGATTTGAAAAATGTGGTGGCCACAATCGAAGACGTCAGCACTACTTCCACCTCAACTCATTCGGAGCAAGTTGATAGAGGTTTAGGACCTTCATTCTTGTGCTGGATAACTTATTTTTTTAAAAAAACAAAGACGTCCAAACCTTATTCACGCAGGCTGTAGAAGACAAAGAAATTTGAATCTTGGTTTTTGTTAAGTGGAATATTAGGAGCGATAAATGGGAAATTATAGGAGTTATAAAATGGTTTTTATAATTGGTTCTCCTGTCCAAATTATAACCTGTTGATTCAAAGCACCATCAAACTGAAAGAAATCTGAGCATCCTTGAACATATTAGAAGTGAGCAGAGCTGCCAAGTCATTTACTTTAACTAGTAGAAGTAGTTTAAATTAGTGCCGTGCCAAAAAAATAAAAAAAAATAAAAAATCACCCTGTGATTTTTCATAATACTCAATTTTACGGAAGAGCGCTTGCTTTTAAAATTGTGCTCCAGGGAAAAGGGAATTTTGGTGAAATTATGGTGACATGGGCTTTTTGTACTTAGTGACACCACGGTCAACGCTGCGTTATAACCTTAAAGAGAATTTTTATACAACGATGTGTCATTGGCTCCTGTCAGAAGAAGAACCGTATGAAACCAGAAGTGGGATTCAAATAATTTAACAACCGATTCTCTGCCCTAATGACCGGCTGGGTGGGTGTGGCCAGGGGTGAGTGACAGGCAGTACTCGGCCTCCTGCACCGTCTGGGAGCAAAAACGGGCCACGGGGGGACTCCTGGAAGGGGCGAGGAGGGGAGGGGCGAAGCCAGCCAGCATTTTAACAAGCGGTTCTCCCGAACCGGCCCGAACCAGCTGGATCCCACCACTGTCTATAACAGGGGTCTGCAACCTTAAATACTCAAAGAGCCATTTGGCCTCTTTTCCCACAGAAAAGAAAACACCGGGAGCCACAAAACCTGGGTGGGCGTGGCCAACTCAATGTCACTCACTTCCACCAGTCACATGACCCCCCCCAGCCACGCCTACCCAGCCGGTCATTAGGGCAGAGAACCAGTTGTTAAAAAAACACCGGGAACCACAAAATCCTTTTGACGTATCTCTCTCTCCCCTCCCTCTTCTCTCCCTCTTCTCTCCCTCTCTCTCTGTTTCTCTCTCTCCCTCTCTCTGTATCTCTCTGTCTCTGCCCTGGCCGTTTCTCCATCCCCCACCGCCTCCCTTACCTTCTCAGGCCAGGCAAGGAGTGACTGGGAGGGGAGGGCGAGGGGCGGGGCCAGCCAGTAGTGGGATCACCTGATAGGGAGCCACAGCAGAGGGCCCAAAGAGCCACATGTGGCTCCAGAGCCGCAGGTTGCTGACACCTGATCTAGAATGTATAAAGATTTTTCAAACTTATGCTGGACATGTAACCAACAAGAAAAGACATTGAATTGTGCTTCGTGGATGCGTAAACAAGCCAGAATTTTTTTGGCTCAATTCCGTATAATAGTACAGAATATTTTAAATATTCATGTACAATTGAAACCAGATACATTTTTTGCGGGGGGGTGGGTGGAGGAGGAAGGATTGTGAACAAATAAGCTGGAAAACCAGTAATGGAACTTTACGGCAACTGCAGAAAAACTATTATATAGGGTTATCGTGACAGCTCCGGGATACAGATTTCAACCGGTCAATAAACTTGCAGCCGGCGTAAACATAAACACTGAAACTTATATATGAACTCCTGCAGGAGGAAATGCATAAACTTGCAAATCGGAAGCAAACTCGGGTTTGTGGAGCCTCAACCTGGCAGGCCTCATCATTCCCCGGATACAAAATGAGTCTTGTCGTTTCCCCATCCTTAAAAAAACAAATACTTTTTGTTTTTTGGTTTTTTGGGTTTTTTTTTTTTTTAACAACGGCCTCGTAAATATTTTGAATGAATCTATGATGCATCCTAAGTGGATTTTATAGCCAATACAATCTCTCTGTCCTGCCAGCTCTTATTTTATGGAGACAGATTCATTGCGCTGCATTAAATCCACGTTCTTGCTCCGTTTCGTTTAGGGGCTGGGTATTTCGTTCTTTTTTCTTTTTCTTTTTAAACAAGAACTTGAACATTCTTTAAAAAGGCACGCTTACAAATTGGCTTATTGTTTCTTTGTTCTGGGGGGGGGAGAAACCAGGGGGGTGGGGGAAGGCTCCCTTTGATAACTTCCCAGTTTTATTTATTTATTTAATTTATATGCCGCACTTCTCCGGAGACTCAGGGCAGCTTACAATGCGTTAAGCAACAGCCTTCATACTTTTGTATATTTTATACAAAGTCATGTATAGAGCCTTGACATTCTGCACAAGGAAATTCGTATTCTCGCCACGCTGCTGAAATAGAAATTAGATAACCAGATTCCGGAGTCTGGGAAGTATTTGATTATTATATTCCTCTTCCAAACACGCCCTGGCAAGAAAATAGGGAATAGCCAAGGTGATACGTTGGAATTTCCGATTGTATAAACGGAGGCATAGAATCAAAACCCACAGGAAGTATTAGAACCGCTTTGTAAAGCCTTAGTAAAGGCCGCCCCTGGAATAGCTGCATCCAGTTTTGGTCACCGTGTTACAAAAAAAAAAGATGTTGAGACTTTGGAAAAAAGTGCAAAGAAGAGCAAGTAAGATGATCAAACGCCTGGAGACTAAAACACATGAAGGATGCAGGATTTTGGTTTGGCCAATCTAGAGAAAAGAAGGAGTAGGGGGGACATGATAATAGTATTCAAGTATTTGAGGGGCTGCCACAAAGAAGAGGGAGTCAACTTATTTTTTACAAAGCACCAGAAGACAAGACAAGAAACAGTCAAGTTTAGAGAGCCCCAATCCTTCTTCTCCTCCTCCTCCCCACAAATTCGACCTTCTTCTAACACTGATGATGCTCCCTAGATGGGTAGTGAAACGACTGCAAGAAAAACCACCAAGCTCAGAAAGCACCTGTTCTGTCCCCGTCCCATTCACTCACCCCCACAGACGGCCCGGAGTTAATAAGCCACACGACAAAATCTTTGAAGATAAAGCCGGCAGCAACCCAGTGGCTAGCTGCCAATTCAGTCTTTACTCACACAAAACAAAGATTAGACTGCAAGCATTCCGATAAAGCAGGCAAAGTTTCAACAATACAAGGATTAGTCCAAATGCAGTCCGACAAGGCAGGCAGAAGTCCAGTAACGCAGAGATCATGGATTATTTCTAGTTTTTGCTCGTCACAAACTGAACCGGCCACCACACCCACATTTATACCCTGTGGGGTGTGGTCCAGTGACTCAGCTAATCTCTGGCACGCCTTCCCCTCTGCCACTCACGCTTCTCCCTGCGCCTCTGCCGAGGGTCCAGCCAGCACTTATCTTCTTCGTCGCTGTCCACCTGTGGCTGCAGGGACGTGCTTGACTCTGAGCCTATCTTTGGCCTTCGGTGTCCTCCGGAGGCATTGCCAGAGAGGAGGGTCCTGGAGAGGGAGGCCTTGCCAACTCCTCTCCCTCACTCTCAGAGTCTGCATCTGTCGATAGCCCAGGCTCAGGCAACGGAGCCACAACAGCACCAAGGACCCTGAACATATCTTTGCTGGAACTTCTGGGGTGTGGATGGAGGTGACGACTGCTCTCATCTTCCCTGCACCGGTTTGGGAAACAGGCTGGTGTTTACCAATTTGGGCCTCTTCAAATCCACTTGCTGTGGTTTTCTTTTCTCTCATTTCACAGTTGTCATAAGGCATTTTTTTGCAAGGCCCTCATGTTTTTTCTCTCTCTCCGTGTGTGTCTTGAGCCAGTGAACTGCTACTGCTCAACCAAATTTACTGCATTTTCATTTATTGTTTTAGATTTAGTGTTAAGTCCAAGACGTTGTTTTGATTTCTGATCGTAAAACATGCCTTGTTTTTCCTCCAGCGTCACGTAGCAACGGGCTGCAGGTGCCAGAATAACTTCTCAATAGAATCTGAAGTGGGTCCCAAGAACACACTAAGAATATAATCTTGAATTCTGCTAAGAGTGTGGAGGGAGATGCTGCTACTTGTTCACACTAAAGAAAGTCCAACATGATCTAAGCTAAAAGAAAAGGTGCTTTTTCCCCAAAAGGCAACTGGACTTTCTTTCTTTTTATTTGAAGATGTTTCGCTTCTCATCCAAGAAACTTCTTCAGTTCTGACTGGACTTTCTTTGTTTTTCCTTGAATATATTTTACTTCTCATCCAAGAAGCTTCTTCAGTTCTAACTGGACTGTCCTGATTTTTCCTTGAAGAGGTTTCGCTTCTCATCCAAGAAGCTTCTTCAGTTCTGACTGAAGAACTGAAGAGTCAGAACTGAAGAAGCTTCCTGGATGAGAAGTGAAACGTCTCGAAGCAAAAACAAAGAAAGTCTTTTGAAAAAGCACCTCTGGGATAACCACAACCTGGATGATGGAGAATCTCCATAGATGTTCATCTAAGCTATAGATTCACTCATGGTTGGCAATCCTTGATGCCATTTGAACTCGGTCAACCTAGTCCAAGGGAAGAGAGAGAGAGGAAGGAAGGCACCCCACCAATATAACTAACTAAAGTTTTTGCAAAAAAACTAAAATAAGAAATTAAGAAATATTCCTAAGAAATACAGATAAAGCAGGGGTGAAATGTTACCGGTTTGTCCCGGTTCGGGCGAACCAATAGTGATAAAAACTACCAGTTCGGGCAAACCGGTAGTTTAAAAAAGCTACCAGTTCGTCAGAACTAGTATTTGCGATGATCAGCTGTGCCACACAGTTTATATTCGCTAGAAAGCAGGAAATCCTGCTTTTTAGCAAAGCTAAATCGTGCAGCACAGCTGTTCCTCCCCCCCTCGCTGTTCTACTTATCTAGTGACGTCTTCTTTTTCCGCGTTTGGCATGCATTCGGCCCATGATGTGCATGCATGTGCAACATGCTTTTGGCACATATTGCACATGTGTGCATGCATGGCCAGCGAACCAGTGAAATCTGAACCAGTGGCAAACTGGTTCAGATTTCACCACTGAGATAAAGCCAGATAAGGTGCTAGCAGTAGAGCAAATGAGGAGATAGAGAGTCAAATATGGGCAAACTGACGAATTCTAATCAAACATTGTCCAGCCACTTTTGTTTTTGTGCTTAAATGTGGTGTTTGCATTCATCCTGTGTTTTTCAAGCTTGTCAACTGGTAAGGTGTATGGACTTCAAGTCCCAGAATTCACCCAAAGTATGCTGGCTGGGGAATCCTGGGAGTTGAAGTCCATTTCAGACAATGTAAAATCTCCTCTTAAAAACCTCCAGCGTTGGAGCACCCACAACTTCTGAAGGGAAGCATTTCCACTGATTATTCCATGAGGTCAGCGGTGGGTTCCACCGGTTTGCCGCATGTGGGCACGGTTGTTTGCGTGCGCGACTCCACACATGCACCCAGCCTTCCACGCATGTGCATGTGGTGTGTTGTGTGTGTGTGTGTGTGTGTGTGTGTGTGTGTGTGTCTTTGGTTATTCGGGTTATTTGGTTATCCACCATCTGACCAGGACCTCAGAAAACAAATATATATATATGTATGTACGTGTGTGTGTGTGTGTGTGTATGTATATATATATATATATATATATATATAAAAAAGACAGGGTCTTATTTTCGGGAAACACAGTAGTTAATATTCTGGTGTTAATTCCTCTCTTTTAAACAACCATTCTTTTAATAATTTTTTAAATTAAAATTAAAAATAATTTCACCAGAGGTGGTTAAAAGGAAGCCAATTCTTTGCTTGTTCCTGAACAGTAAATCCCCCTAATTTAATAGGATTTCTTTTTAGGGAAAGTACGTGCAGGAATTGCTCTGCAACACACAAGCATTTCTCTACACTTTGCATAAGGACCCTGGATTTGTTGTCAAGATCCATGACATTAATTCATTTTGAAAATGATCCCTATGCATCTCAAAGATTTAAATCTAAGTAAGAAGTTAATTTTTTTCTAACATGCTTTTCTATCAATTCTCTGATATTGACAAATTGCGGCTCCTTCACCCTCCTGCCAAGTTTTCAAGATCTTGAAATATCAAGATTAGATTATCATTACTTAGACATTTAACCGTGCACAACTGATTTTCAATAATCGGGTGGAAAAAAAGCAAAGCAAAGAAAATTGGTTTAACATATTCCAGAATGGCTGCTTTGGCTGTCAATTAAGCCTAAATGCCAATTTTACAACTGCTCTTTAAATCCACTAGGCACTCTCTGACCTTTGTCTAGCATTATCTTAATGTCCCTCTTGGCTGTGCTAGGGGAAATATAATCCGACTTGTTCTAAAGTTAACTTTTCCAGAATTACGCAAACTCAATTCTCTTCGAAGGCATTCCGTTCCCATAATAGTAAGTTTGGGGAGGAAACCTGAGTGTTTGGGTTAAGTGCTGCCCAATTTAAGCAGCCTGGCTTCGCTAAGGATTTTGATCTGTATCCTTATGAAATTGTACTATTTGGACTGTGGTCACATTCATAGAATCCTAAGTCTGGAAGGGACCTTGGAGGTCTTCTAGTCCAACCCCCTGCTTAAGCAGGAACCCCTGTATCATTTCAGACAAGTGGCTGTCCAATCTCTTCTTAAAAACCTCCAATGATGGCACACCCACAAGTTCTGGTGGCAAGTAGTTCCATTGGTTTTGATTGTCCTCACTGTTAGGAAGTATCTCCTTAGTTCTAGGTTGCTTCTCTTTGTGAGCACAAACCCTTCCATATTTCAATGTTTCATTGGATCGTAGAATAAAATACAGAAATTTACAAAAGTAAATAAGTACGTAAGGCCCAGCGGGGGAAAAAAGGGGGAAAGACTAATGGTGCAAAATCTGGAAGTGGAGAAAGAGAAAGGAAGCCATCATTGGTAAGGGTTTGTGAAGAATAACTTGGTGGTGCCCTTTTGGGTGTGTACCAGCGGTGAAATCCAGCTGGATCTATCCGGTTCGGACGAACCGGTAGGGCCGGCAGAGGGATGCTCCGCCTTCCCGCCAGGACGTCATCACGTCCCGTTTTTGACCCTCTACACATGCGCAGAAGTATCTGTGCATATGCAGAAGAGGCATGCACGCTTACAATTCTGATCCGGTAGCGAAGGTAAGTGCATTTTACCCCTGGTGTGTACGTGTGCGATGAAACTATTACGGTAATTTCACACTGCCCCAACGGTAAAAGGCATTTCTATTATAACAATGAACGGAGGGCTCATTCTTTACGGTTTTGGTTTTTCCCTGGTTTGGTAGCTTTTCTTTTAGTCTTTGAGTAAGGAAATCGGACTTTTCCCTCTCTCTTTGGACGCTTGGACAAAAACAAAACATTTGCAGGTGCTTCAAAAGCTCCGGTTTTGCTCAAGTGAGCCGAAAGGAAGGCCGTTTTCTTTCATTACAATTTTAAGTTCCAAAGGGAGACGCACAACAATCGGCAACTTCAGGGCTCAGGTGCGACCGCCGAGTTTGCCTCTGAGTAAAGAAAGCCATGCTATTAAGCAAACAGGAGGTTTTTTTTCCAGCCCGGTAGTTCCCTTCAAACATTTGCATGTTTTTTGTAAGGGCCGTTAAAAGAAAATCCGGCCAAGTAAGCAATTTTATGACTTCTCTCCTCCCTTCTCCGCTGCTTCGTTCTCGCCTTCTCCAGATATCGCTCGGCTTCCAACGAGATCCGGAGTCTTTTGGCCAAAACAGAATGCGGAAGCAGATGGAACCTGGCAGGCCCATCTCCTGAGGGTGGTGACATATGGCATTTAAACGTTTCATCCCCATCGCTGGTGAAGGATGGCCACTCAAATTAAACTCTCTTTTCTCGTGTCGCATTTTATCGGTTTCACAAGCGACCCAACACGGCCATGCAAGAAGACCAGAGGCAAGAGACAGCCCCCCGGGGGTCAGAAAGTTCTTCTCCTACCTTAAGGCAGCCAGCTGTGGGTGTCTTCTCCAGATTTGCCCCCAAATCCTGGAAATGGAAATAAGATTTTTTTCTGAGGACTTTATGAAACAGAATAACAGAAATTATTGGAAGGGACCTCGGAGGTTTACTAGTCCAACCCGCTGCTCAAGCAAGAAATTTATACCATTTCAGACAAATGGCTGTCCAATCTCTTCTTTAAAATGTCCGGTGATGGAGCACTTCTAGTGTTCCACTAGTTGATTGTTCTTACTGTCTGAACAGAACAGAACAAAACAGAACACAGAACACAGAACAGAACAGAGTTGGAAAGAACCTTGGAGGTCTTCTACTCCAACCCCCTGCTTAGACAGGAAACCCTATACCATTCGAGATGAATGACTGTCCAATCTCTTCTTAAAAACTCCAATGTTGGAGCATCCACAACTTCTGGTGGCAAGCTGTTCCACCGATTAATTCTTTTCACTGTCAGGATATTTCTTCTTAATTCCAGGTTGCTTCTCTCCTTGATGAGTTTCCATCCGTTGCTTCTTGTCCTCTGGTGCTTTGGAAAATTAAGTTGACCTCACCTCTTCTTTAGGGTAGCCGCTCAAACTGTAGCATTGTGGTTTTCCAACTTGGTAATTGTTAAGATGTTGGGAATACAGGGAGGTGAAGTTCATACGTACATCTTCAGACAAATGGATGTCCAATCTCTTGTTAAAAACATCCAGTGATGGAGCATTCACAACTTCTGGAGGCAAGCTGTTCCTCTGGTTAATTGTTCTATCGGGAAATTTCTCCTTAGTTCTAGGTTGCTTCTCTCCTTGATTAGTTTCCATCCGTTGCTTCTTGTTCTGCCTTCAGGTGCTGTTGTGGCCCCGCCCTCTGAGCCTGTCCCATCGGAGGAAGAAAGCTCCGAGCATGAGGAAGAGGAGTCAGCCAGGCCTCCCTCTCCAGGCCCCTCCCCTCTGGCACTGTCTCAGGAGCCAGCCGAGGGAGAGGAGATTAGCTGGGAGACAGGTGTCTCGGATGAGAGTGAAGGAGAGACGTCATTCCTGGATGCACGCCTCCGAAGGCGTGATAAACGATTGCAGCAGCTCAGGAGGCATGCTAGGGATTAGAACTGAGTCACTGGACCACACCCCAGAGACTATATAATAGAGGGTGGTGGCCAGTGATCCCTGTGACGAACAAAAATAAACCTTGGATAGTCACTAAAGCCTCATCCAAAACTGCTGAGAGGAATATTAATTCTGTTGGACTCTTGCACGCTGAGTATATTATCTTTCTGTCTCTGTGGAAATAAAAGCACTTGGCAGACGGTGTGTATATCGCTGCCAAGTTGGAGATAAAGACCTGGGTGTGTGCCAAGTGCTTCCTTAACCCTCGGCTGGCTGTGTTTGTGTGTGTGTGTGGACGGGGACAGATCAGGTGCTGTGGAGAATAGGTTGAGCCTCCCTCTTCTTTGTGGCAGCCCCTCAAATATTGGAAGACTGCTATTATTGTTGTGACCCGCCAGCTGCCAACGGAGCTGGCAGCAGACTTGGACAATGAGGAGGTTGGGGAGGAACGTGGGCCAGTTCTGGAGTCTAGGGAAGACTCTGATGGATGCTCTTCATCGGACGCAGAGATAGAACCAGGGCATTTCCCAGCCACCAGAGAGGCAGCTGCCTTTGGAGGCTGAGATGAGTGAGGAGGAAGAACAGCTGCGGCCTGTTCCAGATGCGCGTATGCGCAGAGCAGTTAGGAGAGGAGAACAATGGAGGACAAGGAGTCGACTCGGGAAGCAAAGCATCCGTGGATGCTGAATGGCCCCTCCCTGGCTGGGGAATAAATAGAAGGAAAGGGGAGTGGTGGTCGTAGGAGACAACCGTTCGTATTTCTGAAGATTTTGCTCATTGTGTTTTGTGCCAGGAAGACTGCTTGCCAGAACTTAATTTGCAGCCTTTCGGCTGGGAGCTCTGTTGCTGCCATTAACTCCTTGAAGGACTATTGCCTGGACTTTTCAGTGGGTGAATGCCATTAATTCACAAGAGGTAAATAAAGAGGGGTTTTTCATGACCACGAGTCTGTTTCTTGCTTCCGCTAAGGCTGGGTCAGAACAATCGTGTCACCCCTAGTCCATCTCTTCGTTAGAGTAGACATATCCAAATTCCTGAAATTGTTCTTCATATATTTTAGCCTCCAGTTCAGTGGTGGGTTGCTCCCGGTTCGCACCGGTTCGCAAGAACCGGTAGTAAAAATATGTAGTAGTTCCGAGAACCAGTAATAACATTGGCTGGCCACACCCCCGAACCGGTCCCCGGGCCGGTCTCCACTCGCTTACCCCACCCACCTCATCAGAGGCTTCTTTTTTTAACTTTTAAAAGCATTTTTTCTACAACCTCTTTGGCCAAAAAAAAATGCCTTTAAAAGTAAGGAAAAAAAAAGCCTCTGAGGATCGCACGGCTCAGCTGGGATCATCAGATGCTTTTGAAAGCATTTTTTTCTGCAACCTCTTCGGCCGAAAAGGTTGAAAAAGGCCAGAAAAATGCCTTTAAAAGCCTCTGATGATCCCAGTTAAGTTGCCTGATCGTCAGAGGCTTTTAAAAGCATTTTTTTCTGCAACCTCTTAAGGTTGTAGAAAAAAATGCTTTTAAAAGTTAAAAAAAAAAAAGTTGGCCATGCCCACCCAGTCACATTACCCTCCCATCAAGCCACGCCCATAAAATAAGCCATGCCCACAGAACCAGTAGTAAAAAAAAATAGAACCCACCCTTGCTCCAGTTCCCTCATCATCTTTGTTGAATGGACCATGTGATTGGATAGTCTTGACTGGAATTAAAAGAAAGGATCTTCATTTTCAGATATTTCATCTTCTGTGTATGTTACTAAGAAATTTGAGTGTCTGGTCTGTCCCAAATCCCAGTTTGGCCAGTTCACAATGGGGAAAATGCAAATGCACCTTCACGTAGGAAAGTGTGTAATCTTTTAACAAACTGTTATCTAGTAAAACATTTGCAGGCTTACAAAAAGCACTCTATATGTGCTAAGCATTCTCTGGAGTATTTTGCTATTTGAGAGGCTTCTGAACTCCTATAGATCTCTGTTAGGAATGTCTAACCAGTTTAAAATTATGCAAATGCAAGCGCTAAGATTATAATTCATCCGGATAAATAGCATATCCCTTTTTCTGCTGGCGGTTTTTTCTTGATATCTTGCAAACGGCTGTGCTTAGGGCCTTCGAAAGAAGGAAGGAAGGATGGAAGGAAGGAAGGATAATGGTAGGGAAGGAAGGAAGGAAGAATAATGGTAGGGAAGGAAGGAAGGAGGGAGGGAGGGAGGAAGGGAGGGAGGGAAGGAAGGAAGGAAGGAAGGAAGGAAGGAAGGAAGGAAGGAAGGAAGGAAGGAAGGAAGGAAGGAAGGGTAATATTAGGGAAGGAAGGAAGGATAATATTAGGGAAGGAAGGAAGGATAATGAATGGAAGGAAGGAAGGAAGGAAGGAAGGATAATATTAGGGAAGGAAGGAAGGATAATGGAAGGAGGGAAGGAAGGAAGGAAGGAAGGAAGGAAGGAAGGAAGGAATAAAGGAAGGAAGGAAGGATGCATAATTGTAGGTAGGTAGAAACGAAGGATGGATAATGGTAGGGAAGGAAGGAAGGATAATGGGAAGGGAGGGAGGAAGGAAGGGAGGGAGGAAGGAAGAAAGGAAGGATAATGGGAAGGAAGGAAGGAAGGAAGGAAGGAAGGTAGGAAGGAAGGAAGGAAGGAAGGAAGGAAGGAAGGAAGGAAGGATGCATAATTGTAGATAGGTAGGTGGATAATGGTAGAGAAGGAAGGAAGGAGGGATAATGCGAAGGAAGGAAGGAAGGAAGGAAGGAAGGAAGGAAGGAAGGAAGGAAGGAAGGAAGGAAGGAAGGAAGGAAGGAAGGACTAGCAATAGTACTTTGACTTATATACTGCTTTCACAGTGCTTTACAGCCCTCTCTAAGCGATTTACAGAGTCAGCCTCTTGCCCCCAACAACAATCTGGATCCTCATTTTACCGACCTCAGAAGGACGAAAGGTTGAGTCGACCTTGAGCCAGTCACGATCAAACTTCCTAGCAGTGAACAAGAGTTTGCCTGCCATATGATTGACCTTGGGCCAGCCAATCTCTCTCTTCCCTTGGAAGAAGGCAATGGCAAACCACTTCTGAAAAACCTTGCTAAGAAAACTCTGCAGGGACTGTCCAGGCAGGCTCCAAGATTCGGACATGACTGAACAGAAGGAGGGAAAAAAACCACAGTATGGCAGGGAAGTATTTTAGGCAGTGGGAATTTTATTGTTAAATAAACATAGTGATGGGTTCCCAGCGAGCTGCCATGAACAATTTTGTCTCCACGTTTTGATACTGATTCTTCTTGCCACGATCCATCATGTTCTGAGATTTCCACTATTGGTTCGGGTGAATCAGTCCGAACCGGCTGGGTTCCCGATGAATTGAGTAAGCCTCCCTGTCATTTCCTAGTTCTAGAATAAGTAGGGTAAACTTGAGAATCCCGCACACTTTGTTAATCCAAGGAAGAGTTGCCAATTCTTTTTGGGCTCCGACGGAAAGATGAATGGCCTTGGCTTATGGGATAATTTAATATTTGAATTATGAATGGAATGAAGGATAGTGGTACAAGAGTCAATTGGGTTTATTTGATTATCAGTACAAAAAAAAAAAAATGACTTTGCCCAAGGAATAAAGGTGGCATCTCTAGCCTCCGTTCATTTATTCCGAGCCAATGTAGATTTCATAGTACGAATTTCAGCAAAAAAAAAAAGAAAAGAAAATTAAACTTCTCTTCTTCTAAGCGGCTTGAGAAGGTCAGGGGTAGAGGTCATTTCGTGCATTTTTTCCAAGCAGGATAAGGGTATTGGTTAAGGAGAAGGATCAGGGTGTCCGACTCTAAGGCACAGTTGTTGTAGCCTGTCAGCCACCAGCCCCTCCAGCAGCTGAATCGGAGGAGGAGGAGGAGGAGGAGGAGGAGGAGGAGGAGGAGGAGGAGGAGGAGGAGGAGGAGGAGGAGGCGGCGTGGGAGTCAAGGTCAGCATCCAGGCAACCTGAGAGCTCCGAGGGGGAAGAGGGAACGGAACTGGCAGAGAGAGAGAGAGAAAGAGAGAGAGGGGGGGGAGAGGGAGGGAGGGAGGGAGGGAGAGAGAAACGGAGGAGGAGCCTGGGCCGTCCGTCAGCCCTCAGATGGACAGTCAACAGCCCTCAGGTCTGGAGGTGGCTGATGAGGAAGAGGAGGAATGGCTGGGTCCAGTGCCTGACATGCGGAAGGCAGAGGAGAGGAGAGCAGTGGAAATCCATGGGCCGGTCCTTGGGATGGAAGAGCCACCGCTGCTAGTGAAGCCCTACCCTACCTCTGGGGATCAAAGGCAGGGGGCGGAGATGAATAAATCAGTGGTGGGTTTCAAAATTTTTTACTACCAGTTCTGTGGGTGTGACTTGGTGGGCGTGGCTTGGCGGGCGTGGCAGGGGAAGGATACTGTAAAATCTCCATTCCCTCCCCAATCCAGGGGAAGTTTACTGCAAAATCCCCATTTCCTCCCAATCAGCTGGGCGTCGGGAGGAAGAGAATAGATGGGGGCGGGGCCAGTCAGAATTTTTACTAACAGTTCTCCGAACTACTCAAAATTTCCGCTACCGATTCTCCAAAACTGGTCAGAACCTGCTGAAACCCACCTCTGCAATAGATGTGGCAGACAACTATTCATCTTCTGGACGGGCGGATTTGTTAGCCTGTGGTGAGAGAGAAATTTTGCCGGGGCTGCTGGCGCTCCTAATAAAGGAATCTTCACAGGGTTTGTTGTGTTTGGGGAACTTGGTCAGAACAACAATGCTCATCTCCGTTTCTCAGCCGTGGGAGCCAATATTGTCCGAAGACAATTTTTGTGCTCATGTGACCAGCATGAGCATATATGCCAAAGAGACGCAGGAGGTTGTTATCTTCCTACCGAAGTGGTGCCTATTTATCTAGTCGCATTTGCATGCTTTCGAACTGCAAGGTGGGCAGGAGCTGGAGCAAGGAACAGGAGCTCATCCCATCTCACGGAACTCGGGTCTTGAACCTGTTGGCTTTCCAGCTAACAAACCTGGGGATCCCTGCCGTCCACAACACAAAGTCAACCCCAATATCTTGATACTAAGGATACAGAATAACAGAGTTTGAAGGGGCCTTAGAGGTCCTGTAGTCCAACCCCTTGCTCAAGCAGGAAACCCTATACCATTCCAGACAGTCCTTGACTTATAATCCTTCGATCAAAGACCGTTTTGAGATTGCAATGGCACTGAAAAAAGTGACTTATGATCGTTTACCACGCTTATGAACCGTTGCAACATCCCTATGGTCGCGTGATCAAAATTGGGCTGCTTGGCAACTGACTCGTATTTATGACGGTTCGCAGTGTCCCGGGGTCACGCGATCCCCTTTTGCGACCTTCTGACGAGCAAAGTCAGTGGGGAAGGCAGATTCGCTTAATGACCGGGTGACTAACTTAGCAACTGCAGTGATTCACATAACAACATTGGCAAGAAAGGTCGTAAAATGAGTCAAAATTCACTTAACAACTGTCTCAGTTAGAAACAGAAATGTTAGGCTCAATTGTGGCCGTAAGTCAAGGACTACCTGTAGTAAGGTAAAAGGTAAAGGTTCCCCTCACACATATGTGCTGGTCGTTCCCGACTCTAGGGGGCAGTGCTCATCTCCGTTTCAAAGCTGAAGAGCCAGCGCTGTCCGAAGACGTCTCCGTGGTCATGTGGCCGGCATGACTCAATGCCAAAGGCGCACGAAACGCTGTTACCTTCCCACCAAAGGTGGTCCCTATTTTTCTACTTGCATTTTTTACCTGCTTTCGAACTGCTAGGTTGGCAGAAGCTGGGACAAGTCACGGGAGCTCACCCCGTTACGCGGCACTCGGGATTCGAACCGCTAAACTGCCGACCTTCCGATCGACCAGCTCAGCGTCTTTAGCCACTGAGCCACTGCGTCCCTCCTGTAGTACACTATTACTCATGGGATACTGTCCTACTACCAATATTCTGATATTCAAGATACTGGTTTCAATGTTGTGGTTAAATTCAATGATCAACATTAGATTAGGGCAAGAATAAAAACTGGCCAATCAATCATTAGGGAACATCTGAGGGAAAGCCAAAAGGTTTTAATAAAATTCAGCGATGTCTGACTTATTCCTGCTTCTTGAAATGTGGTTTATGTTTACTTTCTTTGATCCCCAACACAGACGAGGTGCCTCAAGAAATAGGATTTTGATAAATGGACTTTTTGATGATTTTATCAATGAGTTTCTCATTGACATCAAAAGTCGAAGGCGTTTTTGTCCACAGTTGTCAGAGAGAGAGAGAGAGGGAGGGAGGGAGGAAGAAAGAGGAAATGATAAATGATAAAAGGCGGAAAAAATACAGAAAATGAATAAAAGATTTAATCTCGGCATAGGGCATTACAATACATTCACCTGAAAGCAAGGTGAATTTAACGAATTTAACGAAAAGCAAATTTAAAGATACACACTCAACAAACATGTGTATTTGTATATGTTTGTGCTGATCAACCTGCCAGAAGCCATTCTCATATATATATTTAAAAAGGGACGGGGGAAATATATGTGCGCATGTCTTTGAATTAATAAGTAATTAAAATTAATTGCTTGTTAAATAAAGTACCACATTTACAAAGTTAATTGATCCCCATCTGTGTATACTAAGCGTTCTCTTTCTCAGACATAAAACACACACACACACACACCCGTGTGTTCAAAGCCACACAAAAATACTCCCTTTCCATTCTCCTAATATAAAAAGGAGGAGGAGGGGAGGGGAGAGGAGAGGAGAAGGAGAGATAGAAGGAGAGAGGAGAGGGGAAGAGGAGATGAGAGGGAGAGGGAGGAGAGGGGAGGGGAGGAGGGAAGGGAGTGGGGAGAGGTAGAAGAAGAGGGGAGGGGAGAGGAGGAGAGGAGAGGAGAGGAGAGGAGAGAAGAGGAGAGAAGAGAAGAGAAGAGAAGAGAAGAGAAGAGAAGAGGAGAGAGAGAAAATGCTACCTATAAAATGAAAGGAAGAGAACAATGGAGATAAAAAGCATGGGTGATTTGATAGGGAAAGAAATAAAATTTAAAAATCTTGCTTAGATCTTACAGAAGGGTTGAAGCTTATACTAATTCCTGTGTTTCCAACGCCTTCCTGCTACTCTTCAATTTATTCTACGCTTCTTCTATTTTATTCAAATTTCATTTCCTTTCTCATGTAGGCACAGGTCGTTCTTTTGTTTTTCTTATTTTGTAAATATGGGGTTTTTTTAAAAAAAAAAATTAGGATGTGAAAAATGACCTAGTTTTGCCATCACTCTAAGCCATGGTTAGTTTAATCACAGTTTGTTGAAGAAATAGGTCTATCTGGGGAACTGGGAAACATCAGATGCATGGTAAGATGCATGTAAAAAGGTGGGGAGGGGGCTTCAATTGTGCAGTCATTGCCAGTACCCTGACTTTTTTTAACAGACACTCCCTCCCCATAGATGTCTCTATTAGAAATTGGGGAGGCGAGCCAAAATAAACTACTTCGTGGATTTAGGCTCCTCAACAGATCCAGGGGAAGAAAAACAAAAATCCATGTGCAGAAATTCTCCAAATCGATTTGGAAAGCCTCCGCTGCGTCTCTGGGATTCGAACGGACTTGCCAACTGGATTTGACGATCAAATTCAAATAATTCAATCAACTCGCTTTCGAACTGAATTCCTATAAACGGAATATTTACTCGGCCTTAATTAATTGGGAGCCATCTGCATAGTGGTTTTGCACGGTTTATATTTCCTCGCTGAATACAAGTTTTGAAATTATGCGCCATTTTAGAAAGAATTAAAATGCTATCGCGGGCTCAGATCTCCGTAATTATTGTAGCTCGGAGGACGCGAGGACATTTCGTTGCAAATAAACTACCCCAAAGTATTTTTGCTTACAAGTAGTAGTATTTCCTGGTGGGAAGACATATTTGGATAGTGGGTTTTTTTTCCCCTCACTTCTCCCCCCTCTCCCAAAGCCAGAATTACACAAATTCAGACCACAGAAATTACTGAGAAATTGTACTTTCAAATATCAGCTGCAGGGAGCAAACGACTGTATTATCATCTACACAAACAGTTCGTTTAGTGACTGCTCGAAGTTACAATGGCACTGAAAAAAAGTGACTTTGGAGCCTTTTTCACACCGAGGACCATCACAGCATCCCCATGGTCATCTGATTTATGTCGACAACTGACTCGTATTTATGACAGTCACAGAGGCCCGGTGGGAGGGGATCACGTAATCCCCTTTTGCGAACATCTGACAAGCAAAGTCAACGGGGGAAGCCAGATTCACTTAACAACCGTGTGACTAACTTAACAACTGCAGTGATCCACTTAACAACCGTGGTAAAATGGGGGCAAAACTCACTTAACAAATGTTTCGCTTAGCAACAGAAATTTTGGGCTCAATTGTGGTGGTAAGTCGAGGATTTAGCTGTATCTTCTCAAGAGCCTTCCTACCTGAAGTTCAGATGCCTCCAAATTTGCAAACCTTAAGAAGTTCTAGTTTCCCCTCGTCCATGGGAAACTAACTAGAATTGTGCCTTCTGTGGGAAAATGGGAGGGGGGATTGCATAGAGTATGGCTGATATGTAGTCAAAATAACATTCCTTTCTCGGAAAGTCAAGGACGCAGTGCCCTGGCACTTGGAGTCGGATGACTGCAAAGTGTCTCCAGTTTGGACGGTGGATGACTGGAACAAGTGATGGACATGTGGGTGCTGGGCAGGGACTTGAACTTTCACAGGTGGGGAAAACCTGGAAACTTTCAGATTTGGGTTTTCCCAGATGTGCCAATATGACACCTCTTATAAAATGGAACTTTGAGGAAACTCAAAGCTGTGGGCAGCGTCATTGAATATGAAATGGCATTGTCAAAAAACTTTGGGCTGAATGGATCTTTGAGAAACATAAATATTTCTCACTCCTACGGAGAAATGTCGGTGGAGATTCTCCGTCCACCAGGTCATTGTTGTCCCAAAGGTGCTTTTTTTTCAAGAGGCAGCTGGACTTTCTGCTTTTACTTTGAAGATGTTTCTTTTCTCACCCAAGAAGCTTCTTCCACTCTAACTGGATGGTGGGGAATGGAAGGATTGATGCTCCTTGCAGGCAGCTGGTCATTTGCAACCTTTTTAGAGTGTCATTGAGGCCACTTGGAAGTTTATCTGTGTCCTCAGGGTCCAAGTGGCCTCAACGACTCTCTACCAAGGATACAAATGACCAGTTGTTGGGGAAGAGTTAGCGCTAAAAGGAAACCAAGCTGCCAAAGAACATGGTGTGGCTGGATACCATCAAAGTTAACACCAGCCAGAGCACAGAACAACTCAAAGAAGTAGTGCAAGATCGGAAGACGTGCAGAGAAACGCCCCAGAGAAATCACCAAGAGTTGGACATGAATTGAATGAATATCCTCCCCTCTTCCTCCTCCTCCCTGCAAACCCCACTCCCTTCTAGCACTGATGATACTATCTAGTTGGGCCATGAAACATCTGCAAGAAAACCGCCAAACTCATAGAGCACCAAGAATCCCCATTTTCCTCCTCCTCCTCTTCCTCCTCCTCCCAATGACAAATCTTTTGTCCAGCAAGTGGTGTAAACAAATGAAACGCAGGCTTTTTCTGAGGATTATTTGCAGTTTTTGCTAGAGATGTTAGGGGTTCTAAATTGTGATGGCTTTTGTAACCAAAGTATAAAAACTTACTCAAGGAAAAAATTGTGATAATTGGGGGAGGGGAGAAAAAGAGTGAGAGGGGTAAAAAAAAGAAAAAGAAAACCATGGGGATAAATAAATAAACGCCAGGGAAAAATTGAACCTGCTTGCTAGTATTTCAATTCTTGTCACACCAAGTCTATTAAAACCTTTGACATTATAGGGTATCTCTTTGCAGGACTTTAGCCTAACTCAAAAACCAATATATATATACAGCGAACATCATTTTGAAGTATTTATCTGTGCAAAAAATCCAATGAATTCTCTTCCAAAATCTACATACACGTTGAAAAGTTTGGGTACTTTTTTTTTCCCCCGAATTGTAAAATTGTAGGCTCCTGACCGGTGTTCAGATCAGATCAGATCTTAATGAAGAGAAGTTCAGGTGTACTGAAGGTCATACGGATCAGATTCCCGAAAAGCCGCTAATTTGGAGAACGCGTACGGGGAAGGAGGGACCCCGTTCAAAAGTAAAACATTTGTCCCCAAAACTCACGGGGCAAGCAATCTCCAAGGGGTGCAAAATAAAGAATGCATTGCCACACATGTCTTAAGTAAAGAGCCTTGGTAGTACAGTGGTCTAAGGCACCCTGTTATTAAGCTGGTTATTAAGACCAGCTGCCTGCAATTACTGCAGGTTCGAATCTCGCCAAGGCTCAAGGTTGACTCAGCCTTCCATCCTTTCTAAGGTGGGTAAATTGAGGACCCAGTTTGTGGGGGCAATAAGCTGACTTTGTATAAATATACAAAAGTATGAAGGCTATTGCTTAGCACATTGTAAGCCGCCCTGAGTCTCCGGAGAAGGGCGGCATATAAATCTAAATTTAAAAAAAAAAAAAAAAGTAAAGTCATGTCATTCCCAAGGAGACCCAAACACCCAAAACCCTGACCAGGATTAGCTGCTATTCCTACGGCTTAAGTTTCATTTTAAAGCCAAACCTAATAGAGGCAAGCGTTGCAGCGTAACGATGGGCTACCTTATCGGGTGACCTCATGTCACCTGTAAATGGCGTCACGAAAGATGCAGGCCCCGAACCAGCAGGTTAGGTCAGGACAAAAGAAAAGCTGCCTTAATTTAATTTGCGTTAAAAATTTCTCCAATTACATCGGACATGAAAATCTAATTGCGGTTTTGGCGTTCGCTGGGGAGTATCGCGGAAGACTTGAGGTTGATGTAATGGGCAGCTCAAGCAGGAAACCCTCGAGCATTTCAGACAGGTGGCTGTCCAGGCTCTTCTTGAAAACCTCCAGTGATGGAGCACTCACGACTTCTGGTGGCAAGTTGTTCCACTGATTAATTATCCTCACTGTTAGGAAGTTTCTCCTCAATTCCAGGTTGCTTCTCTCCTGGATTAGTTTCCACCCATTGCTTCTTGTCCTGCCTTGAAGAGCTTTGGAAAAGAAGCTTACAAGTCATGTGGGCAAGTGGTTATTTTTCATTGTAAGGAGTTCTCGATGAAAACACTTTACCTTTTCTGAAGGCATGGATCTCGGAGGTGGGCGAGTAATAAAAACCTGTTAATGCAATCATAAAATACGAGCATTTTTCTCCGAGGAATCCTTCCCCTCCTGTAGGATTCCTGCCAATTAATTCATTATTTCAATGAGTCACAACATCACAAAGTTTGTGTTTTGGGGAGGGGGAACCTGCATGGAGGGTAGAGGGCTAATTATCCTTACTCATAGCAACAGAATTAATACGTTCAAAACCCTCAACCACCTCGATCCATCCATCCGAGCCAGACATTATAAAAGACCACGGTAAACAAATTGTCCGTATTTGCTCATACGAGAGATAAGGAGTAACGGTTGGGGAAAACAAACGCTGGCATGAAGCCAGAATTAAAATATTGGTGATTAAAATGACAGATTATCTACCTTGTCCATTTTTCAGCTAATCGGGAGCCCCAATCAATAATAAACACAACTGAGCCACGGTGGCATTAAGAGTGTAGTACTGCAGGCTACTTCTGCTGACTTCCGTCTGCCTGCAATTCGGCAGTTCAAATCTCACCAGGCTCAAGGTCGACTCAGCTTTCCGTCCTTCCGAGGTCGGTCAAATGAGGACCCAAAATTGTTGGGGGCAAGAGGCTGATTCTGTAAGCCGCTTACAGGAAGGAAGGAAGGAAGGAAGGAAGGAAGGAAGGGAGGGAGGGAGGGAGGGAGGGAGGGAGGGAGGGAGGGAGGGACTCTGTGCCCACTGCCAGGAGTTTGATCCTGACCGGCTCAAAGTTGACTCAGCCTTCCGAGGTGGGGAAAATGAGGAGCCAGATTGTTGTGGGCAATAGGCAATAGGTTGTGGTACTGCTATTTCCTGCTCTTCCTTCCTTCCTCCCTCCCTCCCTCCCTCCTTGTGGTTAGAATGCGGTATTGCAGGTTAACTCTTCTCACCGCCAGGAGTTCAATCCTGACCGGCTCAAGGTTGACTCAGCTTTCCATCCTTCCAAGGTGGGTAAAAGGAAGGGAGGGAGGGAGGGAGGGAGGGAGGGAAGGAAGGAAGGAAGGAAGGAAGGAAGGACTCTGCTCATTGCCAGCAGTTCAATCCTGAGCGGCTCAAGATTGATTCAGCCTTCCATCCTTCCTTCCAAGGTCGGTAAAATGAGGACTCAGATTGTTGGGGGTGTGGGGGGCAAGAAGCTGACTCTGAAAACCGCTTAGAGAGGGCTGTAAAGAACTGTAAAGCGATATATAAGTCTAAGTGCTAGTGCTGTGGTGAGAAACGTGATGTAGTTCTGGCATATATTTTTGGAAAGGCTCTGGAATAGACGAAAGTTTTATTTCCAAGTTGACGCACCCCATACAGCAAGGATTCGTGAAGTAGGCGCCTAAACTAAAAAGGAGAAGATTGGTTAAAAAAACAACAACAATGGCTTTGATTTCGAAGCGCGAATAAATTCAGCCCCCTTGTTTCCTGACCTCACGTTGAGCCTTGATGAAGGGGGGGGGGGGATTGACAGAATGCAGGCAGTCCTCGACATACGACCACAATTGAGCCCAAAATTTCTGTGGCTAAGCGAGACATTTGTTAGGTGAGTTTTGCCTCCTTTTGTGAATTTTCTTGCCATGGTTGTTAAATGAATCATTGACGTTGTTAAGGTTTTTGTTTTTTTTTAATTTGATTTATATGCCGCCCTTCTCCGGAGACTCAGGGCGGCTTACAGTGCATTAAGCAATACCCTTCATCCTTTTGTATATTTATACAAAGTCAGCTTATTGCCCCCACAAACTGGGTCCTCATTTCACCTACCTTAGAAAGGATGGAAGGCTGAGTCAACCTTGAGCCTGGCGAGATTCAAACCTGCAGTAACTGCAGGCAGCTGGTCTTAATAACAGGGTGCTTTAGACCACTGTACTACCAAGGCTCCTTGGTAGGAGCCTTACTAACTTAGACTACTAAGACTACTAAGTTAGTAGTCTTACTAACATAGTCCAAATACGTGGACTATGATTGTTTAAAAATAACTGTACCCAGATCACACGCTGTTCGATGGAAATTGAATGTTATATAAATAAAACAAATAAAACATGAAACAAATAAAGTATGGAACGAGTAACGTAAATCAAGATGTAGTAGACACGTATCGGTCTCATCACCATCAACTTCTGCTCACAAAGGAGCCTTCCAAATAATCTCTTCAAATGAACTGTCAAACAGCCTTCGTATTCTGAATATTGAGCACGGCTCCCTCGAAAAATTGAAATGTAGCATGCACCACACATGGCAATTAATTTTTTCTTTTTTTAAAAAAGTGGAATTTATTGTGACGCACCGCCGTGAAACCTGGCTTGTAAAACACGTCACAAAAGGTGGAAGGCCGGTTTATGGTTTATGTTCCTTTCTCAAGCCTGATCATTTATCGGGACAGCCTCAGCAAAGGCCAAAGGGTGGAAAACATCTTCACCCTAATCTGACATTTTGTACAAATGAAAAGATTTCGTGCAAATGAAAAAAAAAAAAAGCAGGAAGCTTTAGGCCGAGCTGCCGATTAGAATGATATCAGCTTGCAGATGAAACCTGTTTTGGTACTTCCCACGTTAGTGCAGAACAAAGAACTACTTCATTTGAATTGCATCCCAAATCTTTTTTTTTTTTTAATCTCCGGGGCAATCCAAGACGCGATTTGTTTGCACGTTTCCGCTAAATGCCACCACGGGCCGCGCGAGATAAGAGATTGCATTCAAAATGATCGTCCTCTTCCAATTTGGGACTCTATATGTAAATCAGGGTTTATCGTTTCTTTCTCCAGAATTAGTTGTCAAGTTTCTGGACCTGGCAGGACTCAGACAACGAAAATTCCACCGTGGTGCTTGAATGACTAATGAAAATGCACGCTGAAGCCATTTTTTGTTTCTAAGGTTGACCAATTGCAATTCAAAGATCAATTTTTCTAGGGTGTTAAAAAGCTCTCGTAGGCCATTAAGAGGACTGGATGGTCCATTAAAGAAAACCATATGAAGCACACAGGAACGGCTTAAAAAGTAAAGGTAAAGGTTCTCTTCGCACATATGGGCTAGTCGTTCCCGTCTCTAGGGGGCGGTGCTCACCTCCGTTTCAAAGCCGAAGAGCCAGCGCTGTCCGAAGACGTCTCCTGGGTCATGTAGCCGGCATGACTCAATGCCAAAGGCAGATGGAACGCTGTTACCTTCCCACCAAAGGTGGTCCCTATTTTCCTACTTGTATCTTTTACGTGCTTTTATTTATTTTACTTATTTTATAAATAAATAAAATTTATTTATTTATTTATTTATTAGTCCAATTTATATGCTGCCCTTCTCCGTAGACTCAGGGCGGCTTACAATGCATTATAGCAATAACCTGCATAGTTTTATGTATATACCTGCTTATTAGGGCTTTCGGGGGGCCCCTAAGAACTGTTGTTCTATACAAATCTGGATCCTCAGGAGTGGCTCCTCAGGAGGAGGCCTCCTCGAGAGTAAGGCTTGGGGCTAATTGGCCACTCCCTTAGCCTATTTAAGAAGGAACGCCGACTGAAGCAAACTGAAGGGAACAACTTTAGTTCACTCTCCTTCGCGTCTGGATTCTCTGCAAATTGCTTCTGGGCTTTCTGCCAACTCTAGTAAGACTGTAATTACCTTATCTCAGAATTCTTGTAAGACAGTTTATTAACAGCCTTTAGTTGATAAAGACTAAGTTATTTGAGTAAAATAAGCTTTGTATAGAGTTCGTGTGTGCTGCGTTCTTTGGGGTCCGTAGCTGGGGCAGAACAGCTATTGTAGCTTCCACCATTTGTATTTTTAATTTATTAGTTCAGCCAGTGGTGTTATTCAGACAGTTTGGACCAATAGCAGAGATCGCAGATGGGCCGGCACTATGCTGCCCTATTTAGCGACATTTTCAAGACGGCTGCATGCACGGAAGGCGCTCGCAAAGACCAAAGTACATGCGCGAAAGGCCAGGTGGCATGCACAGACGATGCACGCACACGGCGAACCAGTGGTAAAAATATGTGGAACCCGCCTCTGAGAACAGCCCAGGATGAGTAAGAACACATTGCAAATAGAAGGAGATTTTTTTTCTCCCTCCCTTCTTCCTCCCACTATCAAAACAAAACCTTTCCTCTTCGTTATTATTTTTGCTTTTCTTTCCCCAACCTCCCACCCCCCCTTTAGTGGCTGATGTTTGGAGCAATATGTTGGAAGATTTTCATCTTGGCCGAGAGTTTTATTTTCCTCCATCTGACATTATCTCTTAATTAAAGGAAAAGATAAATAGAAAGATTCAAGCAGGTGCTGAAGCTGATATGAAACATAGCTCTGGCTCCGTGTGTGTGTGTGTGTGTGTGTGTGTGTGTGTGTGTGTGTGTGTCTTACAAGAGGGAGACAACTCCAAGGGACAATCACTAAGTTTCTAGCCAGCAAATTTTTACAGTAATCCATAGTCAACCCTAGGCAAAGATAAATAAATCCCTGGGATTTTCCTATGTATATATGTATGTATATATAGGTATATGTATATATGTAAGGGACGCAGGGCTCAGTGGCTAAGATGCTGAGCTTGTTGATCGAAAGGTCGGTAGTTCAGCGGTTCGAATCCCTAGTGCCGCGTAACGGGGTGAGCTCCCGTTACTTGTCCCAGCTTCTGCCAACCTAGCAGTTCGAAAGCAGGTAAAAAATGCAAGTAGAAAAATAGGGACCACCTTTGGTGGGAAGGGAACAGCGTTCCATGCGCCTTTGGCGTTGAGTCATGCCGGCCACATGACCACGGAGACGTCTTCGGACAGCGCTGGCTCTTCGGCTTTGAAACGGAGATGAGCACCACCCCCTAGAGTCAGGAACAACTAGCACATATGTGCGAGGGGAACCTTTACCTTTACCTTATATGTATGTATATAGTATGTGTATATGTATGTTATGTATGGGTATGGGCAGATATATACTCTCCTTTGAGAGCAGGCAACAGAATTTCATTTTTAATGTGGGCCAGTGTGCTCACAGTTTTAAAAAAAATGACAATAAAGGTTTATCTTATCTTATCTTATTCACATACCTACTTAGAATATGATTTCGGGCACCAAGAGTGGACAAATTGTAATTATTTTTTACAGGAATGAAATTTTCAGTTTTGTAGACCTTTCTTGTCCAGTATATTGAATCATGAAATTGTCCCTTAGGAATCGAAGCTTTCATATTGTAACTTCCCCCCCCCAATAGCTGCATTGATTGGAGATGTTCCTACATCTTTAGCTGAGAAATAGTCATACAAGGGCTCAATTCAAGAAACAAGATGCAAAAGGTACAGAGGAGGAAAAGTGGGGAGCCCTCAGAACCAACAACAGAATTTAACTTCAGCAACTGAGCAAGTCCCTCATTTTATTTTTTCCCAAAAATAACTTGTCTAAAAGTCCTTTTTTTTTTCCCCTTAGTGGGATTTTATTCAAAGTCAGCATCAGAAAAATAGGCCAGCCAAGCAAACTGGAATAACGATATTCAGCTATAACGTATAGGATTATCTCTCTAGCAAGCATCTTTGAACATAGAAGAAAAATACTAGGAATGAACAAACTTGTTGATAAAACCCAGCCATAGGAATTCGCCAAATGAACAAACGACAGTGTGTCCAATTCTAAAATCGTTTTACAGCATCTCCACAATGGCAGCTGTACTGTACTACATTCACAAAATGTTTAACAATTTTTTAAAAAAAAAAAGTTTCATTTACCTGTGCGCTGTTGAAAAGAAGGCTGTATTCCTTAATGGGTAGATCAGCAGAAGTAACAATCTGTAAAAGGAAGAAGGAAGGAGGAAGGAGGAAAGAGGAGGAGGAGGAGAAGAGGAAGAGGAAGAAGAAGAAGAAGAGGAGGAGGAGGAGAAGAAGAAGAGGAAGAAGAGGAGGAGAAGGGGAAGGGGAAGGAGGAGGAGGAGAGGAAGAGGAGGAAGAGGAGGAGGAAGAAGAAGAAGCAGGAGGAGGAGGAGGAGGAGAAGAAGAGGAGGAAGAGGAAGAAGAGGAGGAGGAAGAGGAAAAGGAAGAAGAAGCAGAAGGAGAAGGAGAAGAAGAGGAGGAAGAGGAGAAGTAGGAGGAAGAGGAAGAAGAAGGAGGAGGAGGAGGAGAGGAGGAGGAGGAAGAGGAAGAAGAAGAAGGATGAGAAGAATAAGAGGAAGGAGGAGGAGGAGGAGGAAGAGGAGGAGAAGAAGAAGAGGAGGAAGAGGAAGAAGAAGAAGAAAAGTGTCAATATTTTAATCATACGATGACTGTTAAAATTGACATTAAAACCATGGAACTATTTTTCACTCCATGATGAAGTACACAATCTGCATTCTTAAAGTCCCAAGTTACATCCCGATAACGTCCAATTACAATGTCTGCAAAATGGTTTAGGTGCTTTTTGTCATAGCCAGGATAAAAGGCAGATGGATACATCCTTGTTAAAATCAGGCTTATTTAGTTAGTTCTTGCAATCTTCAATGTGTCCTTACAGGATCCACCTTTCATAAAAATGCACCCAGGCAAAGCTGAAACCAATTCTCGTCCCATCAGACAGAGGCGATCATTAGGCGCCTTAAAAGAAGTTCTTGTACAAGACAGACAAAATTGGGTGCACTTAAAGGGAAGCCTGAGAAGAATAGAACAGTCTTCTGCAAATATAAAAGATGATCCAGTGTTGTCCTCTGTCATACAAAACTCAGGACCAATAAAGGGAATATTTGTGGCTCGGGGTTGAAATGAGGGGTCCTTGGCCAGTGCTGGGTTCCTCCCGGTTCCGCCCAGTTCCGCTGAGCTGGTAGCGGTGATGATATGATGTCACCGAACCGGTTCTGCCCCTCCCCCCCCCCCCCATGTTATTCTTACCTTTTATTTGGCCCCACCCCCAATCTATTGCTGCCTCCTGAGTCCCAGCTGATGACTAGAGGGAAAAAACTGTTTAAACTCTTGCCGTGGGGCTTCAAAGGGCCGCCCTACAGCTGATCAGTGTTAAAAGCAAACAAATGAGTAGACCGGTGCCTCCAAAAACAAATGGGTAGACCGGAATGCTCCAAGAAGAAATGGGTAGACTGATACAGCTCTGCAAGCAGTTAAAAGCCTGGTAGACCAGTACCTCTGCTAAATCCTAAAGAATTGTCACATGACCATCAAGCCACGTCCACAAAATAAGCCACGCCCACAGAACCGGTAGTAAAAAAATTTAGAACCCACCCCTGTTCACAGCCCTCTCTGAGCTTCGTGGTTTTCTTGCAGATGTTTCATGACCCAAACTAGATAACATCAATCAGTGCTACTCAAATGATAATGGTGATGTTATGTAGTTGGGTCAATGAAACGTCTTCAAGACAACCACCATGCTCAGAGAGCACCAAGGACTCCTCCTCCTCCTCCTCCTCTTCTTCTCTTCCTTCAGCGGCCATAAACCATTGAATGTTGCATTGTCAAATGGTCCCTGCTTGCAAGGGAGGAGGAGGGGGAGGGAGAGGAAGACAGATACCTCACCCAGTTGTGACTCTGTCTATGCGATTCTAAAGAAGATCAAAGAGAGAGGATCGCTCGCTACCTCCGAATGCTGACCGGTGGCCAAAGAAAAGCACCTCGATTTAGTTTCCCTGTCCTCAAAAAAAAACGTAATATAAAGTGGTTTCTCTCCTCCATTCCTCCCCCCTCCCCTTGCACACATCCATCACTTCCCTGAGGTTGTGGAGAGGAGTGGGTGCTTTTTGTAAAGAGGCCAAAGGTAAATGGGCCTCTCTTCCTAAGACTAAGCTAAGACGCTGAACTTGTCGATCAAAAGGTCGGCAGTTCAGCGGTTCGAATCCCAAGTGCCGCGTAACGGGGTGAACTCCCATTACTTGTCCCAGCTTCTGCCAACCTAGCAGTTTGAAAGCACGTAAAAAAAATGCAAGTAGAAAAATAGGGACCATCTTTGGTGGGAAGGGAACAGCGTTCCGTGCACCTTTGGCATTGAGTCATGCCGGCCACATGACCACAGAGACGTCTTCGGACAGCGCTGGCTCTTCGACTTTGAAACGGAGATGAGCACCGCCCCCTAGAGTCAGGAACGACTAGCACATATGTGCAAGGGGAACCTTTACCTTTACCTTTCTTCCCTACATTCAATTCAGAACTCTCCTTCTCTCTTTTCTCTCTTTCTTTTTTCCCCTCTTCCATCCCAAACAGATCAAACATCACGTTACATTATTTTTTTGCAATAAAATCGGATGCCTCAGATTTTAAATGAATCATACTAAAGCTCCAGCGAATATAAAGAACTCAGCATCAAATCATAAGCTAAAATACAGGGGGTCCTTGACTTATGACCACAACGGAACCCCAAGTTTTCCGTTGCTAAGTGAGACATGTGTCAAGTGGAGTTTTGCCCCATTTTACGACCTTGCTCGCCACAGTTGTTAAGCAAATCACTTTGGTTGTTAAGAGCCTTGATGAAGGGGGGGAAAAAATTGAAAGAATGCAGGCAGTCTTCGACATGAGATCACAATTGAGCCCAAAATTTCCAGGGCTAAGCGAGACATTTGTTAGGTGAGTTTTGCCCCCTTTTGTAACTTTTCTTGCCATGGTTGAAGTTGTTATGTGAGTCCCTTTTTTCAGCACCGTTGTTAACTTTGAGCGGTCACTAAATGAGCTGTTGTAAATTGAGGAGTCCCTGCATTTGGGTATCATCGTCATTTTTGCAGGGCAAAACAAAAATATCAGATCCCATCTGATCCAAGAAATATCTGCTAAGGCTGTTGCTGTAATCGCAGCCTTAAAAAAAAAACATATGATATATAAAAACACAATGGGATTTCCAGAATCCAATATATTTTTCCCCTTTAAAGAATGCTTGCCTGTTTGTTTTCTAATACATATTCAATTTGTTAAGAGCCCAGAGACAGAAAGACAAAGAGGTTGATTTCGCAGGTGTGACAACAAATGTTTCTCAACCCAATGGCATTTCTTCTTAAAATGAAGACTCTTCCAGTGGGGAAAAGCAGCTAATTAACTCAGCCTGGTCTCCCATTGAAAGCACCGATTTCATCTCTCAGATGATTTACTGCGCTGGATTATCATCTCTGGTGCTTCTTCCCTAATTCCTCATTTAGGGCTTCCGTCAACTTGTTTCTGGCCGTCTTCTTTCCATGCCCATTTAGGAAATCTACTCTGAACTGTTAATTCATCGCATAGGTTGCAAGTTCTCAGAAAGGAGAGGAGAGGAGAGGAGAAAAGGAGGGGAGGGAAGAAAAAGAGGGGAGGGGAGAAAAAGAGGGGAGGGGAAGGGAGAAAAAGAGGGGAGGGGAGGAAAAGAGGGGAGAGGAAAGGAGGGAGGGGAGAGGGGAGTGGAGAGGAGAAAAAGAGGGGATGGGAGGGGAGAGGAGAGGAGAGGAGAAAAAGTGGAGAGGAGAATGGAGAGGAGAGGAGAAAAAGAAGAGAGGGGTGAGGAGAGGAGAGAAAAAGAGGGGAGGGGGAGGGGAGGGGAGACGAGATGAGAAAAAGAGGGGAGAGGAGAAAAAGGGGAGAGGAGAGGGGAGAGGAGAGGAGAAAAAGAGAGGAGAGGAGAGGAGAAAAAGTAGGGAGGGGAGAGGAGAGGGGAGAGGAGAAAAAGAGGGGAGAGGAGAGGAGAGGAGAGGAGAAAAAGAGGGGAGAGGGGAGGGGAGAGGGGAGGGGAGAGGAGAAAAAGAGGAGAGAAGAAAAAGAGAGGGGAGAGGAGAGGAGGGGAGGGGAGGGGAGGGGGGAGGAGAGGAGAGGAGAGGAGAGGGGAGGGGAGGGGAGGGGAGAGGTCTTTATGACTGTCTCGGGGGTCGTGTGATTCCCTTTTGCAACCTTCTGACACGCAAAGTCCAGGGGGAATCCAGATCCACTAACAGAACAACTGCAGTGATTCACTTAGCAAATGTGGCAAGAAAAGTCATAAGACGGGACAAATACTCACTTGACAAACTGCTCACTTAGCAACGTAAGTTCTGTTTATGTCAATTGTGGTGGTAAGTCGAGGGCTACCTGTATACGCACCATATTTTAGGTAAAGCGGAAGGCGGATTGAGCTGTCAACCAGAAGAACTGACTCTTCACAGGTTGCATCGACTGTGCCGTGTTTGAAGATAAATCGGCTTTTTCTTCCGTTTAAGTTAGAAAGCATTCAAGATCTTCTCCTCTGCAAGAAAACTGCTTCATTAGAGATTTAAGAAGCTCTTGGTGTTGGATGGAAGAAAAGAAGAGAAGATCAAGGGGCTTCTCTGCTGTGATCTTACAGAAGTACAACTTTTTAACTTTTAATCACAAGTTTGTACCGAGCCTGGAGGAACCGTGTTTGCAAAGTCTGAGTAAATCCCGAGCCACCTTCTAGAAAATTTTCCAAGACCCTTCAAATGGATCTTATCAGGGGTAGGTTTCATTTACTTTTAACACCGGTTCGCCCCCCGCGCGCACGCACACACTGTCCATGCATGTGCCCGCCCTTAAACGCATGTGCTTTGCTTGTTCGCGTGCCTTCTGTACATGCGCCTGGCCTTGAAAATGTGCCTAAATAGCATGACTTGGATCCAGGGCGGGTGGGCGCCCGAACAGGTGCGAACCGGCTGAATACCACCTCTGGATCTTAAGTCTCTGAATATGCCTTCATTTATCATTATATGTTTTGTATACTAATCGCAAACATTCGCACAATTTTGTATTTTTCTCTTCCTCTTTGCTATTTTCTACGATGAGGCACTAGGTAAAATGCCCCGGTGCTTAATTTTACGCTTATTCCCATTTTGTTTTTCCTCCATCAACATTTCCTTCAATCGAGTCTGTGAAAACTGGATTTGGGGGGGAGGGGAGGAGAAAGAAATCTCCCTTTGCCAGATTTGATCCAACTTCAAAATACCACGATGCGTTTACCAGGTTTTCCATCACGCTATTCCAAATCCTTCTGCAGCAAGATTTCAAGCCAAGCTGTATAAGAAGGTGAGTCGTCCTCGGGGGTTGCTTCTGGCATAGCTGCAAGGTGTAAGTTAATTACTATAGACCAGTGATGGCTAACTTTTTGCCATTGCATGCCAAAAGCGGGGGGAGTTGAGGGGGATTGCGTGCATGTGTGCGTGCCCACACCCATAATTCAATATGCCCCGTCCCCCCCATGCATGCGTGCGTGACACTCCCCACCCCCCTGTTTTTGGCATGCGATGGCATGGTGGGCCTAGTAGGCCCATTTTTTGCCCTCCCCAGGCTCCAGAGCCTTTCTAGGAGCCTAGGGAGGACGAAAATGGCCTTCCCCACCACCCCACTCCTGGAGGCCCTCCGGAGGCCCGAAAACAGCCCGTTTCCTGACTTCCAGTGGGCCCGGAAGGCCCGAAAATCAGCTGGCCAGCGTGCTGGACTGAGGTAGGGCAACGCTCGCATGGCCACAGATATGGCTCTGTGTGCCACCTGAGGCACCCGTGCCATAGGTTCGCCATCACGGCTATAGCCATTTATTCCTTGGCCGGTGCACAAATTCATGCAGGCTGCATGAACCCCTTTCTACAGCAAACTATGAGTTGACACTGGGCTACCTCGGTCTCCATTCCCACCCCACTCCAGGGGAAGGATATTGCAAAATCCCCATTCTCTCCTCACTCCTGGAGGAAGGATACTGCAAAATCCCCATTCCCACGCTACTCTGGGGCCAGCCAGAGGTGGTATTTGCCGGTTCTCCGAATTACTCAAAATTTCCACTACCGGTTCTCCAGAATCTATTAGAACTTGCTGAATTTCACCCGTCTAGATCTCATTCAGATGAAGCTTTGCTCGCTAACAGACTACAGACTGGTACCAGTCCGCGAACCGAGGGTTGGGAACCCCTGGCCTAAAGTTTTAAGCATCATGAATCATTTTCAAGTTGGACAGGACCATACATCTCTCGCAGGTTTGCATTTTTGGACACTGCTAATTGCCACCTTCTTCCTGAATATTGTACTTCCTCGCACGAGGAGAGAAATAACTCCGGCGTTTAGCAAATGTGGGGTTATTTCCACAAAGCAATACGGGCTTCATTCTAAGCCATCTCCCTGCTCAAATATATAGAATGCTATAGAACATAAAAGGCATCAATTAATTTTTTTCCCCCACAAGGTCTAAAATATGCAAATTGCTATACTTCAATTAGAAAAACCTGCATCCTTGGAGAATACTGTAAATCAGGGAATTTGGGAAACATTAAGAGTAATCAGTGAAGGAAAAGCTTGGTTTCTTTTTTCCCCGCATTCTATTTTTATACATACATAATGAAATAATTATAGCCACCTCTTTTTTATGCCTCTGCAAAAATATTAGAATCTTAAGATCCTTGCAGTGATAAATTTAATCCACAGTACATTTGCAGAGTACATTAATTATATGGAGGGGGGGCGCGAATCTATTATCTTTCAATATAAGTAAGTTGAAACTAATTTGGACATGTAAATTAGAAATATTACTTTCAATAATTCGAATGTGTGGCAGCAATTGTTTAGATTAATTGCAGGGATGGTTAATTTGGAAATGCAATCAGTGTTTCCTGCAGAGGTACAAATCCAAGTGTGTTTGGCAGCTTTGTCAACCCGCAAATATTCTTGGATAGAATGCAAGAAGGGCATCCTTCCTCTTCGGCAGAGCTCACAAAAAGGTGCTGAATTTCTCTCTTGGGAAAGTCAGTCTTATACCCTTGAAAGGACTTTAAAGTACCAAACTTGCATTTTAGCTAAGCACAGAATCAACGCAGTGGTGGGTTTCATTTTTTTTTTTACTACCGGTTCTGTGGGTGTGGCTTGGAGGGCGTGGCATGGCTTGGTGGGTGTGGCAGGGGAAGGATACTGTAAAATCTCCATTCCCACCCCACTCCAGGGGAACGTTACTGCAAAATCCTCATTTCCTCCCGATCAGCTGGGAGTCGGGAGGCAGAGAAGAGATGGGAGCGGGGTCAGTCAGAATTTTTACTACCGGTTCTCCGAACGACTCAAAATTTCCGCTACCGGTTCTCCAGAACTGGTCAGAACCTGGTGGAAACCCCACCTCTGTATCACTTGCCACACAAATACGTACAGAGAAAGTGTTGCTTGATTTTAATGAAGCACGCCTACATTCAGTATATGCTACACTTGGAATTATGGCATCCAGGTTTGGTCACTCTATTATAAAAAAGATGTGGAGACTCTGGAAAGAGTGCAGAGAAAAGCAGCGAAGATGATTAGGGGACTGGAGGCTAAAATATATAAAGAACAGTTGCTGGAATTGGATATGTCTAGTCTAAAAGAAAGATTAGGGGAGACATAATAGAAGTGTTCCAAGATCTCAGGGGCTGCCCTAAAGAAGAGGGAGTCAAGCTATTCTCCAAAGCACCCGAGGGCAGAACAAGAAGCAATGGGTGGAAATTAAACAAGGAGAGAAGCAACCTAGAACTAAGGAGAAACTTCCTGACAGTTAGAACCATGAATCAGTGGAACAATTTGCCTCCTGAATGCTCCAACACTGGAAATTTTTAAGAAGAGGTTGGACAACCATTTGTCTGAAGTGGTGTAGGGTTTCCTGCCTGGGCAGGGGGTTGGACTAGAAGACCTCCAAGGTCCCATCCAGCTCCGATGATGTTCTATGTTCTAGATACGTTGTCCAGGACCCCAAAAATCAATTCCCCTGCCTAATATTTGTCAGTCCTCAATATCAACCTTGCTTCTTTTAATTATAGATTTTTTTCCCCCAAAACAATATAGGAAACCAATGCTACAAATACAAGTACAAATTTAAAAGAATTGATAAAGAATCAAATATAAGCAGTGAAATGTGGGCGGGTAGCCTACCCTTCTGAAATGTCATATGATTAATATATTCCAATGCATCGTTCAAAGCATATGAGATCGTAAGACATTTCTTATCCTTTTTCCTATTCAAAACACGCCCATATTAAACTTTAAACTAAAATGCTAAGGAGGGACCTTGGAGGTCTTCTAGTCCAACCCTTTGCTGAAGCAGGAAATTCTATACCACTTCAGACAAATGGTTGTCCAATCTCTTCTTAAAAACTTCCAGTGTTGGAGCTTTCACAACTTCTGGTGGCAAGTTGTTCCACTGATTAATTGTTCTCACTGCCAGGAAATTTCTCCTGAGTTCTAAGTTGCTTCTCTCCTTGATTAGTTTCCACCCATTGCTTCTTCTCCTGCCTTGGAAGGGACCTTGGAGGTCTTCTAGTCCAACCTCCTGCCCAAGCAGAGACCCTATATCTTTTCTGGACAAATGGCTGTCCAATCTCTTCTTTAAAAAGAAGAGATTAAAAAAGTTGTAGAACCCTATTCTGCTGATCAATTGTTCTAACTAGATCTCTGGTCCGGAAATTTCTCCTTAGTTCTAGTCTGGATTTCTTTTTGCTAAGTATAAGAAAGCACTTTGTAGTAAGAGACTCAAAAGATCTTAACGTTTGTCCTATTACCAATAAAATCGTGCAACTTAAATAAATTGCTACCTGTCCACTAAACAATTTTTGTTAATACCTTCATCTTTCTACAGGTAGACATTCAAAAGCAAAGGAAGGATCGAAAACTCTGGCACTTACTCTTTCCCTTCATTTATTCCAAACATTTAAGGTAGAAGATTTAGCAGCGCATCATTCCTCATCCTCCTTAATTCTTTTTAACAAATATTTCCTTTATTTTTAGGCTGATAACCCCCAGTGACAATGTCACGGTAGCAAATTCACAACAATCAGGGCTGTATATTCAACGGATAACTCAGGATTTTCATCAGGACTCCTAAGTCCAAAGAAGTGAATTTTTACAAGTCATTCATACTGATGGCAACATATAGTCTCACGAAAAAGCGATATAATGCTCTTTAGGAAGTGATCCAGCAGTGGGTTTCATATTGTGTTACTAGTGGTTCGCCACACGCACACATGCTCGCTTCATGCGCACATGTGCTTGATTCGCGCACGCACCAGCCTTCCGCGCATCGCCAGGCAGGAGTGGGTTCTATTTACCTTTACTACCGGTTCGCAATGGGATCGCGTGCGCACAGGCGCAGATGGTCTATGACGACATCCGGGTGGGCGGGCGGAGCCTGCCCCTGGTTTTACTACCGGTTCGTAAGAACCGGACCGAACCGGGGGCAACCCACCACTGGCGCCCAGCCTTCCGCACATGTGCTTTGCTGGCGCGCGTGCCTCCCGCTCATATGCCCAGCCTCAAAAACATGCCTAAATAGGATGGCACAGACCCAGGGCAGGTAGGCGGGCCCACCTCCGATTTCCACTACCAGTTTGGGCGAATCGGTCTGAACCAGCTGACTACCGCCTCTGAAGTGATCCCATTTTGAAAAATAGACTTCCAACTGCCCAGTCCTTATTAAGAATGTGGATAGTTTAGTTTTTCAGTAACTTAATGCTCCACACCACAAACAATCAAACATAACAATTAAATCCTAACCTGGCTATGATCTCTCCATCTTGAGCTCCCATTTATACTAACTTCAGAGAGCCCAAATACTTCGTTCTTCTTGTACAAACTGGCTCTTTCTCAGCAAAGGCCAAGTAGAATAGAAAAACAGGTGGTTGAAATTTTACCGTGCCATCATCCTGAATCGCAGGGAAGCAATGGTTGGTCCTAATCGACGTTAGCCAAATAAAAACATAATAGCGAATTACAGCTGGCTAATGCAAATCGGATGTTGGTACGGTGATGAGAATGTGGAATACCAAAGTGCAGCAACAGGATGGAGATTTGAATACTAGATACTCATCTACACAAATCCCACCTGCACAGCATTTTGTGCAAGTTGACGAGCAAGGCAGCCATCTAGTTTCTCGGGAGCAGAACGACGATATCTGTCCAACCGTTGGTGAGCATCATTCTGTGTCCTTGGACAGCTTTATTTCGCCAAATGAGATGGCTGATAAACATGCAAATCGGAATTTTAACAGCAATTTGCAAACGACAAATCCCCTCTTATTACTTATGCCAACCATTCTGGTCCCGTCATGCTTTACTTCCTCGCCTGATCGTTTTATCCATGGTTATTTTCCCTCGGTTGCCTTTTACTTCTCCCTGCTGTCATCTGCATTTTCTGGGTACCTTTCTAACGTTTCCCCTCCGCGGCTTTTTACCCATTAAGGTGACACGCGGTTGTACAAGAAACACACCGGTCCCTCTACTCCTCCTCCTCCTCCTTCCCCCCCAAACCATACATATGTAACTCGAGAGGAACTAGTTCAGCTTTAATTTGTGCAACATAATTAATGGAAAAGATGAAAGATGTTATCAAACTTTAACATGACCCTTGGGGGGTGTTCTTTTGGCGATAAAAGCAGAAGACGAAATTCCCTGGATTTCCAAAATATTTCAATAGCCTTCTGCATTTAGCTGATGGATGGCGTTTGTAGTGTTGATTTAGTATTTATTCCAACAATCCTGCTCCATTCTTTTGGCCAGCTGGTCACTGGAAGATAAGAGCAGCTTCCTGCATTGGATTCAAATCCACTTATGTAGTTCACCATTGTAGGAGCCAGAATCACCAACCAGAAGCCAGTGGAAAACCTACGAGGACAATACCCCCACAACCTGACATACGTCTTTCCCCAAAACTGGAATTAGCCAAGGTCTACTCACTCTACTATCGGAGATAATTACATAGTCATTATGCCTGCTAACTCTTGGCGTCTATAAATTTGGGGGGGAAATAAAGGTTTACATGCCATGTATCTATATATATCTAAAAAGCGAAATAACACTCACGCATCATCATGAAATCTCCAGACCCGTAAAACCTACAAACTTGAAATTTGGCACGTATGTTCCTCTTGGCTTCTAGGTGCTCGCTAAGAAAGGATTTTTTGAAATGACCATCAGATCATTAGTATTTCTTATATTATTATTAACACGCTCTGATGCTAAGGAGTTAGATGTTCTACTCCCTCTCCCCGCCTGCGAAGAACTCTGTTCCAACTGCTACTTGGGCGTGGCCAGTGCGTGACTCATCCGGCCTGCGGGCTGGGAGTTTGGAAAGGATCACTGGGGTCAGCCTGCTGGAGAGAAGGGGATAAGATAGGAGAGGCCTCTGTGGGGCAAGCCTGAGGGAGAGAAGGGGAGAGGAGGAGATCTATGGGGCCAACCTGAGGGAGAGAAGGGAGCTAGGAGAGGAGAGGCTTCTGTGGGACAAGCCTGAGAGAGCGAAAGGGAGAGGAGAGGTCAATCGTAACTACTCATTAATTTTCAAACTGTAAGTGTCAATTTATCAAGCCTGATCACACAGTTTTGTAGCAGAGCACGGGTATCCAGCTAGTATCTTCATATATGTTTAGCAGGCCCTCCTTCCTTCTGGGATTTTCCTAGGGTAAAAAGCTGTCGCCATCTTTTCTTACAAAGAAATTTCTACATTCCCATGATTAATATTTCTGCCCAACAAGACTTCCTGTTTGCTGCTGGCCGCCGCCAGACGTTCCTTTGGGATCGTCAGCTTCCACTGCCTGTCAGAGCCGCCTTCACAACGGAACGGCGGCTCGAAAAAACTCCGTTCCCATGAGGAAACGGAGATAGAGCCGGCAGGGGTGGGTAGAACTCTCTGCAGAGTCCCAAAAGTTTTTCTTTTACTTTTGGGATGGAGCGGATGAGATGCCCCATATCCCCAGCCGCTGCTCCGGGCTTTGGGAGACCTCTGCTAATGCAGAGCCAGGCGTCAAAAGCAAGCCTGCGAATTTGACAGATTACTCAAAGAAAATGTGAGCTGGACCTGTAATACTGAAGTGCAAGTATTTTACTTATCTTTTAAAAATTACTTAAGAGAATAGAGGAAGAGAAAGAGGAAAAAAGTTTCTTTTTAAAATGGCGTCTGCCGCGGCTGGAGAAGAGTTTGAGAGGGAAAGTTCTTCCGTTTTTTATTATTACAATGTAGCGGAATAAATACCACTGGCTACATTTGTAGACAAAACTCCGCTCCTGTTTTTGTTTTTCTCTTTTTCCCCTGGAGGCCTGATTGTTGCTGGCTGGAAGTCTTTTGTCTTGTTTTTTTTTTTTTCTTCTAACAAAGCCTGCTTAGGCGGAAACATGGCACTGAGGTTTGTGAAGTCAGACAAACAAATAGGTGGGGGGATTCCCCCACTAAGAATTTAAAGGAACAAGTTTTAACTCTTCAGTCCCAGAAACCTGATTTTAATATAATAGAATTTCTCTTAGAGGAGATTGAAAGAAGGGATGAGATTGTGAATCAGCAACTTGAAAAATTTAAGCAGGAAACTAAGGAATTGGTGAAATCCAAGTTTGACTTTTTGCAGCAAAAAATTTTAAAAGTGTCAGAATTCATGATTCGGTTGGACACAAATACTAATTTACTAGAGTCAAAAATGGATGAAATTCAAGATAAATTGGACAATAGAATTCAAAAAATTGAAAATGATTTGTTAAATATTCAGGATTATAGTTCAGAAGAAAAATTTAAAATGGATGCTGACCAAAAGTCTGGTAATGTAGAAAATCTGCAACAGAGGATTGAAAAAGAGGTTCTAAAGATACAATATAATTTCACAGAATATGCAATAAGACTTAGAGGTTTGCAGGAAAATAACAGAGATGACTTAAGGAAAATATCTTCTGAATTTCTAGCTGGGATTTTAAAGATTCAACCTGAGGAAGTGTTTTGTAGGATTGACAGAGCTTATCGAATAAACTCCTGGACTGCCAAGCAAAGGCAATTGCCTAGAGATGTGGTAATCTATTTTTCAGATAAAGAAATTAGGAATAAAATTGTGCAAAATTCCTTCAATTCTAATTTGCAATTGTATGGAAGAAAGATTTGGATTTACAAGGAACTCCCACCTAAGATATTAATGGAAAGGAAGAAATTTGGCTTTCTGGTGTCTGAGTTAAAAAGGAGAAATATTCAATTCCGGTGGGACGTCCCAGTTGGTATTATATTGAGATATCAAGGAGAAAGATACCAGTTAAATACTGTTGAAAGAGCGGAAGAATTTTATCAAAATAGGTTGAAAATGAATTTAACGTCTTCAGATATAATACAGGATAAGCAGAAGGAGCTGGAACTAAAGACAGAGACTGTACCAGATAAATTGCCTTTGGATTTATCGGATACCCCAGCTGGATTATCTACAAATTTGAGAGAAGTGCCATCTGATTTTAATGTGATGACTTATCAAGGCAAGGACAAGCATGGAAACCAATTAGAGGATATACAAGGGATAAAAAAGAAACGCGAGACACAAAAAATTAGGATGGAAGTCAAACCCACAAAAAGAAAACAAAAAAAGAAATAGGTTGTACAAAAATAGAAATTTCTAACCAAGCAACAGTGAAGCCAGTGATTTTAAAATATGAATGATTATGTGAAAACATAGAGGAGGCGACATATTGGTCAATATCATCCTGAGGATAGTGGCAGATCTCTGCATTGCTGTAATTTTGGGACATGGAAAGAGCCTCAAATTGATGGTTTTGAATTATCTACTTTGAAACTTCTTTTTGTGTTGATAAATATATTATAATTATCTTGAATTATAAGGCAAGAGAATCACATTGGGACATGCAGAAGATCGGGTTGTTACCCAATACGATGATGGAAATTAATAATCCTGATGAAACCCACAATTATTATTATATGGAATATAATTATAATGTCACTCGGGTGGTTGTTTTTACTTTTATATATATAAGAAGATGTTTACTACTGATGGGGGCAGATATGATTGGAGATCTTGAATAAACTGTTGCATCAGCAAGCTATGTTACCCTATTATGGATGTTGGTTTTAACAATCCAGTGGAAAGACTTCAAGAAGATATTATATGGACTATAAATTTAAAGTTATTGTCTTTTCTTTTTTTATTTAGATATAATGGAATATATATATATATATATTTTTAAGTAGTGTGGGCAGTGAATTAAAGATATCAAGAATTGTTGTGTATGGTAAATTTGTAAGACAGTGGGTGAATAAGCTAGCTACAGACTGATTAGTTTAAGAAAAGGGATTTTTAAGTGATACATTTAGGGGAGTGGAGGAAATGGATAGAGTGGAATAAATGTTAAATTAGATTTTATGGGGAGCCCGCTTTGAAATGTTATTAAAGTAGGACTTATCGTATAGTTTTAAAGTGGAAGGTGGTTTTGAATTGTTGCAATAATGTATAGATATAAAACACTATTATGCTAAATTAGAAGTTATTTTATAATAGTTATAGTATAATGTGTTTGTTTTTTTTTGTTTTTTTTCTCTTCTTCTTTTCTGAAATGTATGGATAAAGGGGGATTTATAATACTTTTAGTAAGTAAAGGTCAGTATTTTGAGGAGGGAGTAAGTAATCTGTTATGAATTAGGGTTTTTTTTTGTTACGAAGAAGTCACAGGGGGGGAAGGGTGGGGAGGGGGGGTTAGGGAGGGGGGGGAGGGGGGGGAAAAAGGGGGAAAAATTTGTATTTGAAAACCTTTTCAATAAAAAAAAAATATTTCTGCCCAACACCTTTTCAGGTGCAAAGGCCACCATGCACCATATCGTAACTAAAGTTCAATAAAGCTTTCAGTGATTTTAAAAAAAAAATAACTTAATTAAGTCCAGCACGGAACTCCTATTATCAGCTAAGCTTAAAATAATTTAGTCAGGAAAAAAAAAACGGCCAAAAAACCATGGATGGAAACTAATCAAATAGAGAAAGAACCTGGAATTAAGGAGAAACTTCTAAACAGTGAGGACAGTTAACCAGTGGAACAGCTTGCCACCAGAAGTTGTGGGTGCTCCATCACTGGAGTTTTTAAGAAGAAAACTGGACAACCAGTTGGGCACACTGAGAATATATCTGCCGAACAAAACTCCGCACTGGCAACAGGGAAGGGCATCCGGCCAGTAAACACTATGCTAGCTCCATTCAGTTGCCCCGACTCCACCCCACAAGGGATTACTGGATCATTAAAAGACAAAAAATAATAATAATAAATTGCGGTCGGACACCAAGGACTACCTGTATTTGATCTCGCATTTCATAACCTTCTCCGAAGGGTGAACATTTATTTGCTCGACTGCTCTATGGGTTTACAGGAGCCCCTGAGGCTTTGGCTCCCTTACAGAGAGGATTTTCATTTCTATCTGCGAAAGTTCCCGAGAAACCATAATTCCTTCAGAATCATTAATCCCCATTAACTGATGCCTTTCAAGATTAGAGAAATGAGAAATCAGGAGGAATAGCATACCAAACTGTCATCTTTGAAGATTAGATATTTTTTTTTCCCCTTCTCTCTCTTTCTTTCTTTCTCCTTTTTTTTTTAATATAAGCCTAGTACTTAGTGATAAATCGGTAGGCCAGCTTGCGCAAAGGTGACTCCAAGCAGACCAGGATGATTTAACGCTACCCCAGCTGAAGAAAATTCATCTTGTTTTAAACCCTGATGGGAGAGCCTTCCAGGAACTGGAACACAAAACCAGCCGAGCTCGTATCGAGACTTGCAAAAGGAATTTTGTTTTTAAGGGGAGGGAGGAAAAAAAAATAAAATAAGAAAGAAATAAAGAAATAAGCCAGGAGGACACATCAAGGATAGCACCTGATCTCTGCTATTTTCCAATGCATAAAAATAACAATCTGTCAACTCCATTTTGCAGGTCATTTTTATCAAGCGGCCGGCCAAAATGAAGCTTGACCTCCATTTTCCAGCTGCTCCGGTGATGATAAATTCAATGCAGATAGAAGGAGTGAATGGGGAGCTCCTTGGGCGTCAGACCTGGGTAGGATTAGGCTTGGTGTACATCTCCTTGCCACGTTGTTCGATGCCCTGAATTTGTCACTTTTCCCGTGTGAAATGCTTCTACTTGGCATCAGCGTATTCTGAACCGGAAGATGCACCTTTTTCAACCCTCGCCTTGTTTTCTCTCCTAGGATTGATTAAATTAGCACATGAATTAGCAACCTCTCTCATGCAATTTGGGGGAGCTAATTTTTAATTGTGAACTCTTGATGCTTCTTAAGGTCAAGAGGGATGGTATAAGCATGTTGCCCCTCTGGCAGCTGGAAGGGGGAGAGAGAGAGGTGGGGAGGGAGGGAGGTGGGGAGGGAGGGAGGGAGAGAGAGAGACCATCAGCCCTCAGATGGAGAGTCAACAGCCCCCAAGAGGTCTGGAGGTGGCTGATGAGGAAGAGGAGGAACAGCTGGGTCCAGTGCCTGATGCACAGAAGGCAGAGAAGAGGAGACCAGTTTCTTAACTGATGGAATTGTTATTTGTTTCTCCTTGGTGCTCTGCTTGATTCTTTACTCCTTAGAACCATCAAACTATTGTCCAATTCTTTGATTTATTTTGCCCTCAAGCCAAGAAAAAAAAAAAAAAAACACCTACACCACCACGTTTGCAAATCACGAAAATTAAAACTCTCGTCTCCATATAGGTAGTCCTCGGCTTGCGACCACGATGGAGCCCAACATTTCTGTTTGCTCAGGGAGACATTTGTTCAGTGAGTTTTGCCTCGTCGTACGACCTCCCTTGCCAAAGTTGTTAAGCGAATCACTGCAGTTGATAAGTTAGTAACTTAACGGTTGTTAAGTGAATCTGCCTTTCCCCGTTGACTTTGCTCGTCAGAAGGTCGCAACTGGGGATCACGTGACCCGGGAGACACTGCGACGGTCATAAATATGAATCAATTGCCAAGTGTCTGAATTTTTAATCACCTGACCCTGCAAAGGTCGTAAGTGTGAAAAATGGCCCTAAGTCACATTTTTCAGTGCCTTTGTAACTTCGAACGGTCACTAAACAAACTGTTGTACAGTTACTACTTGTAGTTCGAGTGCTTCTCGCCAGTGGCAGGGTGTTTCCCTGCTTTGTCATTCTCGCTGTGCAGAAATTCCTCCGCATTTGGAGTTTGAATCTCCCTCTGTAAAACTTCCATCTGTTGGTTCTGGTCCTACCCTGAGGGTCTAATAAACCCAAAGTTTTTATTTTGAGTGACAGCTGTTCAAGGACTGAAAGACTGCTGTTATTGTTACGTGCCCTTCCTCTCCTCTCCCTTCCTTAGGGTAACTAACCATGATGGCTTCCTTTAACCATTCTTTGTAGGCTCTAGCCCAGTGATGGCTAACCTTTTTGCCGTCGCGTGCCAAAAACAGGGGGAGCATGGGGGGGTCACGTGTGCGTGTGCCCACATCCATAATTCAATGCGCCCCGCCCTCCTACGCATGCGCACGTGACCCCCCCCATACTTCCCCTTGCTTTTGGCATGTGATGGCCCGGTGGGCCCGTTTTTTCCCCTCCCCAGGCTCCAGAGGCTTTCTAGGAGCCTGGGGAGGGCAAAAACAGCCTTCCCCATCCCCCCGGTGGCCTTCCGAAGGCCAGAAACAGCCAGTTTCCCAACTTCCGGTGGGACTGGAAGGCCTGAAAATCAATTGGCTGGTGCGTGCATGCACGCTGGAGCTGAGCTAGGGCAACACTTGCGTGCCCACCGATATGGCTCCGTGTGCCACCTGTGGCACCCGTGCCATAGGTTCGCCATCACGGCTCTAGCCATCCCTACCACCCCCTGGCCTTCATCCTCTTCGCTCACTGGAAACTCTGGACGTTTGCAAGAAGAGCTGGGGCAACCATTGGTCTGAAATGGCAAAGGGTGTCCTATCAGAGCAAGGGGTTGGACCAGAAGATCTCCAAGATCCCTTTCGACTCGGTCATTCTGACACTCTTGTCTGCACACTTCCTAGTTCCTCATTGTCTTTCTCGTCCAGGGGGGAACAGAACTGGACACAGAACAGAACTGGACTGGACTCTGGGTGCAATTGAAGTAGTGTAGCATAGGCCAAAGCTATCATTTCCCATGATCTTAAGGCTATGCCTCTGTCTGTTTGTTTGTCTGTCCCATCCATCCATCCATCCATCCATCATCCATCTATCCATCTTCTATATCTATCTTCTATATCTATCATCTCCCTCTCTCCCTCTCTATCCATTCATCCATCTTTTATATCTATCCTCATATCTATCATCTATCATCTCTCTCTCTCTCTCTCTCATCTCACCCCCTCTATCTGTCTGTCTGTCTGTCTGTCTATTGTCTGTCTGTCTATCATCATCTATCTATCATTTACAGTATCTATTATCCATCCATCCATCATCCATCCATCCATCCATCCATCCATCCATCCATCTAATCTATCTATCTATCTATCTGTCAGTCTCTGTTTATCAATCTATATATCTATATCTATCTGTCTGTCTGTCTATCATCATCTATCATTTACACTATCTATCTATCTATCTATCTATCTATCATCTATCTATCTAATCTATCTATCATAAATCTGTCCATCCATCCCTCTTCTATAGCTGTCTATCTTCTATATCTCTCATCTCCCTCTCCCATCTCTCTCTCTCTATCCATCTGTCCGTCTTTTATATCTATCCTCTATATTTATCGTTTTCTTCTCTTTCTGTCACCTCACCCCATCTGTCTATCCATCCATCCACCCATTCATCATCTATCTTCATCTATCATCTCTATCTGTCCATCCATCCATCTATCCTTGTCTACCTATATTTCTATCATCTATCTATCTATCTATCTATCTATCTATCTATCTATCTATCTACCTACCTACCTACCTACCTACCTACCTACCTACCTATCCACTTACCTATCAAAGCTTTTATTAATAAATTGACTGAGACCTAAATGGGCCTTTTGGTCACCAGTAGCTGACTATTGTCTCATATTTTGGGCTCTATCCTTCTCACAAGTAGTACTACCAAGCCAGGTACTGCTTAACTTGTAGCTGTGTGTTAATTTCCTTCCTAAGTGCAGAGATTTACATGTATTACCATAAACCTAAATATAGTTGGATAAGGTCCAATGTTTAAACCTAAGATGGAAACTAATCAAGGAACGAAGCAACCTGGAATTAAGGAGAAACTTCCTAACTGTGAGGACAATCAACCAGTAGAACAGAAGTTGCCTTCAGAAGTTGCAGGAGCTTCATCACTGGAGGTTTTTAAGAAGAGACTGGACAGCCACTTGTCTGAAATGGTAGAGGGTCTCCTCTACCTTGTCTGAAGATTTGATAGGCATCCCGTCTGTCCCTTTATCTAAATCATTTCTGTAACATCAAGGCACTCCAACAAAGGGGGAAAATACAGTTATGTTAAACTTATTTATATAAGTAAATCTGCCTTTCGAATAAACGTATTGTCATTAATGCGAGTGGAACCTGATACACGTATTCTGTTTTACGGTCTACCTGCAGGGTGATACCAAGAAGCCTGTGAGCCTATTCAGGTAGTGACTTACTACCACTGGCAACCATTGCTTAGGAAAGTAGATAGGTTTATTGTTTAAAGCACAATGGCCACTGGATGAAATTTAGCACCAAGGGGAACACCTCTGAATATATTTCTTCATTAGCATGGTGAAGGGTGCATATGGGTTGAAGCAGAAACATCTGTCCTGCTAAACCAATTTTATTTTCAGCTAATTTACTACATCAAGTCAGGGACAAATCATATTCTACGGGAGTTACGGTGTTTTTGTTGCTTTTTGTTGTTGTTGTTGTTGCTTTTTTTTCTTTCCGGGATGTCCATAAAAATCACCTCCGCCAGCAGAAGTAATCTAATGCCTTTGGTCGCCATGAGATTAAAAAAAAAGATGTGGAGACTCTGGAAAGAGTGCAGAGAAGAGCAACAAAGAGGATTAGGGGACTGGAGGCTAAAACATAGGAAATGGCCGTGGAGCCTTCTTGGAACTGCTGAAAGGATCCGTGTCATAGACTGGAGATAGATGATGCCGTATCCCTCCCCCTGTTGAGAGAAGGCAGTTCAATTTTGACCTAGACGGCCTCTTTGACCCCTCTTCCAAACCAGCGGTCCTCTCTGTCCAAAATGTGGACTTTGCTGTCTCCAAAAGAGAGATGGACCGCTGAGTCAAGTCATCAAGGCTGCTGAATCGCAGACCATCTTTTCCATCTTGAATGGACCGCCTACCTCGGACGGTTTGTGAGAATTGGGATCACCTCTGTAAAAAAAAACAACCCTGAAATATAAGAACCGTCCCTGCTCGAAGACTCGGTTTGGAGGGCAAACTTCACGTTGCCTGTTATTTCTGACAAGTCTGTTAAAAGTTCTTTTTAAGATTGGATGCATTTACATCTGGGGCCCTTGGCGCTCTCTGAGCTTGGCGGTTTGCTTACAGGCATTTCATTGCCCAATTAGGCCGTATTGGAGCACTGATGACATTACCTAGTTGGGTAATGAAATGTCTACAAGCGAATGCCCAAGCTCGGAGAGCACCCAGGATTCCACAATTCAACCCCGAGCTACTGTTGATGTATTTATGTTCTACACCCAAGGCAGAATTCCATTCCTATTTAACGGTACATTTGGATTATTCAAAAGCTGTGTCGAGGTTGTTTCGGGGAAAGCGGGGAGGGAGCTCAGAAAATTAAAGGCAATCAAGATGCATATTTCAACAATATATGGCCAGAGGTCAGGATCTATTTCAAGAAAAAAAGCATTTGTTTTCCTTAGCTTCATAGACAGAAAAACGAACATGTTTTCCCTCTTCTTCCTCCTGTGTGTAAATTATGGTGCTGACCTTATAGGATCTAACTATATTCTTAATACCTGTTGCATTTTGCCATCTATTAAACCCATCAACACAAGCAGAAGTAACAACAGGTGGAATTGCTGGAGAGGAAAGCCTACAAACAGTATATTCCAGTCTATCAACTTTTTTTTAACTTTTTTTTTTTTCACAGCTGCCGACAGACTCACAAATCACAAGAAGACAAAATTAGCAGTGATCTACATACTTGTAGGATACGTCAAAAGTCAGCTGTCATCACAAAACAGCTGGAGCAAAGCATGGGGGAGAATTTCAGCCGATAAGGGCCGCCTGACTTGCCACAAGGAGTTTCCGAAAATACATCTATTCGATCACGAACGTAGGGACAACCAGGTATTAAAAAGAAAAGTATTTATGAAAAGAAACGGCAGAAATCTCAACTTTTGAGATGCGAGGAAAGGTTTGATAATTGAGGAGATGTACGTACAGATCTCCTGGAAAACTGTTTTAAAGAAATAAGCCCATCATAAAGAGGGACACGGTGGCTCAGTGGCTAAGAAGCTGAGCTTGTCGCTCAGAAGGTCGACAGTTCAGCGGTTCGAATCCCTAGTGCCGCGTAACGGGGTGAGCTCCCGTGACTCGTCCCAGCTTCTGCCAACCTAGCAGTTCGAAAGCAGATTAAAAATGCAAGTAGAAAAAATAGGGACCACCTTTGGTGGGAAGGGAAGAGCGTTCCGTGCGCCTTTGGCATTGAGTCATGCTGGCCACATGACCATGGAGATGTCTTCAGACAGCGCTGGCTCTTCAGCTTTGAAACCGAGATGAACACCGCCCCCTAGAGTCAGGAACGACTAGCACATATGTGCGAGGGGAACCTTTACCTTTAAAGAGGAAAAGACGCAGGATTACACACGGGCCAGGCTGCAATGGTTAGCGTAAATAAGATCTGGAAAAGCAGAGTTATTGATTTAAATACCAAAAAGCAGGCTAGTTAGAGCAATAGACTTTCCTAAAGTGATGTATGGGTGTGAGAGTTGGACACTTAAGAAAGGCTGATCGAAGAATTGACACCTTTGAACCGTGTCGCTGGCATAAATTATAGCATATACCAGGTAAATTTATTTATACCGTAAATTATTGCGTATAACATGGACAGCCAGAGCAACCAAGGAAAAGGTGCTAAATCATATAAAACCAGACACATCACTAGAAGGCTACAAGACTACGTCTGATTTACTCCGGCCATGTCTTGCGTGCAAATTCATTGGAGAAAGTCAGTGATGCCAGGAATGGTGAGTCGAAACAAGAAGAAGGGGCAAGCAAAGAAAACGCTGGCTTGATACCATCAAAACTGGTACAAAGATGAACATCGAACAACTGAAAGAAGCTGCGATTGATAGGGTAGCAAGGACTTCAAGAGTTGGACATGACTGAATGTCCCAAAGGTTTTTTTGTTTTTCAAGAACTGGACTTTCTTGTTTTTTCTTTGAAGACGTTTCACTTCTCATTCCAAGAAGCTTCTTCAGCTCTGACTGGATGGTGGGGAATGGAAGGATTGATACTCCTTGCAGACAGCTGGTCATTTGCCTCCTTTTAGAGTTGCTGAGGCCACTTGGAGGTTCATCTGTGTCTTCAGGGTGCTTTTTTCAAGAAGCAACTGGACTTATTTATTTTTCCTTGAAGACATTTCTCTTCTCATCCCAGAAGCTTCTTCAGTTCTGACCGGGTGGTGGGGAATGGAAGGATTGATACTCCTTGCAGACAACTTGTCATTTGCATCCTTTTAGAGAATTGCTGAGGCCACTTGGAGGTTCATCTGTGTCCTCAGGGTGCTTTTTTCAAGAAGCAACTGGACTTATTTATTTTTCCTGAAAGGACTGTAAGAAGGCTCCACACACCCATTTGCACCACTCAGGTGATTCTGAGGACACAGACAAACCTCCAAGTGGCCTCAACAACTCTCTAAAAAGGATGCAAATAACCAGCTGTCTGCAAGGAGTATAAACCCTTCCATTCCCCACCATCCAGCCAGAGCTGAAGAAGCTTCTTGGATGAGAAGCGAAACATCTCCAAAGAAAAACCAGAAAGTTCGGGTGCCTAAAAAAGCACTTTTGCAACAACCACAAACTGAATGACGGAGAATCTCCGCAGACATGACTGAACGGTTGAAACTACAAAGAGGGGAAAACTGACATTGTCAGCTAATTAAAAAAACATTGTTTGTGAAATTGAGTGTAAACTAAATAGCAGTAAACAGCTCTCTATAAAGTAGTTTATACTTGTACGCTGCTATTTAGTTTGCATCTGATTTCACAAATAATGTTTTTGAAAGGAAAGTTTTTTTCCTTTTTTTTGCCTGTTTGTTAAAGCAAATTTTTAAGAAAACAAGAAGTATAAACTCCCGTTCGCCTTAGTTAAAGATCTCTCTCTCTCTCTTGATCTGTGGCAGAATTCCTTCAACCATAATTGCACGATCTACCCAATTAATAAATTTTTGCCGAACTTATAGCTGAAAAGCAATTTACTCAAAGTAAACTCTCTGTAAATTTGATGTGTAAATAGCCACTATTTTGTGTTATTACTGCAACTGTGCAAGTATTCTTGTTTGGAATACTTACCCGTTTATTTCTTGAAGCAATTTTTCCTGACTATTTCAAGGTCCATGAATATATATGAATTAGCATCTTAAAAGACAGTAGATGTAAATCTTCCTATAACAAAAGAGTGGGGTTTTTTTTTTGTTCCAGTAATTGGCTGTACAGCTGTTTTAAACTGTTATTTATCATACACTATAAACATCAAATCAAAAAATTCAGAGAATGTATTTCTGCTTTATTTGAATTTTATCTGCCTTGGTGCCACAAAGCTTGTGCAAACATACTGTGTTTAGATAACTTTCCACAGATGCAGTTTGGAGTTTACTGCCGTGAAAACATTAAACTCAAGATTCCTAGCTCCGTTGAAATCCCCCCAAAAATGTTTTTCTTTTTCTTAAAGATGGATGTAAAAAATACTGCTCTTCTTCATTTGCATTTCTAGTAAGAAGGATGCCTTCTCTGGCTGCTTTCGTTTTAAGTGTTGCAAAATGAAAAGAGATATTTGCGAAGTGCAGAAAATACCGAAAAAAAGCAGGAAATACATTAGGAAGATTGAACTTTAAGTTGATTGTCGGAACTTTTTTTTTTTTTTACATTTTTTACTACCAGTTTGGGCGAACCGGCTTGAACTGGTAGCATTTCACCCTTGGTCCTCGACTTACAACCACAACTGAGCCCAAAATTACTAAGTGAGAGATTTGTTAAGTGTGTTTTGCCTCATATTACGACCTTTCTTGTCAGAGTTGTTAAGTGAATCACCGCAGTGGTTAGGTTAGTCACATGGCAGCTAAATGAATCTGGTTTGGGTATGTCTAGTTTAATGAAAAAAAAGGACTAGGAGCGGCTGCCACGAAGAAGAGGGAGTCAAGCTATTCTCCAAAGCACCTGAGGGTAGGACAAGAACAAAGGATGGAAACTAATCAAGGACAGAAGCAACCTGGAATTAAGGAGAAACTTTGTGACACCAACGGCATTGACAAAATCCCCACCGGTCAATTGCAGAAGGCAATTGCAACAATGCAACAGCCGACCTCCCGTGACAATATCCGAAACAAACTGTTCCAGGTCCTCGGAAAGAACTCAATAGGTGAATTCAAAGGCCAAATCCAGGAGTGGTGTGGTGGCCTAGAGATGGAGCTCTCGCCTCATAATCAGGAGGCTGTGAGTTCGATTCTAGGTAGAGGTAGATATTTCTCTCTCTGAGCACAATGAGGATATATCTGCTGAATATAACTCAGCACTGGCAACAGGAAGGGCATCTGGCCAGTAAACACTTAGCTCCATTCAGTTGCCCAGACTCCACTCCGCAAGGGATTACGGGGTTATTAAAAGATGAAAAAAATAATAATAAAAGGCCAAATTCAGTCTGAACCTCTGGCTGAGTGGGCGGTGCACCCTAATAAAAATATGTTTACAGAACTTGGCGATTGTGTCTCTGTTTTTGTTTTGTAAAGGAAATCCAGTGATGAATTTCTCCAAAATTGGTATGGCACAAAATGACAACTAACAGATAAAAAGAACGGGCTTTGTTTTGAGATGCCTTCAGGGAGAGAGTTAGAGGGCCAGTCATAAAAAAGAAAAAGAGCATGCATTTGCTAAGCATTAGGAAACGGCAAACAGTAATTTAGTGAAGAAAGAAATGTGAAACAAAACAGCGGTTTGGCTCCAATCTGGAATATCAGCAGATTATTATTAGTATTTATTTATTTAGTTTAGTAGTTAGTAGTAGTAGTAGCTGGTTGTCTGTGGGTTACTCAAGTGAATGCTACGTTGCAGCACTGTGTCAGCAGTCATTCTCCATCGCATCTTCTCAGAATGCCATCTGCTTCCCCAGTAACCCTTAATATAATTGTAATTATCTACTTCTAAGTACTTTATTGGAATATCATTTGCAGATTAATCAACTGCAGACCCGCTAAAACAGATGACATGCTTGTCAGAAAACAAGGGCACTTTTTCCAATTTCTCCAATGATTAGGAAATACTAAGTTTCAGATGCAGAAACGCAGCCCGAGATGCTCAGCTTCACAGGATCTGTGCGTCTTTGTATGTGTGTGGGGGAGGGGAGGGGAGGTTCAATTGTTTGTCTGTCTGTCTGCCTATCTATCTATCTATCTCTATCTCTTCTATCTATCTATGTATAATTTCTCTACCTATCATCTCTCTCTCTCTCTCTCTGTATAATCTATCTACCTATCATCTATTTCTGTCTGTCTGTCTGTCTATCCATCTATCTATCTGTATAATCTATCATCTTTCTTCTCTCTCTCTCTCTCTCTCTCTCTCTCTCTCTATATATATATATATATATATATATATATATATATACACACACACACACACACACACACACACATGAAGATGTGGCACGACCACGAACACGAAGCCAAACAACAGCAACGCAGCTCACCAGTTCAAATCCCCCTGCAACTCAGACTAACCTGAGCACAACCAAGCCCCCACCCAAACAGAACACACCCCCAGCCAATCAGAGCACAGCCAAGCCCCCAACCAATCAGAACACACCTCCACCCAATCAGAACACAGCCAAGCTCCCATCCAATCAGTTCACACCCCCACTAGCAGTTAAAAGGAAGAAACAGCTGCGATCACACATTGCTCCTAGAAGCATGAAGCCGAAAACACCAGCCTGAAGATGATGAATGAGACTTCGTCGAAACGTCGCCAAGACACTTCCAATTTTACGCGAGAGAAAACCCGAATAACCAAAGACCTATCTACCTCTTTATCTATCACTATCTCTATATATTCTATTTATGTATCATTTCTATCTATCTCTATCTCTATCATCTCTATCTATCTATGTATAATCTATCTACCAATTCTCTATCTATCTATCTATCTATCTATCTATCTATCTATCTATCTATCATCCATCTATCTCTATCTCTATCTATTCTATCTATTTATGTCTATCATTTCTATCTATCTATCATCAATCTATCACTATCATCTCTATCATCTCTATCTATCTATCTATCTATCTATTGTAATTGTAATTGTAAGTTGAGCAGTATCTGTATTGCAGGCAGAGGTGCCAACAATGACGGCACGTCCTCATGTCCCACGTAAGGCCTTCTCTATTTTGGAATCAAAGCTCTTTATGCCTCATTCATCCATTCGAAGAAAGTGGTCCATGAGTTTAACTTTTCAGCCAACTTTCCTTGGTAGGCCTGGAGTCCTCTGAGGCTTCCCAGTTCTCAGAGCAACCAAATATGGTGGCAGCCTGCCCTCTGCTAATTGTGCAACGAGACAGTAATACAATCTCGTTGCAGGAACAAATACACAAGAACTTTTTGCACAGCATAAAATTTAAGAAATGCAAAATGCACCGGCTGCTGAACAAAGGGACTTACAAATACATACATAGAGTGAAGTGAAAACGTAGAAAGTTTGTAGTCGAATATAAATAGGATATATTTATGTAGTCTAATATAAATGGAATTCTGCTATAAATAGGAGAATATAAACTGACAGCAAACAACACTCCCAGCACTGATGATGTTACCCAGTATGGTCATGAAACAACTGTGAGAAAACCACCAAGCTCAGAGTGCACCAAGGACCCCACAGTCCTCCTCCTCCTCCTCCTCCTCCTCCTCCTCCTCCTCCTCCTCTCTGCAAACCCCCCTCCTTTCTAGCACTGATGACATTACTTAGTTTGGGTCTTAAAACGTCTGCAAGAAAACAAGCAAGCTCAGAGAGCCCCAAGGAGCCCTCATTTCAACCCTGAGCTGCAAATATCCTCCTTTATTAGTTTGCAGTATCTCACTGTATGTCACTTATCAAATAAAACCCATCACAAAGAGTTTTTCCTTTCCCAAGAGGCGACAGATAGCAGTCGCAATTTTCTGTTAGTACAATAATAGTTTCTGAGAGCTACGAATGGGCGGATAAGGTTGCTTACCGCAACTGAAAGTTTTTTTTAAAAAAAGTGATAAGGTTAGCACGAAAAAACAAAAATCTTCCCTAAATATTGTCGAAGTCGTTTGGAGTCAACAGCTTCAAGGGCAGCCAACAGCTAAGTACTGCAGGGAGTTACTTGGAGTAACTACCAAGTTAAAGGGGACCTGTTGTGGGCTGCCAGCGGCCTGCACAGATTGTTGCTGATCCCGATGACGAGGAGGCTATTGCAAACTTAGGAAAGAAAAACGCAGGGCGGGAAACTTACAACATCAGTTTGAAGGTCTCAAAGGTGCTTTTTTTCAAGAGGCAATTGGATTTTCTGGTTTTTCTTTGAAGACGTTTCGCTTCTCATCCGAGAAGCTTCTTCAGCTCTGACTGGAAGGTGGGGAACGGAAGGATTTATATTCCTTGCAGACAGCTGGTCATTTGCATCCTTTTATAGAGTCGTTGAGGCCACCTGGAGGTTTGTCTGTATCCTCAGGGTCACCTGAGTAATGCAAATGGGCGTGGAGCCTTCTTACAGTCGTTTCAACTGTTCCAAGAAGGTTCCACATCCATTTGTACTATTCAGGTGAGGACACAGATAAACCTCCAAGCCGCCTCAACGACTCTCTAAAAGAATGCAAATGACCAGCTCTAATATAAATCCTCCCATTCCCCACCATCCAGTCAGAGCTGAAGAAGCTTCTCGGATGAGAAGTGAAACGTCTTCAAAGAAAAACCAGAAAGTCCAGTTGCCTCTTGGAAAAAAAGCACCTTTGAGACCTTCAAACTGATGTTGTAAGTTTCCTGCCCTGCATTTTTCTTTCCTAAATTTGCACTATGAAAATATTCAGTATTCCGAATCACCCTAAAGGCAGCTAACCCAGGAATCATAGTCCGGGTTAAAACATGATCTAAATCTTTGTGATACAAGCCATTTACTCCTTCCCTTGGTCAGAGTAAGTACAATTTCAATTTCCTTAGCTGGAGCTGTTCATTATATCCTCATTGCAGCCTTATTGATTACAAGGCTGCGTTTAGTATCTCTTATTCCAATTTTATCGCTATCGGCTCATTCTTGCATGACCACCTGCTTATGGCCAAGCTGAACGATTTCAATTAGCACATAACGTAAGAAAGGAAGCAACTGAAAATAAAGCTGTAATGACCAGTGTTGAACTCCTTAATAACCCGTCTCTTCGTTCATGATTTTTTTTCTTTAAATGATTGGTATGGTTCAAAGATTTTTAGTAGCGAGATCTGTTGTTCTTTATTGCAATTCACATCTAGCCAACAAGTATTAAACTTGGAAAACAACTAAATAAATTATTAAAAGGTTACAGGCGCTTCGTTATTGTGCAAAACGTTCTCATCTAAAAAAAGTCATTCCTTTTTTTTTTCAACCGCTGGTGACGATTTTAGAGAGGAAGACGACCACTTGATCAAATTTCGTTTAAATTCAATTGCATACTGAAAAGTTGTAATGCATACTGTTGTATCTTATGATTTATGATGAATGTATGTTTATGATGACTATGATCAGGATTTATCACTTATAGCTTTGATGTACACCGAAAGCATATGCACCAAAGCCAAATTCCTTGTGTGTCCAATCACACTTGGCCAATAAAAAAATTCTATTCTATTCTATTCTATTCTATTCTATTCTATTCTATTCTATTCTATTCTATCCTATCCTATCCTATCCTATCCTATCCTATCCTATCCTATCCTATCCTATCCTATCCTATCCTATCCTATCCTTCATTATTCTGTTCTTCATTATTCCATTCCATTCCATTTCATTCTGTAACTCTACTCTACTCTACTCTTCATTATTTTATTCTATTCTATTTTCCAATATTATCCTATCTTATCCTATCCTTCATTATTCTGTTCTTCATTATTCCATTCCATTCCATTCTGTAACTCTACTCTACTCAACTCTACTCTTCATTATTTTATTCTATTCTATTTTCCAATATTATCTATCCTATCCTTCATTATTCTGTTCTTCATTATTCCATTCCATTCCATTCTGTAACTCTACTCCACTGCACTGCACTGCACTCTCCATTCCACTTGCTAAAAAGTGATTACTCCACATAAAAACTGAAATTCGAATCTTCAAGATAACGAAGTAGCCCCAATTTCTAAGCTTCAATGATGAAGCGATGTATTGTTGTTTGCTCGTTTTATTGTATTGCTATAATTTTATTGCAAAGCATTTCTGGACGTAACATGGAACAGAAAAAAAAACTAGAAAACTATACACAGAGGAATAATCAGCACAGGAAGAAAATCGCAATAGAGTACATGGAAGAGCAGGCATTCATTATACAGTTATCGCTTTCTTAGCGTTCCTGGGTCAAACTTCACTCTATTAACTTTCATATTATTCTTTGATTGCCCATTGTCTCCGTGCTTTCCCTGCAAATAATACGTGTGGAGATATATTTATTTTTAAAAAAAAAACACGTACTATATAGCCATCCATCTTATCCCAAGCTTTGACAGGTTATCAATCAAGAATTTAATAGTATTAGTATACTACTCCCCAGATTAAAATATCATTTATTCTTTATATTAAAAAGAGGCAGGATAGAATATTTCCCCCCAAAGGAAAAAATGGAGAAAAATCTTAACAAAAGCAGAAAGCAGCCCGAGTCTTCCTGCCGTAGGAAAACATCTTTAGAAATGGAGATTTTTGTATCCATTCAGAAAGACTGGGCCAACCTATTCAAAAGCAAAGAGACTCCAAATAAGCAGCACAATTAGGCAAGCCAAAGCTGACAAGATTAGCTGAGAGAAACACCTAGGATTTGCATTTCTCCTTTTGCCTGTAGAGCCAACCATGACCTCTACGTGACCCCATAGGAATCTGGCAACAACCATTAAAATATTGAAGGACACATTCGTGCATAGGAACTCTCAACCCCATTCAGAAAGGATTCCTCACACATTTGTTCATTAGCTGATGTCCTCTTACTCTTCAAGAACATTGGGAAGACTGACTTTAATGCCAAGATATGGAAGTTAAATTGTGCAGGAGAACAAACATTATGTCAAAGCACATGGTTTTGAAAACAGAGTGATCTCTACAGCTGGGGTGCGGGGAACCATGGCCCCTTTATGACTTGTGGACTTCAACTCCCAGAATTCCCGAGGCTGCCATTTTAATACGCAAGACTCAGGTTCTAAGGCAGGGGTAGGGAACTACGGCCATTTATGACTTGTGGACTTCAACTCCCAGAGTTCCCGAGCCAGCCATTTTAAAATACAAGACTCAGTTTGAAGGCAGAGGTGAGCAAAATTTGGCTGGCTCAGAATTCTGGGAGTTGAAGTCCACAAGTCATAAAATAGAAAGCTGAGCTGTTCTGTTCTGTTCTGTTCTGTTGTGACCAAGGTTCCTCACCTCTGTCTTAGCGCATACCTACATGTTCTACCCATCATCGACAGCAAAAGTGTTGCTATTCCTACCATCTGAGGTAAAGAAGACACAAAATTACCTGCCACGTGTAAGCAACGAGTAAAAACCACCAGATAAGGAATATTGACATGTATTAGGACTGCCCTAACACTTCTTATCTACACAAAACAGGCCTTGTTGATTCAGGATTACAATCCACCGTCAACAGCCTCTGGAACCTCCTGAGCAAACAAAGCAAGATAAATAATTTGCATGTATCCACTTACTTTGCATAATTCACTCCGCTTCCCAAATTAAAGGTCTCCAAGAATTCATTACTGTTTGCGAAGACTTGCAAAGGAAGAGACAAGGTGGAAGGAGAGGATGCGGAGCGTGGGAGTGAAGCAAGAAATCCACTCAAGGCCAAGCTGACATTTTAACTTAATCTACTGAAAATAACTTCTCTTCAGGGGGGAAAAAGAGCAAGGCATCAAAATCCTACAGAGAGCTAAAACTCCAGATCTTGTCTGGAGATCTATAACCAGAGGTAGTATTCAGACGGTTCCAGTGGTGGGTTCCTCCCGGTTCAGCCCGGTTCGGCTGAACCGGTAGCGGTGATGATATGACATCACCGAACCGGTTCTTTTTGTTCCGGAGCTGGGCCCTCCCGCCCCCCGCCCCCCCCGCATTATTCTTACGTTTTATTTGGCCCCGCCCCCAATCTATTCGCTGCCTCCCGAGTCCCAGCTGATCGGCTAGAAGGAAAAAAACTGTTTAAACTCTTGCCGCGGGACTTCAAAGGGCTGCCCTACAGCTGATCAGTGTTAAAAGGCAGTGTGGTAGTAGACCAGTGCCCTCGAAAAACGAATGGGTAGACCGGTGCCTCCAAAAACAAATGGGTAGACTGGTACAGCTCTGCAAGCAGTGAAAAGCCTGATAAAGGTTTAGCCTTTAGATTTAGCCTCTGCTAAATCCTAAAGAATTGTCACATGACCATCAAACCATGCCCACAAAATAAGCCACGCCCACAGAACCGGTAGTAAAAAAATGTTAGAACCCACCCCTGGATGGTTCGCGAGCGAGCCCACCCACCCGGGCTCTATGCCGTCCTATTTAGGTATGTTTTCATGCGCGCGCGCAAAGGGGCGAAAAAGTGGTAAAAGTAAGTGAAAGCCATCCCTGCCTATAACCTTCCCCACTTCCCCATTTCTACCTGCATCAGTTGGAAACTAACCAAGGAGAGAAGCAACTTAGAACTGAGGAGAAATTTCCCGACAGTTAGAAAAATTAGTCCGTGGAACAACTTGCCTCCAGAACTTATGGGTGTGCCATCACTGGAAGTGACCTTTTTTCCATCACATGCCAAAAGCATGGGGAGCGTGGGAGGGGGGTCATGCGCGTGTGTACCCACACCCATAATTCAATGTGCCCCACCCCCGCGCATGCGTGTGTGACCCCCACACACTCCCCCGCTTTTGGAATGCGATGGAACGGTGGGCCCAGTAGGCCCGTTTTTCACCCTCCCCAGGCTCCAGAGGCTTTCTAGGAGCCTGGGGAGGGCACAAACAGCCTTCCCCTACCCCCCGGAGGCCCTCCAGAGGCTGGAAACGGCCCATTTCCTGACTTCCGGTGGGACTGGAAGGCCCGAAAATCAGCTGGCTGGCGCACGCTGGAGCTGAGCTAGGGTAATGTTCGAGTGCCCACAGATATGGCTCCACATGCCACCTGTGGCACACGTGCCATAGGTTCGCCATCACAGGTATAGGTTCTCCTGCTTGAGCAGGGGGTTGGACTAGAAGACCTCCAAGGTCCCTTCTAACTCTGTTATTCTGTTGTGTTGTTCTGTCACTTCAGTCCTCTAATTACTGCATGTTTGCTGGTATAGTTACAGCAAAATCCTATTTGGATTATGGCAAAGTGTTAGTTACTAAAAGTGCAGCTGCTACGTTCGGTTTTCCAAAACAGCTCCATCGTGGCTTTATTCACTTCTCAGCATAATTCAAGCTATTCAAATCAAACCTTCATTACAGCCATTAAGCTGACGGTCACGTTTAAGGACAGCTAGTCCTCGACTTACGACAACAATTGATCCCCAAATTTCTGGGGCTAAGCAAGACAATTGTTAAGTGAGTTTTGCCCCCTTTTAATGACTTTCATGCCAGAATTGTTAAGTGAGTCTCTGCAGTTGCTAAGTTATAAGATGGTTGTTGAGTGAATCCGGCTTCTCCATTGACTCTGCTTGTCAGTAGGTCGCAAAAGGGTACCACCTGACCCCAGGACACTGCAACGGTCATAAATATGAGTCAGTTGTTAAGTGTCTGAGTTTTGCTCACGTGACCATGGGGAGACTGCAATAGTCGTAAGCATGAAAACGGTCATTAAGTCACTTTTTTCCAGGCCGTCCTAACTTCAAATGGTCACTAAACAAACACTTATAAGTCAAGATTGCCTGTATATGTCAGGGGTGGGCTTCAAAATTTTAGCAAGGGGTTCTCTGCCCGCTTGCTGGGTGGGCGTGGCCATGGTGGGTGTGGCCTAGTCACCCTCCTTTACCACAGGGGGGTGTTTTTGTCCTCCCCGGGCTCCAGAGGATTTTCTCGAGATTCTGGGAGGGTGAAAACGGCCTCCCCAGGCTCCGGAGGATTTCTTTGAGCCTCCTGGAGGGTGAAAACGGCCTCCCCAGGCTCCGGAGGCCCTCTGGAGACTGGAAACGGGCCTGTTTCCAGCCTTCCCGAACTTCCGGTAGGCCCATTTTTCGCCCTCCCCGAGCCTCCGTGCGCACCCTGCACTTACCTGCATCAAAAACGGGCTGTGTGGGGACTCCTGAGAGGGGCGGGGCACGGTGGGTGGGGCCAGTCAGGACTGGGATTTGTGGGTTCTCTGAACTGCACAGAATCTTAGCTAGAGATTCTCCCGAACCCCTACGAAACCCCAGCAGCCCATCCCCGGTTGAAGTCCATGCATCTTAAAGTTGCTAAGGTTGAGAACTACTGATTTACACTCTGTAAGCCACTAATAAACGAGTGGATGGTAAGTCGAGAACGACTATAAAACAAATAAAAGCGTTTTGCATGCACGAAAGAGAGAGCTAAAAAGGGAAGTAATACAATTCTGCAATTGCAAAGAGAAGGAAGGTGCCTCCAGAAGCTCAAAACTGGACATCTCGAGAACACATAATCAAAAAAAGACTGGACAGGAGAAGAAGCAACGAAGGAAAGTTATGCTCTTCGCCAAGGAGTTTCGTCAGAACTGGATAAATCAAAGTTGTCTCGTTTCAACAAAGTTGTTTCCTGAACCTCAAGCAACTTTAAAGATACATGGACTTCAAGTCTTAGAATTCCCCCATTTGGGAGAGATTTTTGCTCCTGGTTCTCCGAACCACACGCCGCTCTCGCTACAGGATCGGGCGATCCGGTCTGAACCAGGAGCATTTCACCCCTGGCGTAGGGGAGGATTTTGGTATCCGGACAGCAAAGAGCAACACACCCAAATCAAACCATTTTTCATCTTTCAAAGAAAATGTAGGACACAAGTCCCAGGTTGCGGAAAAGGATGCTGGCCCAAACGATTAAGCTAAAACACACCCCAAAAAAGTTCATTCAATCAACCCTAGGCCAGTGATGGTGAACGTTCTCGGCACCGAGTGCCCAAACTGGAATGCGCGTGTATGTGTGTGCATGTGTGAGCGTGCCAGAGCACGTAAACCCAAACACCAGCTGGCTGGCGTGCACATGCCTGTTTTTTGGGCATTTTGGGGGATGTTTTCAGGCTGTTTTTCAGGCTGTTTTCTGGGCCTTTTTCAGGCCTGAAAAATGCCCCCAAAATGGTCTGAAAAGTGCCCTGAAAACAGCCTGTTTTTTGGCCATTTTATGGGCTGTTTACAGGCTGTTTTTTGGCCATTTTCAGGCCATTTTCTGGTGCTCCAGCACCCACGATGACCAGCTGGCAAGCACGCCGGAAACCAGAAAAGCAGCTTGTCGACGGCACGCATGTCCACAGAGAGAGTTCTGCATGCCACCTCTGACACGCGTGCCGTAGGTTCGTCATCACGGCCCTAGGCATTTCAAACTACAAGGAAAACTTGTTAATTATTCCCTAAATAGATGGACCGACCCATCTTGTTTTCTTGACTACACTTTGGAAACGGGCTTGTAATTGCGTCCTCCAAAAATATATTTTGACGTTTGTGTGTGTGATTTCCTACTTTACTGGTAAAAGCACCAGGATAGAGACACATCAAAAACCACTCTGGATATCTTTTTTTTAAAAAAAAATATAATAATAATGTAACCATAAATTTGTCATCGTATCCTCTGTTTTGCTCTCGGGAGACAATTGTTCCTGCTTTTCCTACTAGTAAATGCTGTCCTGTTTCTTTTTATAGGTGACGTCCTAGGAGACAGATTATTTATAAAAAAAAAACAAAAAATAGGATCAGAAATTTAGACCAAGTCAATCGGCTCGCTTCTTACCGGCTGGTTTTTAGAGGAGTGGATGAGATATTCGCGCCCAGCCTCTTCTAATGGCTGTGTTGGCTAGCTGCCCCGAACAGATTTTTACGCACTTCCATATGCAGCCTTGCAGCTGCTGTGTGAGAATTGTACACTTGTCTGACAAAGAAGTGGCAGTCAGCAGGGTGCCAGGGGAAATAGTTTAGAAGGGTGCGCATACCTAACCCTTTGGGAGAAAAAAAAATCTGCCTTCGAGCCGTGAAAAGTTTTGCAATTTGGATACCCTTGGTGGTAGCCAAGCTTCTGTTCCGTTTTGTTCTTATGGCACGTGAGAACATGTGAATCCTCTTTGAACCTTTCAGTGTGCAAGATGGGACATGTTCATCGATACAACTCACTTTCGGGAACTCCCTTATAACGTATTTCCCCGAAAATAAGACATCTCCTGATAATAAGCCCAATTGGGCTTTTGAGCACATGTGCTAAAATAAGCCACCCCCCAAAAAATAAGCCCTCCCCGAAAATAAGTCCTCCCCAAAAATATTTAACGGCATGTGCATTTCCATTTCCTCTGGTTAGGGTGACAGAGCTGGAAATCAGATAACACGGCAAGAGGAGTCCCATCTTGCTCCACGCGCCCCAAAAATAATAAGACCTCCCCAAAAATAAGGCCAAGCGCTTATTTCGGGGTTCAAAAAAATATAAGACAGGGTCTTATTTTCGGGGAAACACAGTAGAAGATCTGCACTGTTCCTTCCTGGCCATCTACTTACATCTGTAAGTACATTTTTAATGTATTTATTTATTATTGTATTTATTGGTTCGATTTATATGCCGCCCTTCTCCGGAGACTCAGGGCGGCTTACAATGCGTTAAGCAATAGCCTTCATACTTTTGTATATACCTGCTTAGTAGGGCTTTCGGCCCCCCCTAAGCGGTGTTCTTTTTATACAAAGTCAGCTTATTGCCCCCACAATCCGGGTCCTCATTTTACCTACCTTGAAAGGATGGAAGGCGGAGTCAACCTTGAGCCTTGGAGAGATTTGAACTTGCAGTAATTGCAGGCAGCTGATGCTACTTAACAGCACTTTAGTCTGCTGCGCCACCAAGGCTCAGTATTGAGTGACAGTATTGTTGTCACTCACAGTGATTAGTTGCCTGGAAAGCACCAAAACCATAAAAAAGCGAAAGTTAGACTATTTCGGACCTGTGATGAGACACCCGGAAAAATACGGCATCCTTCACTTAATCCTCCAAGGAAAGATGGAAGGCAAACGAGGTCCAGGCAGAAGGAGAACATTGTGGCTTCAAAATCTAAGGGACCGGTTTGGACAAAACTCAGCAGCGCTTTTTCGTGCGGCTGTTGATAAAAATAGGATGGCCAACATGACGGATAGGGCACAAGAAGTCGTCTTGTGTGACTCATTGAAGCATCGCCACATTTTTTTTCAGAGTCTTTGGATTTTGATGTACGCGGTTCTGTTCAGATCTAAGGGTTGTTGGGTTGTTGTTGTTTTTGAATTACCGTATTTTTCAGACTATAAGACGCACCGGAGTATAAGACGCACTAAGATTTTGAAGAGGAAAACAAGGGGAAAAAATAGTTTTTGCCCTCCCCGGCCCCCAGGAGCACTCTGCAGGCCTCCCAAACCCTCTGCGCACCCCGCTTTTGTGAAAAATTGGCGTTTTTTGCAAAAACGGGACATGCAGGGTGGGGTTTCGGTAGGCCAAAAATGGCTGCATTCGGTGTATAAGACACACTGACATTTCTACCTTCTTTTAGGGGGAAAGTGTGTCTTATACTCCGAAAAGTACAGTAACTGTTCATTCCTCTTTCATTGCCACTGCTCACCAAAATGTTCTCAGTTCTCAGAAGAATCAAGTTGCCCATTATTGAGAAGATCCAGTGTTTCACCTGGCTTTCAGGTTTGACAGTTGCCAAACACGGTGTACAAGGACCCTTTCGTAGTTATTTCTTGGCTGCAGTAGCTTTCAGATATGTAATGTTTTGGAAGGTCTTCGATGCAGCAATCATAAAACCACGTACCGGCGTTTTAAAAAGAAAGAAAGAACGAAACTATCCAAATTACTCTTGAATATTTGGATATGTGATCGTGCATTGAAAGAAAGGATACCCTGTTGAGGGTAAAACCGCCCTCTGCAAAGTGGTGCAACGGGCCAGACAGCGAATAGATACGTTGCTTAGCAAAACACACAGATAACCCTTCTTCAAACAATCACGGTTCAACACAAACATAGTTTGCTTACAATTCCAGTTCTCTTCAGGAACACAGACACAGTTCCTTTCAGCAGTTCAACCTTCTAGTAGCAGGAGCAGAAGCGAATGAACTTCCTGCCTTCTTTTTATGTCTGCTTAGCACAGCCAATTAGTCATCTTTGTTAGCAGTTAAAGTTACAGAACATAGTTTTCTATATATTATCTACCCAACCGTAGGATAAGCTTCCAACATACCCAGCAGCTGCAATAATCAGCAGAAATACAACTGAACAAAAGAAATGAGGAAATTCAGATGGGAAACCATGTTATGAGAAATGTGATATTTTGATCCTCACCGATAACAGAATAACAGAGTTGGAGGGGAGCTTGACTCCCTCTTCTTTGTGGCAGCCCCTGAGACATTGGAAGACTGCTATCATGTCTTCTCTAGCCCTTCTTTTCATCAGACTAGACATATCCAGTTCCTGCAACCGTTCATCGTATGTTTTAGCCTCCAGTCCCCTCATCATCTTTGTTGCTCTTCTCTGCACTCTTTCTAGAGTCTCCACATCTCTTTTACATCATGGCGACCAAAACTGAATGCAATATTCCAAGTGTGGCCTTACCAAGGCATCATAAAGTGGTATTAACACTTCACGTGATCTTGATTCTATCCCTCTGTTGATGCAGCCCAGAACTGTGTTGGCTTTTTTGGCAGCTGCTGCACATAGCTAGCTCATATCTAAATGGTTGTCCACTAGGACTCCAAGATCCCTCTCACAGTTACTACTATTGAGCAAGGTACCACCTATACTGTACCTGTGCATTTGGTTTTTCTTCCCTAAATTTCAGACAAGTGGCTGTCCAATCATCATTATCATCATTTAACAACCTCGTAATCCCTTGCGCAGTGGAGCCTGAGCAACTGAATGGAGCTAGCAGAGTGTTTTAATAGCCGGAATGCCCTTCCTGTCGCCAATGAGGAGTTTTGTTCAGCAGATCTCTTCTTAAAAACCTCCAGTGTTGGAGCATTTACAACTTCTGGAGGCAAGCTCTCCCACTGATGAATTGTTCTAACTGTCAGGAAATTTCTCCTTAGTTCTAGGTTGCTTCTCTCCTTGCTTAGTTTCCACCCATGCATATTCCACTAGAACGTTACACTGGAAGTGTTAATGCTAATGCTAAATGATTTTTTTTCCCCCAGTTAAGATCCTCGAGAAGCAAAATGTAAATGTTCAATCAAAACAGAGGAGATAATGAGGTACTTAAATATTTAATACAGTTCTTAAGCAGAAGACACGAAAAGTTTTGTCGGCAGAGGAAAACTCCGTTAGGCGAATGTGTTAGGGTAAGCAAAATGAGTTCGAGATAAGGGGGGAAAAAAAGACATCGCAAAAGAACAGGGTGCCCTTGGAAATACCTATAATTAAACATACGCTGCTTTCACACTGGAAAATAAACCTTGAAAAGCCCTTCTGATGCTACTGATGCTGCACCTGACATAGTCTAAGGATAGGACAAGAAGATAGGAAATTATATATATATATATATTCCCAGCATTTGGACCAATGCCACCGAATCAATAAAGGTGGGACAAAGTGAATTACAGAACGCTCTGCCTTCCATCAGCCGAGTGGGAGAAGACTAATTGTAAGTTATTCTTGAGAAGCTAACATGTACGGAAGTGGACTAGGCTTGGATCTCATTAACTGGAGTAGAAAAGGAGACGGATGAAGATCGTCCTTGGGCTTCAGAAGAAAATGATCCAAGCAAGGCCATTCCAAGGTGACTTGAAAAGCTCCGATGATAAACCAGTCTTAAAAGATCTGGCCATCTGATTTAATTTCCTGAATGAAGCGCTTGGATGGAAGGGAAGGATAGATCGACCACCTGAATTTCTAAGAGTCCCATGAAGTTTTTTGTTTGTTTGTTTGTTTGTTTGTTTGTTTGTTTGTTTGTTTGTTTGTTTCTGAAAATTGCAAAGTTGGAAGGGACCTTAGAGATCTTCTAGCCCAACCTTCAAAGCGTTTTCTTTCCATTTCTGAGTCTATGCGAGTGGGGAATGAAATGGCACAGTGAAAAAAAAATACACTAGATGTAACCCAAGAGGTCAAGAACACCAGATACTGATCAGTTTTGTACAACCAAACACTGCAAAAACACACATGCGTTGTTACAAGGAATGGTGGATCAGGCCCAATAAAGAGACTTGAGTCATCAGGTAAAATATATCTCCTTTTATTTGTAGGTTCATCACATCATCTCTGGAATACATCAGGAACAACAGGAACATGGAGTAGTGTGCCCACCTTTTATACCTGTGGGCGGGGATTCAGGTAAGGAGGGGTCTATGGGAGGAGCTGACCAGGTGGGAGTCTGGGTTAACCCCTGCACTGCTGCGCTATAGCTGATCCCTGGCACAGGCAGAGCATTTATGCCTGACAAATCCCCCTCTAAATGCCTGACCCGTGTCTGTAGGCCTGACTGACTGGTTGGTACCCTGGGGTGGATCTTGAGCTTAGAAACTAAGTGTGAGTGTTGCTTGCCCTGTAGTGGTTTTGTGAGTATGTCTGCGGTCTGCTCTTCTGTGTCGCAGTGTATGGCCTTTATGAAACCAATTCTGGAGAGCTGTCTAACGTGTTTGTACTTTATGTCAATGTGCCTTGACCTTTGCCCCACAGCGTCGGACATGGATATCTCTATGGCGGCTTTGTTATCTTCGTAGATATTTATTGGGTAAGCTGGTTCTCTCCACACGCTGGCGAGTAGGTCGTCGAACCAGATGAGATTGTTGGCGGCTTTGGAAAGGCATATATATTCAGCTTCAGTAGTCGAGGTTGCCACCAAGATTTGTTTGCCTGTGTACCAATGCACCGGACAGTTATTTAAGTAGAATATGTACCCAGATGTGCTCTTGCGGCCTTTGGCGTCTCCGGCCCAGTCAGCATCAGCGTAGCATGAGAGGATGGGTTCTTCGGATTTCTCAGGCTCTAGGGTCAAGCATGCATTGGCACTCTGTTTCAGGTATCTCAACACCCTTTTTACTGCATCCCAGTGGTATGTGGTGGGTTTGCTCACGTGCCTGGATAATAAATTGACGGATAGGGCAATGTCCGGTCTTGTCCAGTTAGCGATATAAAGGAGGGAGCCTATGATAGACCTGTACAGCGTGTTATCTCCAAATTCGGGTGATTCATCATGCATGTTTTTTAGGAAGTCCGCCTGCATGGGTGAATCACATCCTTTGGCGTCTGCCATGTTGCACTTGTGGAGTAACTCTTCTATTTTCTCTTTCTGAGACAGTTGGAAACCTTTTGGCGTCTGGTTGACTTGTACCCCCAGGTATCGGTTTATCCTCCCAAGGTACTTTAGGGTGAAATGCTCGCTCAGCCTGCTGGCGAAGGTGTTGCGGTTGGCTTCGTGTTTGCTGATGTATAGAATGTCATCCACGTAAACTAGGATGTATTCTGGTGAGTCCCCCTCTTTCCTGGTGAAGAAACAGTTGTCAGCTATGGTCGCCGTGAATCCCATAGACTTCAGGGCCTCTACCAGGCATTCGTACCATCGTTTGCCTGATTGTTTTAGTCCATACAGGCTCTTATGAAGTAACCAGGTGTCCCCTCTGTTGGTTTCTTTGCTGTGGGGGGCTCTGATGTATATCTCTTTGTCTAGTTTGGCGTGCAGGTAGGCGGTCTGCACGTCGAACTGGTGCACCTCCAGCCCTAGTAAGGATGCAATGACCAAGGCACTTTTGACGCTCTCTGTCCTTACGGTGGGCGAATAGGTGTCTGTGTAGTCCTCCGGAAACCTTTGAGCAAACCCCTGGGCAACTAATCTTGCCTTGTATAGGCTTTGGCCCCCCTCTAAGTTTTTGACTTTGAATATCCACCGGGTGCCTATTGTGTTCTTGCCCTCTGGGACTTTGGTGGGGGTGTATACCTCCAGCTTCCTCAGGCTGTCCAGTTCTTTGGCCATGGCTAACTCCCATTTTGCCCTCTCCCCCTGGGGTAGTCTCAGTACCTCTTCGTAGGAGTTTGGCGTAATGTGGTTTGTGTGCACGTGCATCACGTAATCATTCAACCTTTTTGGCAGCTGGTTTCTCGTTGACCTGACAGGCCTGGTCGCTGCCTGCTCAGTGTCATGCAGATATCTGGCCTCTCTTTGTGTCAGTGATTCGACACTTATCTTGGGATGATTCTCTTTCCATCCCTCAACCTTGATGCCTTGGAGGTCGGGCTTGGGCCTGCTCCCTTGTTGTCTATTTGCTGTTTCGTTTTTGGTTTGGGTTTGCTCGATGGGACTATCCTCCCGCTCGGTGGGTACCTCGTTTAGGTGCAACCTGGACCAGTTGGCTTGCTCATGGAATGCCGCTGTTCTGGAGACCACAAACCTATTATTATTGTCCACAAACCTGAAGCCTTTGGTTCCTGGCTCGTATCCCATAAACCTGAGCCTTCTGGACACCTTATCCCCTTTCCTGCGTAACTGCTTGGGTATGTGGACGTCAGCCGTTACACCGAACACATGTAGGTGTGCTATCTGTGGCTTCTTGTTATACATGACCTCGTAGGGTGTTTTGTTTATCACACTGGACCATGTTCTATTTAATGTATAGTTAGAGTAGACCAGGGCTTCAGACCAGAAGTGTTGGCCAATGCCCGCGTCCTCTAGGGCGCACCTGACCATTGTTTGCAGCGTGGAGTTCCGTCGTTCTGCGACCCCGTTCTGAAAGGCGGAAAACGGGGACGACGTAAAGTGAATCACGCCTTTGGACCTGAGCCAATGTGAGAAGTCCTTAGATAAAAACTCAGACCCTCTGTCGGTCATGATCTGTTTGATCTGTTTGTTGTTTTGGGTTTCTACCCTTTTATAAAACTCTTTGAATTTTTGGAAGGCTTCATCCTTTTTTCTTAAGGTGTAGACGAAGCCATATCGACTATGGTCATCCACTATGGTGAGGAAGTACCTTTTTTTGTAATTTATGGATGGCCTTAGGGGCCCTACCAGGTCCATGTGTACTAAGTCGAATATTTGTTTGGCGGCGCGTAACGACTTCTTGGGTCTGGGTTTTACTTTTAGTTTTGAACACTTGCACACCGAGCACTCGAGGTAGTTTTCACAGTTTTTTATTATGGCACCCTCGGTACAATTTGCCATTTTTTGTATCACGGGAAAACTGGCGTGTCCAAGCTTGCGATGCAGCAGATGGGCACAGTCGTCATGCATTGGTTTGCCTATAGAGGGTCTCCTTTGTGTGTGTTTGTTGTGCTGTGTTTCTGGTGTCGTGTTATCGTCGTTATCTACCTCTCCCCCACCTATCTGTTCACCTTCAGTCTTGCTTTGGTCAGTGTCTTCTGTGTTCTCTGAACTGGTGTTTATGCTGTGGGCGTAATCCTCATAGAAATTTATGTAGGGTAACCCTTGGTTAATGGTTACTCTCCCTATGTCCTTCCTGTTCTTGCTAACCTTCACATTCCCTTTTGTGAATATCATCTCAACCCCTGATTCCCTGCTGAGCTTTACTGCGGCCAGGATGTTGTGGGGTATTTCCGGGACTAGTAGTACCCCCTCTATTTTCCCTATGCCTGGTAACGTAATTGTCCCCTTGCCTGTTACTCTGACCTGGTTTTGATCAGCAACTTTGATAGAAAAATCCTCTCTCTTGAATGATGAGAGTAATTTCTGATTGTATGTGGTGTGGTTGGAAGCCCCCGAGTCTAGGAGCCAAGAGCTGGTGTCCGTGCCTTGGTGTGTGGTGTGTGTGTGCTCCCCTATCCCATATAGGGACCCTGTCCTGCTGTCGCGTGAGCTGTCCCTGTTTCCCTTCCTATCCCTGGGGATGGGTGAGTCTCTACGCCTATACCTTTCATCGGATGTGTGCCTTTCTGTTTGCCTGTACTTATGTTCTGGCCTGCCTCTTTCCCTATAGTTCTTGGGGCAGTCCCTTTTGATGTGTCCCTTTGACCCGCAGATGTAGCACTCGGGTGTGTTGTGTTGCTTCTCTTGGAAGACTACCCTCTTCTCACTCTTGTGTTCTCTGGGAGGGCCGGGGCGGCTCCTCCTCAGATTGTCTTCTGCGATAAGCCTGTTGGATAGCCTCTCCACAGACAGCATCCCTAGGCTTACGGTGTCTAATTGTGTCAGGAAGTTATTCCATGAGTGGTCTAAAGAGTTGATTATCACACTCTTCATTATTTGGTCGGAAATAACTTCTCCCCTAAGGTGTAGCTCTGCCCTGGTACCGCTTAAGGACACTAAGTGCTCACTCATGGGGGTCCCTGGCTTAAGTCTGGCGGAAAAGAAGTCCTTGGAAATTTGTGTGGTGGTGGACACACTCTCACTATAAAACAACCCAAACATTTTCCCTATAATTTCGGACACCGTGAGGTTATGGCCAATACAGTGGTAAATTGTGGGGGAAATACTGGCAATCAAAAGGTAGAATGCCTTATGGTGCATGCAGTCCAGCTCTAAAGTCCATGGTTTCTCTGGGGGGTCATTAATAAAATGTGACATGTTTTCTTTCAGAAACACCACCTGGAGCTGCTGTGACCACTCTAGGATATTGCCCCCATCCATCCTCAACTTGGGAAAGTCAACAGGTAAGTTCCCAGCACTAGTAGTAAAATTACTTACTGCTGGCTGCTGTCCATGGTTCCTTATGTCTCTATAGCAGCAGTAGGGCATGGGAACGCTTGCCGGTAGTTTAAAAGTCCCGCTTTGTAATTTTTTTCTTTTTTCTTCCTCTAGGCGGAAGAGCGCATGCGCGAAGTCCATTTCAGCTCCGCCGTCGTCGAGGAAGGACCTGTTCGTCGCGGCTCCGCTGTAGAGGCCTCTGCCGGTCGGGTAGGCCTCGGCCTCGGCCTTGGGGGTCCAGGTGTGTTCCGGAAGGTGTCGTTCGGCAGCTGCAGCTCCGGAATGAAGATCTCGGCGGTGCTGAGGATCCGGCGACGGTTGTAAGTAGCTGCCCCAATCCATGCGGTCCGGGGTGCGCGGCCTGGGCGATCGGGGGCGCGGTGTCCCTGGGGTGCGAAGGTGGGCTGGTGAATCATCGCGGGCGTCGGTGGCTCTCGGGTGGGTGCTCCGCTGTCCCTCTCCTCGCCTTTCCTTCCGTTTTGGCCTCTCTGGCCTCTCCTTGGTGATTTTGAGGCCTGGGCCGAAGGCGGCGGCGAGGGTCTTCATGGCCCTATCCACTTGCCGCTCGCTGGGGGTGTACCAGGGGTCGGAGTCGGATTCGGTTCCCTCTCCCTGGTCACTTTCATCGTTGTTTATGGTCCGGCATTTTTCGCGCGCCGGCCATTTTGAATTCTGTATGTTGATTGGTTGGGGGTCGGCCATCTTGTCCGACCACGTGGACAAAGATGGCCGCCGTTTCAAATTTGGAGCGGGGCTTCGGGGCTCGGTGGCCGTTGGGGGTGCCCTTTTGGGCGATCCACTCACCGAGTCCAGCTCCTCGAGTTCGGAGTCCGAGCCCTCTTCGCTCCTTGCCACCTCGCGGTCGATTATGAAGCTCCGCAGGTCGGCAAGGAGGTTCTTGTCGCCGGCTCGTTCTTTCAGCAGCTGTAGGACGTCGAGTCGCAGCTTCTCTTCCTCTTGATCGTGGTGGTGGGCCCTTTTTCCTTTTCCGATCTCCCCCCTTTCTTCCGTCGCGGTGGTTTTGGGGGTAGTCGAGGTTCCTGCCTTTCCCGGCGAATCCGATGGGTTGCTTTCCCGTTGCTTCGGAGGTGTCGCCATTCTGCAGGTAGGTATGGGTCCTTGTCGTGTGGCTTGGGATCTTTGGGCCTTACCAACCATCCTCTGCTACCATTTTGTTACAAGGAATGGTGGATCAGGCCCAATAAAGAGACTTGAGTCATCAGGTAAAATATATCTCCTTTTATTTGTAGGTTCATCACATCATCTCTGGAATACATCAGGAACAACAGGAACATGGAGTAGTGTGCCCACCTTTTATACCTGTGGGCGGGGATTCAGGTAAGGAGGGGTCTATGGGAGGAGCTGACCAGGTGGGAGTCTGGGTTAACCCCTGCACTGCTGCGCTATAGCTGATCCCTGGCACGGGCAGAGCATTTATGCCTGACATGCGTACACACCAGCTCAAGATCCCCAAATGACCCTGGCAGCCAAAAAGGCAAAATAACTCCTTTCCTTATAGATAACCTACGTAGCAGAGGCCAATACAGGTAGTCCTGGAGTTATGACCACAACTGAGCCCAACCTTTCTGTTGCTAAATGAAACGTTTGTTAAAGGGAGTTTTGCCCCCATTTTGTGATCTTCCTTGCCACGCTTGTTAAGTAAACTACTGCAGTTGTGAAGTTAGCCGCATGGTTGTTAAGTGAACCTGGCTTCCTTGTTGACTTTGCTTGTCAGAAGGCAGCAAAAGGGGATCCCATGGGAAGGAGAGAGGGGGGAGAAAGAGAGAAAAGGAGAGAAAGAAGAAGAGAGAGAGAAAAGGAGAGAGAGAGAGGAGAAAGGAGAGAGAAGGAGAGAAGGAGAGAGAGAAAGAGAAAGAGGAGAGAGAGAGAGGAGAGAGGAGAGAGAAAAGGAGAGAGAAAGAAGAAGAATGAGGAGAGAGAGAGAAGGAAAGAGAGGAGAGAGAGAAGAGAGAAAGAGAAGGAGAAGAGAGAGAGGAGAGAGAGAGAAAGAGAGAGAGGAGAGAAAGAAGGAGAGAGAGGAGAGAGAGAAGGAGAAAGAGAAAAGGAGAGAGAGAAAAGGAGAATGAGGAGAGAGAGAGAGAAGGAAAGAGAGAAGGAGAGAGAAGAGAGAGAGAGAAGAAGAGAGAGAGAGAAGGAGAGGAGAGAGAGAGAGAAAGAGAGAGAGAGGAGAGAAAGAGAAGGAGAGAGAGGAGAGAGAGAAGGAGAGAGAAGGAAAGACAGGAGAGAGAAAAGGAGAGAGATAGAGAGAAGGAGAAAGAGGAGAGAGAGAGGAGAGAGAGAAGGAGAGGTGAGAGAGAGAAAAGGAGAGAGAGAGGAGAAAGAGGAGAGAGAGAGAAGGAGAGAGAGGAGAGAGGGGGAGAGACAGGGAGAGAGAGAAAAGGAGAGAGAGAAGGAAAGAGAGGAGGAGAGAGAGAGAAAGAGAGAAAGAGAGAGAGAAGGAAAGAGAGAGGAGAAGGAGAGAAAGAGAAGGAGAGAGAGAGAGAAGGAGAGAGAGAGAAAAAAGGAAATGTGTGACAGCAGCCAAAAAAAGCTAACACAATCTTTGGTTGTATAAATAGAGGCATAGAATCAAAATCAAGAACTGACTGGGCAGCCACCTGTCTGAAATGGTACAGTGTCTCCTGCTTGGGCAGGGGGTTGGACTAGAAGACCTCCGAGGTCCCTTCCAGCTCTCTTCTGATAGAAACCAGCCGTTCCAAATTCCAGAATCTGCACAGGAGGGGGCAGCGCCTTCTGCTCACAGAGACCAGCATTGGACGCCACGAGGGACCTCACCCCTCCCTTGATATCATATCACGCTCGCTTCCTTTCGGCAACTGAGTGGAGCAAAATCCTTCCTGTAATACAACATTAACCGTCTCCGTGCCAAGCCAAAGGGAAATCGCCCCGAGCATGTGAAGAAAATGGAAGGGCAGCGAGAATCCAGCCAGCCTTGAATCCCAGGAAATGAAAATGCTGTTTTTTTTCTATCAAATGGGCTGGAGAAGCAGAATGTGCTGCATTTCACTGACTATTGATTTCGAGAATAAAACGGGTCTGATTTCGCTTACGCAAATGTTTCCTCGGCATCCAACAACCTACGCGCCATCATTTTGCAGAGTCCACGGTCGGAACGCTGATTCTGGGAGCTAAAGCCCACCCAACTTCAAATTGCAAACATTAGGGTAAAGGTTCCCCTCGCACATCTGTGCTGGTCGTTCCCGACTCTAGGGGGCGGTGCTCCTCTCCGTTTCAAAGCCGAAGAGCCAGCGCTGTCCGAAGACGTCTCCGTGGTCATGTGGCCGGCATGACTCAACGCCAAAGGCGCACGGAACGCTGTTCCCTTCCCACCAAAGGTGGTCCCTATTTTTCTACTTTCATTTTTTTTACGTGCTTTCGAACTGCTAGGTTGGCAGAAGCTGGGACAAGGAACAGGAGCTCACCCCGTTACGCGGCACTCGGGATTCGAACCGCTGAACTGCCGACCTTTCGATCGACAAGCTCAGCGTCTTAGACACTGAACCACCACATCCTCTTGTGAATGTTAAATATTGTTAAATAAAAGAAATATTGCCACACGGGGTCAGCCTACATAAGTACCCTGCAAGATTTTCCAATATTTGAGGGGCTGCCCCAAAGAAGAGGGGGTCAACCTATTCTCCAAAGCAGTGGGGAAATCCAAATTCTTTTACTGCCGGTTCTGTAGGCGTAGCTTGGTGGGTGTGGCGTGACTTGGTGGCCATGGCAGGGGAAGATACTGCAAGATCCCCATTCCCTCCCCACTCCTGGGGGAAGGATACTGCAAAATCTCCATTCCACCCCACTCCAGAGGAAGGATATTGCAAAATCTCCAATCCCTCCCCACTCCTGGGGGAAGGATACTGCAAAATCTCCATTCCCACCCCACTCCAGAGGAAGGATATTGCAAAATCCCCATTCCCTCCCCACTCCTGGGGGAAGGATATTGCAAAACCTCCATTCCCACCCCACTCTGGGGCCAGCCAGAGGTGGTATTTGCTGGTTCTCTGAACTGCTCAAAATTTCCGCTACCGGTTCTCCAGAACCTGTCAGAACCTGCTGGATTTCACCCCTGCTTCAAAGCCCCCGAAGGCAGGAGAAGAAACAACGGATGGAAACGAATCAAGGAGAGAAGCAACCTGGAACTAAGGAGGAATTTCCTGACAATGAGGATAATTACGGTAACTGGTGGAAGAACTTGTCTTCAGAAGTCGTGGGTGATTCATCACTGGGGGTTTTTAAGAAGAGATTCTTAATAACTGTCCAATGGATATTTGAGGGGCTGCCCCAAAGAAGAGAGGGTCAACCTGTCCTCCAGAGCAGTAACTATATTGAACTCTACTGCACAGTGTAATATTAATGCAGTATCAGAGGTTTTCAATTGAATTGTATAGAATGTGAAGGATGTGGGTTTTTATTTTTGTCGTTTTCTTATGTATGATGTACACTGAAGATGGCGTTTAATTTCGTTGCGCGAGGTGCAATGACAATAAAGTCAACTAAACTAAACTAAACTAAACTGAAGACAGGACAAGAAGCAAAGGATGGAAACTCATCAAGGAGAGAAGCAACCTGGAATTAAGGAGAAACTTCCTAACAGTGAGGACAATCAACCAGTGGAACAGAAGTTGCCTCCAGAAGTTGTGGCTGCTCCATCACTGGAGGTCTCCAAGAAGAGATTGCACAACAATCTCATGGTATAGAGCAGGCAAGGGGTTGGACTAGAAGACCTCCAAGGTCCCTCCCAACTCTCTTATTCTGTTATTCCGAACGTACAAGTACAGAGAACTGAGTTTAGTAAGCTTTGCCTCTGCTTCTCTAGGGTCTGTTTGAATGTACCACCGCTCGTCTTAGCTTGTATCTCTTTAGTTATATTTTCTGTAAATGCGCATTTAAGGGTAGAATTGGACTGTCGGGAGATTCAAATCCTGGTAGAGTTGACGCCTTTAGCTAAGCCCCGGAATCAAAGGGAGGTTTCGTGGCCCCGTCCCTTTTCTCCTCCTCTCGCATTCAGAACAGAGTCAGCTTTGTAATAAAAACAACCGGCATCTCTCCTACATATCGAAGCCCGCTAGGTCAACTTTCAAGAGAAATGCGTTTGCTGGGTCTTCACACTTTAAATTATACCCACGTCTCTCTTCCTGCTCTCTTGTGTCCCTGTTAGTTAGAGAGCAGTTCTGCATCTGGGTATTATATCGAGGGACTATACAGCCCCCACGTAATTTTAGGAGCCTTACCAGTGGTGAAATCCATTTTTTTTTATTACCGGTTCTGTGGCTGTGGCTTGGTGGGAGTGGTGTGGCTTGGTGGCCATGCCAGGGGAAGGATATTGCAAAATCTCCATTCCCACCCCACTCCAGGGGGGAGGATATTGCAAAATCTTCATTCCCTCCCCACTCCTGGTGGAAGGGTATTGCAAAATCCCCATCCCCTCCCCACTCCTGGTGGAAGGATATTGCAAAATCCCCCTTCCCATCCCACTCCAGGGGAAGGATACTGCAAAATCCCCATTCCCGCCGTACTCCAGGGGAAGGATACTGCAAAATCCCCATTCCCGCCGTACTCCAGGGGAAGGATACTGCAAAATCCCCATTCCCTCCCCACTCCTGGTGGAAGGATACTGCAAAATCTCCATTCCCTCCCCACTCCAGGGGAAGGATATTGCAAAATCTCCATTCCCACCTCACTCCAGGGGAAGGATATTGCAAAATCTCCATTCCCACCCCACTCCTGGTGGAAGGATATTGCAAAACCTCCACACCCCGCTCCAGGGGAAGGATACTGCAAAATCCCCATTCCCTCCCCACTCTGGGACCAGCCAGAGGTGGCATTTTCCAGTTCTCTGAACTGCTCAAAATTTCCGCTCCCGGTTCTCCAGAACCTGTCAGAACCTGCTGGATTTCAGCCCTGATCCTTACTGAGTGCGAGAGACCCCTGGCTCATTTTAACCTGCCATAATAAAACCATCATGAGCACCTTCTGGTTGAATTTTCCATGACAATGATAAGTTTTCAAAAGGAATCATTTCCATCAAACTGTAGTTTTCAAAAGTGTAGGTTGTTCGACTCAGAACGTAGACAGGATTTGCAGTTGGCGGGGGATAAATCGGTCTCTTTTCCCCTTCTGAATTCTGACATTATTTAAATGTTAAATTTAACATTATGTAACATTATTTTGTAATTGGACATGACAGGACGCCGTGGCTCAGAGGCTACAGATGCTGAGCTTGTCGATCGAAAGGTTGGCAGTTCAGCGGTTCGAGTGCCGCGTAGGGATGAGCTCCCATGACTTGTCCCAGCTTCTGCCAACCTAGCAGTTCGAAAGCACATAAAAAAATTGCAAGTAGAAAAAATAGGGACCACCTTTGGTGGGAAGGGAACAGCGTTTCGTGCGCCTTTGGCGTTGAGTCATGCCAGCCACATGACCACAGAGACGACTTCGGATAGTGCTGGCTCTTCGGCTTTGAAACGGAGATGAACACCGCCCCCTAGAGTCAGGAACGACTAGCACATATGTACGACGGGAACCTTTACCTTTACCTTTATTCAGCTGAACAAAGACGGCCCCCTCTAACAGAGAGGAACCCCTGAACACATACAGATTCTTATTTCTATACTTTTCGTACACTCCACCCAGTCATGCTGGGACATAAGAGATACGGAATCACTCAGAAAGTCTGGCACACAGTAGATAAGATATCAATATGTTATTTAGCACAGAAGTAGGTTCTTTAGGGACTTTGGGTGGTCCCTGGTATTTCAGGACATTGGGGACTTTCCACAGCCCTGCAGGTGTCCAGAGATAAGGGTACCATCTGTACATACATGTTGTCTAGGACAGGGGTCAGCAACCTGCAGCTCCGGAGCCGCATGCGGCTCTTTGGGCCCTCTGCTGTGGCTCCCTGTCGGGTGATCCCACCACTGGCTGGCCCCGCCCCTCGCCCTCCCCTCCCAGTCATTCCTCACCTGGCCTGAGATGGTAAGGGTGATGGCGGGGGGTGGAGAAGCGGCCAGGGCAGAGACAGAGAGATACAGAGAGAGGGAGAGAGAGAGAGAGAGAGAGAGAGAGAGAGAGAGAGAGAGAGAGAGAGAGAGAGAGATACAGAGAGAGGGAGGGAGGGGAGAGAGAGAGATGTCAAAAGGATTTTGGGGTTCCCGGTGTTTTTTAACAACTGGTTCTTTGCCCTAATGACCGGCTGGGTAGACGTGGCTAGGAGATCATGTGACTGGTGGAAGTGAGTGACATTGATTTGGCCACGCCCACCCAGATTTTGTGGTTCCCAGTGTTTTCTTTTCTGTGGGAAATAGGTCGAAATGGCTCTTTGAGTATTTAAGGTTGCAGACCTCTGGTCTAAGCTCTCCCCAGAATCGGGGTCAACCAAATGATCAGAAGACAAAACCTAAATCCCATGTTGGGGGGGGAGATTGAAGTAATTGGATATGTTTAGCCTTGAACATACATTACTGTGGCATGTTCGATCCTAGGTAGAGACAGATATTTCTCTCTCTGGGCACCGTGAGAATATTATCTGCCAAACAAAACTCCGCACTGGCAACAGGAAGGGCATTCGGCCATGAAAACACTCTGCTAGCTCCATTCAGTTGCCCGGACTCCACCCCGCAAGGGATTATGGGGTCGTTAAATGAAGATGATGATGATAGATTACTGTGGAAGGCTCTGAAGAGAGGTCACACAGAGAGAGGTCAAGACTTGTATTCTTTTTTTTTTTTAACGTGTAGGACCCAGGATAGGAAGGCAGCTACCAACTTAATATACGGGGCGGAAATACCTCCTAACATTTAAGAACTGGTTGATAGCGGAATCAATTCGCGTGGGCGGTGATTGGGCTCTTCTGCAGAGGGTGTGTTTAAGGAAAAGGCGGACAGCCATTTAATAGGGTGGTTGGGTTTGGATTAAGGTGGATTGGAGATGATCTAAATAGATGTTCGGGCGTTAATGTTTGCTTGTTATCAGAACATAAATTAAAGAATACATAAATTAAAACAAGTTTTAATTAATTTTTTTTTAAATTAAATTAAATTAATTAAATTAAACTAAAACAAGAATACATAAATTAAAACAGCTTGAAACACTTTCTCTTAATTTCTAAAGGATAACAGCAGAATAACCCAGTTGGAAAGGGACCTTGGAGGTCATCTAGTCCAACCCCCTGCTCAGGCAGGAAACCCTATACCGTTTCACACAAATGGTTGTCCAATCTCTTCTTAAAAACTTCCAGTGTTGGAGCATTCACAACTTCTGGTGGCAAGTTGTTCCACTGATTTAATTGTTCTCACTGTCAGGAAATTTCTCCTTAGTTCTAGGTTGCTTCTCTCTCCTTGATAACTTTCTTGACCTTCCTTCTGGTGCTTTGGACAATGGCTTGACCGATGAGCAGAAAACTACATTTAAAGGAGCCTGGTGGCGCAGTGGACTAAAGTGCTGTTAAATTAGCACTTAAGTTGCCAGCTGCCTGCAATTACTGCGAGTTCGAATCTCACCAGGCTCAAGGTTGACTCAGCCTTCCATCCTTCCGAGGTAGGTAAAATGAGGACCCGGATTGTGGGGGGCAATAAGCTGACTTTGTATAAAAAAGAACACCACTTAGGGGTGGCCGAAAGCCCTACTAAGCAGGTATATACAAAAGTATGAAGGCTATTGCTTAACGCATTGTAAGCCGCCTTGAGTCTCCGGAGAAGGGCGGCATATAAATAGAACTAATAAATAAATAATAAATAAATAAAAAGCATATTGATTGACAACATCCTTTTTGAGCAAGGCGAGAGCCGTCCCCTAAAATCTGAAAGTTCACTTATCACTTTATAAATGGAAGTTGGTCTTAATAATGCCGTGTTGCCCGTCATATTTTATGTACGATACAAGATATAAACATGCCACCGTGTTATAATAAACTCTAGCATTTGTTTATAAATCAAACGCTTTGTTGTTTACATGAAACGATTTTAGACAAATGAAGCTTTGGCGGGGAGGAGGGGAAAATTATCCATTTAAGATTAATTGACACCGCAGTTTTCTTCCTGAGTTAGTTAAATAAATGCTGATTTTTTTTTCTTTCCCCTTCTCCCTCTCTGAAAATTCAACAAAGAAAGCTCAGTTATTTCTCTCTGAACCCCATTAAAAGTTTATAGAAGTACAACTGCCAACTTTGTATAGATCTGGTAATAATGCAATCGTAAACCTGCACTGCAAGTTTATAAAAATATGAAGAAAAAAAAATCAAAGGGACGTGACTCATTTTGATTTAGTTGCAAAGGTGACGATGAACAGCCAGGGGGGGAAAAAATACTCTGAAAACGTGAACGTGATTGCACAGCTCAGGTGTTACCACACAGCTCACTGCCATTCTAAATGTTCTCGTAACACTTAACAACACTGTCAGAGTTACGACGGATGCCCTAATTAAATCATGAGCCTCGAGCTTCAAAAGAAATCCAGGAGCTTCATGTAGGCACGTTCCCAAATGAAGCTAACTCTTGACCCCACATAATTTACGGCCCTAATCATGACCCTGTTTCCCTGCTCCCCCCAGGGTGTGTCATCAATCACATTCACCAACAATTTCATGGCTTGTAGAGATCACTCCCCTCCGGCCACTGTGGGTAACCCTGGGAGACAGCCTTGAGAGAGATAAGTCTGGAATGTGCATCTGTCTTTGGCTGCCGGGCTGCTTCATCGGTTTCCCATCCCCGTTGGCCTATGGCAACTCGAGAGCAGGCCAGGGATGCTTTGCGAGTTGACAAACACGACAACAAGAAAGCTTTAGGTAGCCCCCTGCAAGTTGTCGTCCATTGGCTTTCCTTGCCAGAAGGTCGCAAAAGGGGATCACGTGACCCCGGGTCGCTGTGACCGTCATAAATACGAGTCAGTTGCTAAGCGTCTGAATGTTGATCACGTGACCATGGGGATACTGCAGCGGTTGTAAGTGT
>NW_026843855.1:1386949-1556949 GCF_029531705.1 Pantherophis guttatus | reverse complement strand
AAGATGCTCAGCTTGTCAGTTACAAAGCTGACAGTCTGAGTTCGAGACCCGAGCACCATGCGACAGAGTGAGCTCCCATCCTCACCTCAATTGTGCCCACCTAGCAGTCCGAAAGCATGCAGACGTGAGTAGATAAATAGGTACCACTTCGGTGGGAAGGAAACAGAGTTCTGTGTGTCTTTGGCACAAAGCCATGCTGGCCAAATGACCACAGAAAATGTTTTCAGACAACGCTGGCTGAGAGAGATGAGCACTGTGCCCTAGAGTGTGGAGGTGCATATACACACATACACATCTGGAATCCCAACACTGATAATTGCATTGTGATAATTTATTGATCAATTATAATTTACATGTATGTCTGTATGAAGCAGGATAAATTAAATGAGTGGAGATATATATATCCACTCATTTAATACACACACACACATGGTATGTGTGTGTGGTATGAATGAGTTTTAATGTTTTTAATTTTTAAATGTTTTTTATTAGGATTTTAAATGTATTGTGAGCCACCCTGACTCTTCAGAGAGGGGCGGCATATAAATTGAATTAAATTGAAATTGAAATTGAATATCAGTTGCTGCCCCCAAGCATCCTTCCTGGTTGTCCCCCACATCTACCAACATCTGGCTGCTTCCCAATCTTTTTTTTTTAATCAAGTTTTATTGGTTCCCCCCCCAATACACACCCACATATTTTATGAAACAGAGTATTGACCATATCGTATCATATCAAATTTATCATATCCAAATATATTTTACTTAGTTACAATTCTTTATTTATTTATTTATTTGATTTGATTTATATGCCGCCCTTCTCCGGAGACTCAGGGCGGCTTACAATGTGCTAAGCAATAGCCTTCATCCTTTTGTATATTTTATACAAAGTCAGCTTATTGCCCCCACAAACTGGGTCCTCAATTTACCTACCTTAGAAAGGATGGAAGGCTGAGTCAACCTTGAGCCTTGGTGAGATTCGAACCAGCAGAAATTGCAGGCAGCTGGTCTTAATAACTTAATAACAGGGTGCTTTAGACCACTGTACTACCAAGGCTTTACAATTACTGCCAAAGTGTTCTTTTTCCATATTGTTAATCAAATCTTAATATTTCTATTCTTATTTCTATAAACAGTATCTTCTTTCGCCCTCAAATTCTATTTTCTCCATTTTTAATCATATATATTCTCTTTTTTAATATTTAATCATTCATTCTTTGTCCTAATATATTTAAACAAACAAATCTTTTCCTTGGGTGCAGCCTGGCGGAAGAGAGAGAGAGAGATCTGTTCGGAGAGAGTCTTCAGCATCAGGATTTTTCCTGGCAGGCGGACGATATCACCCACCGTCGCAAGGAAAGCTTCAAGAAAGCTGCAAATCCCCACCGTCAGAAGTTCAAAAACGGCCATGGCAGAAGGAGCTGCGTTCGGCATCTCCCAAATCCGTGCAGCTTTGCCCGTGGCCTGCCGGGGCATCGTAGCCGTTATCTCTCTAAACCCCTCCCAAAGTGTTTCCTTCCTAAAATAAAATCCCAAACAAGGAAGGAATCCTGTGGGATTTAAGGAACCTTTGGGGAATATAAAAGACTGAATAACCGCTTTTTTTTTTTTTTTTTGCTTGTCACATTTGACAGCTTGCAGTCACACTGACATCCGTCCAGCAGCAACTCGGGGAAATAAAAAATTGTGGCATTGAAAAGAAAAATAAGCCACCTTCGGTTTTCAAATGGGGGTTCAGATTTGGCACTTTGCAAACTGGTGTCTGGGAAGAACCTGCTGCCATCAACATTGGTAGTACAGTGGTTTAATGCACCCTGTTATTAACATCTGCTGCCTGCAATTTCTGCAGGTTCAAATCTCCCCAGGCTCAAGGTTGACTCAGCCTTCCATCCTTTCTAAGGTAGGTTAAATGAGGACCCAGATTGTGGGGCAATAAGCTGACTTTGTATAAATATACAAAAGGATGAAGGCTATTGCTTAGCGCATTGTAAGCCGCCCTGAGTCTCGGGAGAAGGGCGGCATATAAATCAAATTTAAAAAAAAAAAAAACATTAGTTGCTAAAAATCTAAGGGACGGTTGTAATAAGAATATGGCATTTCCAGTTGCTGTGAACGATTTTATTGTTTTGTTTCGTGCCACTGTAAAAAAAAAAAAGTGTGGCTATTCCATAAATATTACAGTGAATTCCCACTCTTCAAGTTGTATATTCAAACTGCAATTTGTCTAATTTTTATTCTAGTAGAATTAAACAATCCATAAGTTTAATCATGAAGCATCCAGACCCAACGAAGTTGCTGAAACTTCTGCAAACAGGAATCCTAATATGAACCGTTGAATATTTCACAAAGATGCGGAAATGTGTCCAGAACTTTTTATATTGATGATCATAGAATCTTTTTATATTGATGAACATAGAATCTTAGGCTGAAAGGGACCTCGGAGATCTTCTAGTCCAACCCCAGGCTCAAGCAGGAAACTCTACGTATACTATTCTGGACAAATGGTTTTGTATTTTTGAAAGCCTTCAGTGATGGAGTAGCCACAACTTCTGGAGGCAAGCTGTTCTGCTGATGAATTGTCCTCACTGTTAGGAAGTTTCTCCTTAGTTCTGGGTTCAATCGCTTTAATCTTAATTAAAGATCTTTAATCTGGATAGATTTCATCTTAATTGAAGATGCAACAACTGGCACCATTTGTCCACTGAACTTGATACGATGACCGCTTTTCATTAGGCAGCATTAAGTGGTTTGCTCCGTAAAATAAGAGTTTCTGTAAGATGAATCACATCTTATAAAATGGGACTCTTTGTTGTTGTTTTTCTCCTGCCATCGGAAAGAATGAGGAGCACAGAATCAATGTTAGGGAAAATAAAAGTATTTTTAAAAATGCTAGGGGAAATGAATCTAGGATTAGGTGTGATACAATAGCACTTAGTTAAAGCCCTGAAGATTAAAATATATGAAGAACAGTTGCAGGAACTGGGTTTGGCCAGTCTAGAGAAAAGAAGGACTAGGGGTGACATGATAGCAGCATTCCAGTGTTTGAGGGGCTGCCCCAAAGAAGAGGGAAGGGTCAACTTATTTTCCAAAGCACCTTCAGAAGGCAAGACAAGAAGCAATGGATGGAAACTAATTAAGGAGGGAAGCAATCTGGAATTAAGGAGGAATTTCCTGACAGTGAGAACAATTCATCATTGGAACAACTTGTCTTCAGAAGTTGTGGGTGCTTCATCACTGGTGGTTTTTAAGAAGAGCCTGGACAGCCATTTGTCTGAAATGGTACAGGGTCTTCTGCTTGAGCAGGGGGTTGGACTAGAAGACCTCCAAGGCCCCTTCCAGCGCTATTCTGATTGATTGGATTGATTGGGTGGATTGATTGTTATAAGAACAATAATCAGTCTCATTTGAGACAATGATGAATCCGCATACGGATGGGAGGTTGAACAACTAGCCTCGTGGTGCAACCAGAACAATCTGGAACTGAAGACACTCAAAACCATAGAAATGGTGGTGGATTTTAGGAGAAACCCTCCCATACTTCCACCTCTCGCAATATTAGACAACACAGTATCAACAGTAGAGACCTTCACACTTCTAGGTTCTACCATATCTCAAGACCTAAAATGGACACCCAACATCAAAAACGTCATCAAAAAAGCAGAACAAAGAATGTTCTTTCTGCGCCAACTCAGGAAGCTCAAACTGCCCAAGGAGCTGCTGATCCAGTTCTACAGAGGAATCATTGAGTCTGTCATCTGCACCTCCATAACTGTCTGGTTTGGTTCTGCAACCCAACAAGACAGACAAGAGACTGCAGAGGATCATTAGAACGGCAGAAAAAACAATGGCTACCAACCTGCCTTCCATGGAGGACCTGTCTACTGCACGAGTCAAAAAGAGGGCTGGGAAAATATCTACAGACCCCTCGCATCCTGGACATCAACTGTCTCAACTCCTACCCTCAAAATGACGCTATAGAGCACTGCACACCAGAACAACTAGACACAAGGACAGTTTTTTCCCGAACGCCATCCCTCTGCTCAACAAATAATTCCCGCAACACTGTCAAACTAGTTACTAAGTCTGCATTACTATTAATCTTCTCATTGTTCCCACCACCCACCTCCTTCCACTTATGATTGTATGACTGTAACCTTCTTGCTGGTATCCTTACGATTTATATTGACTGTTTCCTAATATGATTTGATTGCTTATTTGTTCCCTAGGACTATCATTAAGTGTTGTACCTTATGATTCTTGATGAACGTATCTTTTCTTTTATGTACACTGAGAGCCTATGCACCAAAGACAAATTCCTTGTGTGTCCAATCACACTTGGCCAATAAAGAATTCTATTCTATTCTATTCTATTCTATTCTATTCTATTCTATTCTATTCTATTCTATTCTATTCTATTCCTATTCCTATTCCTATTCCATTCCATTCTATTCTAAACACTGAGCTATAGAGGGGAACTAAAATAGTACCCAGTGAAGAAGAATATGGGAAAAAAGACCCTACTATAAACTATGGGACTTTTGAGACTCTGATACCCCATTTCGGAGTCTTTCTTTGTAAGTTGCTCCTCAGTTTGTTGCTATTAATCAGACAGAGGTGAAAAGCAGCTGGCTGACGAAAATGACATCAATTTTAAACACGGAGGCAGAATGTAATATATGCCTTCTTCTAAACTGGAAGGTATATAAAAAGATAGACTAAGAAATGCAAGGTCCTTTTCCTTGCCGGTTTCCTCCCCATATTTTCCCTAAATAGTTATCTAGTTTAGCAGTAAAAGTGTCAGCTTTATAAATGGCCTTTTCAGCCCCAGACATCTGAAGAGAGATGTGGAGGCAATTAATATTTTTACCTGTAACAGAATCATCAACAGGGGAATATCTAATCAGACTGGACAGAATCCAGAATCAGATATTAGCGTAATAGTGAGCTAATGACATAAGGTTATAGTGTTAATTCTGTAACGCGAGTGCAATGCGCTGTTTCCAACAGCTGAATCGGAGATCGCTGTCACATTAACATAACCAACTTTTCTTAATGTACATCTGTTCAACCTCCACTAAATTTTAGCAAGTCAATTGGAAGGAGGGAAGGAGGGAGCAGACAAGAATAATATGGCAGAACCTCACTGACGTCAAATTATTCTCGGGCTTGACACAACCCAGGTAGTCCTCGACTTAAAACGGCCAAAATTTATGTTGCTAAGTGAAACATTTCAGTGAATTTAAATGCCCCATTTTTACGACTTTTTTCACTGGCGTCGTAACTTTGAACTGTCACTAAATTTTCCAAAGCACCAGAGGCCAGGACAAGAAGCAACAGATGGAAATTAATCAAGGAGAGATGCATCCTGGAACTAAGGAGAAACTTCCTAGCAGCGAGGACAATTAACCAGTGGAACAGCTTGCCACAAGAAGTTGTCCAACACTGGAAGTTTTGATTGGAGACTGGACAGCCACTTTGTCTGAAATGGTCTAGAGTCTCCTGCTTGTTCAGGGGGCTGGACTAGAAGACCTCCAAGGTCCCTTCCAACTCTATTCTGATTGATTGATCCTACAAGGATTATGATACACCTTTCCTAATAGTGGATGTGACTGCTTACATTACTTAGGGAAAAAAAAAACACCTTTAAAGATACTTAGAAATAAATTACAGTTTGAAGTAGCCAATATCTGATTACTGGTTTCGGAGGGGAAAAAAAACCTCTCTTTATGGAGTCCTAAGATGCCACTTCATTTTGATCGATTAATTTAAAACGAGTACCTTTGAAATAGAAATTATTCATAATGGAACAGGGTACTTAATATTTTTGCAAAAATATTTTCTTTTTTCAAGAATGCTTTTTTTTAAAAAAAAAAATAGTTCTCGTAGTAAGATAAATTTGCCAGTTTGGAATTCCCTCTTCTAAATCTCATCGTCTGTATTCCAAAGTAGCAGCCAATACAAAGCTTTGGATATCGCGTGTAAATTTGTAATTGTGTTGTGGATTGAAAGGACGTGACATATTAGTCCCATCAGAGGGATTGCTTGAAAGGGTGATTAGAAAGGCAGGAATTAACAACAGCTTCACTGTTTTCCTAATGAGTTAATAGATTAAAAATGAATTAATTCCTACTGTTCATACAAGACAAGGAAATCCAGATATAATCCGGTTGCTTTGACTGAATTCTGCTTTGCACCATCAATTTCATTCAGCAAATCTTTCCAAACTCAGCATCCTTAACGAAAGGATTCACCCAGTCCTATCTACCTTTTTTTTTTTTTAGGATTCTCCCTTAAAATTGTAAACCTGGATGAAAATCCAGCAACTAAAGCAAAGGAAAAGCACAATGCAAAAAAAAAAACCCTCAAAAACTCCACAAAAGATTAAGATCGCTGCACGTATAATTCTGCCGCATCAACAGCCTTACCTTGGCAGTCAGCAAAATAATTGAAAGAAATAAATGCTTATTACTTGATTTTTTTAAAAAAAAAAAAACCCCATTGTTAGCCTGTATTTTGGTTTTTAGAAAAGAATTGCGGGAAACAAGGAAAAGCGTTTTAAGAAATTTTAAGTAAAACAGAAAGGAATGTTATCTTGAAATAGTGTGCAAGGATCAGAACCATGTATTATTTTTTTAAAACTAAGATTAAAAAGATTTACTTGGTAGTTGGAAATAAAAGCGTATTTGCAGCGGAAGACCTGACTCAACATTTAAAAAGGAGAAATGTTTTTAATTTTAAGCAATATAAAAGAACTACACAGCTTGATTTTTATCATGTTCCTGGAATAACGCTGATGGCCTGCGTTTGCTCCTGGAGAAAATTAAGCAGGCTACACCACTTTATCTGAAAAGAATTGATCTTCGATTATTTCTCTTTGGAAAAATCCCATTCAGAAATATGGGTACTTAGAAAGATTTGCTAAAAGCTAGACTCTGCCACGAGATTCACAATGGTAGGTAGGTAGGTAGGTAGGTAGGTAGGGTAGGGTAGGGTAGGGTAGGGTAGGGTAGGGTAGGGTAGGATAGGATAGGATAGGGTAGGGTAGGGTAGGGTAGGGTAGGGTAGGGTTGGGTTGGGTTGGGTTGGGTTGGGTTTATGATTGATTGATTGATTGATTGATTGATTGATTGATTGATTGATTGTCCAAGAGGCAACTGGACTTTCTTGGATTTTTTTCCTTGAAGACGTTTCGCTTCTCATCCCAGAAGCTTCTTCAGCTCTTGACAGGATGGTGGGGAATAGAAGGGTTTATACTCCTTGCAGACAGCTAGTCGCATTTTTTTTAAGAGAGGCATTTTGGACTCCATTGGGGTTGTAAGTCGAGGACTACCTGTACACAGAACAGACTGCTATAACTTTCTCCTTGAACCCAAATGTCCCACTCAGAGCACATGCAGGAAGTGCTCAGCTTAGGAAAAACAATTTATAAGCAGGACTTCTGTTACGAAGCGAGACGGTTGTTAAGGGAGTCATGCCCAAGCGAAGGCAAATTTAAGCAGATCCGACAGTGTGAAGACTAGTTGTAAGTCACGTTTTTCCAGCACCATCGTCATGGCCACCAAATAAAGGTTTTGTAAGTCAAGGACTACCTGCGCCTAAAATATATTGCTGCTTAAACAATGAGAACAATTCATTAGTGGAACGACTTACCTCCAGAAGTTGTAAATGCTCCAACACTGGAGGTTTTTAAGAAGATGTTGGATAACCATTTGTCTGAAGTGGTGTAGGGTTTCCTGCCTAAGTAGGGGGTTGGACTAGAAGACCTCCAAGGTCCCTTCCTTCTACTCTACTCTGTACTCTACTCTGTATACTACATTCTACTCTGTATTGTACTCTATTCTACTCTCTACTTCCTACTCCACTCTACTCTACACTCTATTCTCTACTCTATTCTATTCTCTACTCTCTACTCTCCTCTATTTCCTACTCCACTCCACTCTACTCTGTACTTCACCCTGTACTCTACACTCTACTCTGTATTCTACTCTACTCTACTCTCTACTCTACTTCCTACTCTACTCTACTGTATAGTAAACTCTGTACTCTACTCTACTCTGTACTTCACTCTGTACTCTACTCTCTACTCCCTACTCTACCCTCTAGTCTACTTCCTAGTCTACTCTACTCTGTACTCCACTCTACTCTGTACTTCATTCTGTACTCTGTACTCTACACTCTACTCTTTACTCCCTACTCTACTCTCTAGTCTACTTCCTATTCTACTCTATTCTGTACTCCACTCTGTACTCCACTCTACTCTGTACTTCACTCTGTACTCTACACTCTCCTCTCTCCTCTACTGTACTCTCTACTCTCTACTCTACTCTCCCTCTTCTTATTCTATTCTGTTTTCTTAAACTGTAGAACATGCAAATACGACCAGTGGCAGGATCTAGGCCAAATATTATTCCCCAAGCACCTGCTTAATTGAGATTTAAAGGAGTTCAAGAATCAAAGGCAACAGGGTTTTTTTGTATAGGTGTAGTACTCTTAAATCAAAGTGAAGGAGAAGCCACTTGTCATAGCTCCAAATATCAAATTTTCTTTTTTTCCCCCTCCCTTTTTTCTTTTTTCTTTTTTGCAGCTCAACTGGCAAAAAACACAAAAGTTACCTCCTCAAATTGGAATCACAACACACATTCAAAAAACCAAAAACAACCCGCAAAGCCTGCAAATCCAATTTATCAGAAGTAAACAGGGGATCAATTCTCCCATAAGCTCTCCGTGGCTTTTTGAAGCCTCCAAGAAAATAACCCACTCACCTCTTCATTTGGAGGAAGAAGAAGAAAAAAGCACCGTCCGTAAAGGCCAGCTCAAAAGATTCAAGGGAGAGAAATAAAATGGCAGTAGCTGTTCCTTTCTCCACAATCCACAGCTGCTTTTTTATTTAAAAAAACAACAACCTGGAATTGGACACAGATGCTGAAGAAGTCAACTCCATCAAGATAATGTTGATTCTAGCCAACAGGTTGATGCCAGTAATCCAAAAGGTGATTCATGAGGACCAAGCGGGATTTATTGAGGGCAGATACATGAAGGACAATGTAAGGCAAGTAATAGACTTATTGGAATATCTTGATAAGAATAAACAGATTTCTGCAGTGCTGGTTTTTTTGGATGCGGAGAAGGCCTTTGATAGAGTGGATTGGAATTTTCTACTAAAGACTTTAAAAAAGATGGGCTTTGGGGACCAATTTATACAGGCAATCTCAGCAATTTATCAAGAGCAAAAAGCACAGATTATTATTAATGGAAGTTTGACGACAGAGTTTAAAATTGAAAAAGGAACAAGACAGGGATGTCCGTTGTCCCCACTTTTATTTATTTTAACATTGGAAGTCTTGCTAAATACAATACGGGACTCAAAAATTTTGAAAGGTATAATGATAAGGCAGGAGGATTATAGAATAAAGGCATTTGCAGATGATCTGGTGGTTACCCTATCACAACCAATGGAATCAATAATCCTGATGAACGACATTATACAAGACTATGGTAGAGTTTCAGGTTTTAGACTGAATTCAAAAAAGACTAAAATGATAATCAAAAATATGACACAAGATCGTAAACATGAGCTTGAAAGGAGGGCAGGTTTTGAAATTGTACCTAAGGTAAAATATCTTGGAGTTCAGGTTGCAGAATCAAATATGAAATTGTTTCAAAATAACTATGAGGTGTTGTGGCGAGAGGTTCAGAAAGACATGGAGACTTGGAAAAAGCTGCAACTGTCTTTACTTGGAAGAATAGCAGCAGTTAAGATGAACATTTTGCCAAGATTTCTGTTTTTGTTTCAAATGATTCCGGTGCTTAAAAGTGATAAACAACTGAAAGTTTGGCAAACTGGACTTAATAAGTTTGTCTGGAACGAGAAAAAGCCGAGAGTGAAATTGAAAATTATGCAAGATGTTCCAGAAAGAGGAGGCCTTAAACTTCCAAACCTGCAGTTATATTATGATGCAGTAGCTTTAACTTTAACAAGTGATTGGTTTGGAAGTAAAAAGGCTGGAATATTGAATGCAGAAAGTTTTGATCTTGAATTTGGATGGCATGCTTACCTATTTTATGATGACAAAGTTGATAAAGTATTTAAAAGTCATATACTTAGAGACTCTTTGATGAGAGTTTGGAAGAAGCACCGACTCAAATGGGATTATAAAATACCGCTATGGCTGGATCTTGGTCATACCTTGTGGAATACAAATATAATGTCACTCGGGGGGTTTTTATACAAAGAGGTTCTTTTTACAGATGCGGGCAGATGGCAGCTGAAGACATTGCAGACACTGTTGGACGAAGGGATTAATTTAACCTGGTTACAATATAACCAATTACAATTGAGATGGAAAGAGGACCAAAAAACTGGTATTATGTTGCATGAGGAAGAATTGGTTAGACATATAAGAGAGAAAGGTCCAATGCATATTAAAAGGCTTTATAATGTTTTGCTAGAAAGGGATTCAGAAACGGAATTAGTTAAAGATTGCATGATTAAGTGGGCACAAAATTTTGAAGAACCAGTGATGTTGGAAACATGGGAAAAAATTTGGGTTCAGAATGTTAAATTTACACAGTCGCAGAATCTGAGGGAAAATTTTTATAAAATGTTTTATAGATGGCATCTAGATCCTAAAAAGTTGTCATGTATGTACCCTAATGTTCAGCCAAAATGTTGGAGATGTGAATGTTTGGATGCTACGTATTATCATGTTTGGTGGACCTGTAGGAAAGTTAAGGCTTTTTGGATAAAAATTTGGTGGGTCATGCAGAATGTATTGAAGAAAAAAATTCAATTTTCTCCACAACTGTTTTTATTGGGCATAGTTAAGGGTTTTACATTGGGTGAAACAAAATTGATATTGTATATGATAACAGCAGCAAGATTGTTGATAGGTAAATATTGGAAGTATGAAGTTTTGCCTACTATCGAGGAATGGACTTCGAAGATGGCCAGTTTTGCAGAGATGGCGAAGATTTCAGCATATTTAAAAGATTGTTCACAAGAGACGTATGAATGGGAATGGAAAAGGTGGATAGAATATGTTCAGAACAAATATCAAATTAGAAAGTATCAAATAGCTTTTATTTGAAAACAATGTATTAGAAATATCTTAATGTAAAGAGACAAAGAGGGAAAATTATATAGGGGAGGGATGGGTTCAGGTATATATATCAGTGTTATTAGTTATGAGTACATAATAGGGAAGTCCGGGGGGGAGGGTTAGGGAGGGTTAGGGAGGACGGGAAGTTTGGGGAGGGAGGTGGGGGGGTGAAAAAAAAAGGGTGAAAATGTAATTGTAAAACTTTTGCAATAAAAAAAAAAAAAGATAATGTTGATTCTTAAAGCAGCAGCGTAGTGGCTGTTTTTTTTTTTCATGAAAGCCAGATAAACGGCAAGCTGTTTTAAGGAAGAGACACGCCATAATCCAAAGCGCTTCTTCTGAATGTTTCAAAAGAGTCACCTGCCTAATCCAGGGGTGAAATCCAGCAGCTTCGGAAGAACCGGTAGCAGAAATTTTGAGTAGTTCGGAGAACCGGCAAATACCACCTCTGGCTGGCTCCAGAGTAGGACGGGAATGGGGATTTTGCAACATCCTTCCCCCAGGAGTGGGGAGGGAATGGGGATTTTGCAGTATCCTTCCTCTGCCACGCCCACGAAGCCACGCCCACGAAGCCACACCACACCTAATCTGTTCTTCTCTCACCTGGTCCAAAGCTGAGTTCCCAGCTATGGACTCAAGTTATCAAGAACACCAGTGATTGTTCGCTGGTGGACCGTCAATTAAATACGAGCCAGCTGTGTGCAGCGGCAGCCAAAAAAGCCAATGCAATCCTAAATTGCACTAACAGAGGGATATAATCAAGATAAAGAAGGTCCTAATACCACTCTTTAAAGCCTTAGTAAGACCACACCTAGAATACGGCATCCAGTTTTGGTCACCACACTATCAAAAAGATGTTGAGACTCTAGAAAGAGTGCGGAGAAGAGCAGCAAAGATAATCCTCCCATAGGATTATGGGAGATGATTGGCCCCTCCCATAAGGCTTAAAAGAGGAGCAAAGGCACGTGGGCCCTTTGCAGGAAAGCAACATTGTTAATTCTGTTTCCAGTCGGCGTCTCTGTTTCATTCTGGACTCCGTGTGGCTTTGCCAATTAGGTCTTTGGCAGTGTGTCAAGGGAGATAAAGGTGGGTGATTATCCTGAAGGACTCTTTATAACTAATTGGGACTCAGCTGTGAATGAACGTAATTCACAGCTGTTGCAATAAAAGAGGTTTTTGGGACTACTCGTGTGTTTTAATGACTCAGGAAGCCGATGTCAGAACAAACAGAGACAACCATGCTCAGAGAGCACCAAGGACCCCTTGTGCTCCAGATGTTAACTAGAAGCTTCAGTCCTTCTGTAAGCTACAGAAGCCAACTAAAATTATGAAAATTGAATTCAGTCACCTTCCAAATCTTACAATCTTAAAGTATTTGGCTATTGTATTTAGAACCTACAATATCTTTCCACTGGTCTCTATTAAGGATTGCAAGTGAATCTCTACTAAACATAAATAAAAGCTAAAACACTTTATCCACAAAACACCATTTTGTTCTTTGATCTTAATTTTTTTTAAAAAAGGACGAACCAATTGAATGCATGTTCTATTACCGACAAAAGATAATCCAGTTTATAGTGATCTGTCAATTAAACATAGGTATTTCTTTCCGTAATGCACAAATACCTTCTTGCATAATTTTCTCGTGGCACGCCTGAGAGTTATGATTTGCAGCTTTTCAAGGCTAGAAGCTTTCTGGGTGAACAAGTCGTCACTTAGCAAATTCCTCGAATTCTCTGCTCTGATCAATAACCTTCCTATCATGGTTAATAGGCCAAACTTTCTGTTCTCACCATTTCTGGCACGCTTCTGTCTGATATCAATTCGCTTCTTTAAAAAAGAAAGAAACAAAAAAAAAAACACCACCATCAGCAAGAGAATGAAGAATTGCTGCCAGAATGAATGGGTAATGAGTATTTTGTAATTTTGGATCTAACAAGCAGGTAATTTTTTTAAAAAAAATAAATAAACACACAAAGAAAGAACGAAAAAAAAAAGCGTGAAAGTGGAACACGGATGGCACTCTGGAAACATTTCTTTTACAAGAGGAATAAATAAGACAGCATGAGACCTGTCAAAGCAATTCAACGTGCTGATTTCCTTTGTGTTTCATTTTATTAGCTAATCAATGTCATATTGCTTTTCCTGCCATCCATTTACCCGCCGTGTAATTTTGATAAGGGTGCCATCTGTATTTATAGAAGAATTATCTTAATAGCTGTCGAGCATGTACAAACACAGGTGATATTTAACTTTTCTTAGGGGGGGATCAATTTTTAAGCCAGACAAAAAAAAAGGACCGATATAAGTCAACAGACTTATGTTAACACAAGGCTAACCTTGTATTTTCCAGAGCTTGGGCCGTGTGGGGGGAGAAAACTTATCTCAGCTTTGCACATACCGTAAAGGAGGAAAGAAATGTACTTTGATTAATTAAGATGCATGGCCAGGTTTGTTGACGTTAGAAATAGTTGCCTTGTTCACAGTGAAAAGAAGAATGAGAATGGAAAGAAAGAAAGGAGAGAAAAGAATTAGAATGAAAAAAGAAACGGGGCATTTCCCCCCACAAAAGGAGTAATTTAAAGGGATAGCGAGTTTTGATGTCCAAAGTTAAGATTATCCCTGCACAAAATATATATATTTTTCATTTCTACAAGTCTTCGACATACGACCACATTTAAGCCCCAAAGTTCAGTTGCCCCTTTTACAGCCTTTTCTGCCACAGTCGTTAAATGAGTCCTGCGGTCGTTAAGCGAATCTGGCTTTCCCTGTTGACTTGGTTTGTCAGAAGCTGGCTGGAAGGCTTAGAAATGCTGAGCCCGGGACAAGGCAACCGTCAAAAGTATGAAACAGTTGCCAATTTGGATCGCATGACCACAATGGTCGTAAGTGTGAAACACAGTTGTAAGTCACTTTTTTTTCAGGGCTGTTGTAACTTCGGACGGTCACTAAACGAATCGTCGTACGTTGAAAGATTACCTGCGCTATTAATGACTAGGAAAAATATGCCCATGTATGAGTGAGGGGTATGGAACTTTATTGTTGATTAACCCACAGGCCGTATAAAACATAATTATTTTAGCGTGCCCTGCACAAAAAAGGAATTTTCTTGCAACCGGGGTGAAGTTTTAGCGAGCAATTTACCAAAGTCTCCATGGGTATGACAACCTGTTCATGGAGCACAACTCTATTCAGATCGTCACATTCCCATGATTAGCACTGCAACCCAGAAGCTCTCATCGTTCCTTTATTAACATGTATTGTACGTCACAATGAAATTTTTCTTCTTGATTTTCTCCTCCCAGATAAAAGAATAAGAGAGTTGGAAGGGACCTCGGAGGTCTTCTAGTCCAACCCCCACTCAAGCAAGAGACCTTATACCATTTCAGACAGGTGGCTGTCCGGTCTCCTCTTAAAAGCCTCCAGTGATGGAGCAGCCACAACTTCTGAAGGCAAGGCGTTCCACTGATTAATAGAGTTGGAAGGGACCTCGGAGGTCTTCTAGTCCAACCCCCTGCTCAGGCAGGAAACCCTACACCATTTCAGACAAATGGTTGTCCAATCTCTTCTTAAAAACCTCAGGTGATGGAGCACCCACAACTTCTAAAGGCAGGTCATTCCACTGATTAATTGTTCTCACTGTCAGGAAATTTCTCCTTAGTTCTAAGTTGCTTCTCTCCTTGATAAGTTTCCATCCATTGCTTCTTGTCCTGCCTTCAGGTGCTTTGGAGAAGAGGTTGACCCCTCTTCTTTGTGGCAGCCCCTTAAATATCAGAAGACAGCTGTCATGTCACCCCTAAGTCGTCCTTTTCATTAAACTAGTTATACCCAATTTCTGTAACGGTTCTTCCTATGTTTTAGCCTTCAGTCCCCTAATCCTCTTTCTTGCTCTTCTCTGCACTCTTTCCAGAGTCTCCACATCTTTTTTTCTATTGTTTTTTTTAAATATATATTTATATTATTTAGATAAGGAACCATTTGATTACATAGAGCAGTGATGCCTAACCTTTTTGCCATCATGTGCCAAAAATGGAGGGGGGGGGTCACTCATACGTGTGCCCACACCCACAATTCTATGCGCCGCACCCCCGCGCATGCGTGCACGACCCCCCCCCCACTTTTGGCATGTGATAGCAAGGTAGGCCCATTTTTTGCTCTCCCCAGGCTCCAGAACCTTTCTAGGAGGCTGGGGAGGGTGAAAACGGCCTTCCCCACCATCCTGAAGGCCCTCCGGAGGCCGGAAACGGCCCGTTTGCCGACTTCCGGTCCCACCGGAAGGCCCGTTTTTCACTCTCCCCAGACTCCAGAGCCTTTCTAGGAAGCTGGGGAGGGTAAAAATGGCCTCGCCACCCCCCAGAGGCCTTCCAGAGTCCAGAAACAGCCTTTTTCTTGACTTCCGGTGACTTCAGATGTATTTATTATTAATCCCAAATGCTACCAAAAGCCCCCTTTTATTAATTGCACCCAAGGATGACACACAGCTACAGTTGAATGTTGTGTTGTCCTATCAGTCCCACAATTATTTCTCCATAGTTTCTCCTTGTTTTTGTAATTTCTTTTCTTATCCATTCACTCTCACTGAATCCTGGGGAACACCATTCTAATATGCATGTATTTTTATTCAGAAACGTGTTTTAATTGAGTTCAGTAAAATTGAGTCTTATGTTTGTCACGAAACACAGAACCTTTAACAATAATTGTATTCCACCACGTAGCAAAGAAAAAATAATAATACCCAAACTAAGTGCAGTTTTCTATTTATATTACAATTAAGTTTCAGAATTAATTTTAGTTCAATAATTTCTAATATATTTTGGTGTTCACTCCTATCTCCCTATCTGACACAATAGTTGTTCGGTTCCATATAATTATTGAATTGCTGCCTCCTACAGCAAATTAGCAATTATACTTGTAAACATTAAAAATGTTCCACGTATAAAACACTGATTTGTATACTGAAATGAATTAGAAATATTTGCATTCTGTGATAATTAAAATTATGCAAATATTTGTCACGTAACGTGGCATGGCGATGAAATGTTTGCATCTTAGCTAGTGAACCAGATCTTTGAGACGATAGGTATCTTTTTGTATTCTCAGCAAAATTCAGAAAACACAACCACAATTACTGTGGATAATTGTAAAGGTTACAAGGAAGTCTGACTTAGTTAAGACTGACATTCTCCTGACTTTGTGGTCTTCTAGGTTTAATGCATGGCCCTTGCAATATATATATATATATATATAGTTCTGTTCTGTTCTGTTCTGTATCCTATTCTATATTATACTTTGTCTATTCTATTCTATTCTATTCTATTCTATTCTATTCTATTCTATTCTATTCTATTTTAATCTATTCTATCCTATTCATTATCTATTCTATTCATTATCTACAGTATTCTATTCTATTCTATTCCATTCCATTCCATTCCATTCCATATTTTCTATTCTATTCTATTCTATTCTATTCTATTCTATTCTATCCTATCCTATTCTAATCTAATATATTCTATCCTATTCATTATCTATTCTATTCTATTCTATTCTATTCTATTCTATTCTATTATTCTATGTTATGCTATGCTATGCTATGCTATGCTATGCTATGCTATGCTATGCTATGCTATGCTATGCTATGCTATGCTATTATTCCAATCTATTCTATTCTATTCTATTCTATTCCATTCCAATTTTCTATTCCATTCCATTCCATTCCATTCCAATATTCTATTCTATTCTATTCTATTCTATTCTATTCTATTCTATTCTATTCTATTCTATTTTAATCTATTCTATCCTATTCATTATCTATTCTATTCATTATCTACAGTATTCTATTCTATTCCATTCCATTCCATTCCATTCCATTCCATATTTTCTATTCTATTCTATTCTATTCTATTCTATTCTATTCTATTCTATTCTATCCTATCCTATCCTATTCTAATCTAATATATTCTATCCTATTCATTATCTATTCTATTCTATTCTATTCTATTCTATTCTATTATTCTATGTTATGCTATGCTATGCTATGCTATGCTATGCTATGCTATGCTATGCTATGCTATGCTATTATTCCAATCTATTCTATTCTATTCTATTCTATTCTATTCCATTCCATTCCATTCCAATTTTCTATTCCATTCCATTCCATTCCAATATTCTATTCTATTCTATTCTATTCTATTCTATTCTATTCTATTCTATTCTACTCTATTCTATTCTATTCTATTCTACTCTACTCTACTCTACTCTACTCTACTCCACTCCACTCCACTCCACTCCACTCCACTCCACTCCACTCCACTCCATTCCATTCCACTCTATTCTTTCTATTCTATTCTATTCTGTATTATTTATCATGTGTGCACTAGGAACAGGCTCCTCCTGTTCCTCTGCCTCTCTGATGTCTGACTCTGGAGGCTCCGGAGTCCACACATAACTCCCAGATGGCGCTGGCCTCATCTCTGCCTCCGACGCAGAGCCCTCATCCGAGCCTTCCCCAGACTCCAGGACTGGCCCATGTTCCTTCCCAGCCTCTTCACTGTCTGACTCTGTTGCAAAGCTTCGCAGGTTGCTGGCGGACCATAGCACACCGTATGATGAACAGTTGGGGAACCCAACTATGTCTAGCCTATCAAAGAGAAAAACTGGAGGTGACATGAAAGCATTCTTCCAATACTTGAGGGGCCGTCGCAGAGAAGAAGCGATTGACTGGTCCCTTTCCACCAAGACCTGGATGACTGAGAATCTCTACAGACTTTAAGGGATTGACTTATTCCCTTAAAGAACCTGAATGTAGGACAAGAAGTAACAGCTGGAAGATGAGATCCAACCTAGAAGTAAGGAGAAATTTTCGGACCGTGGAAAACAATTCATCAATGGAATAGCTTATCTCCCAGATTTGGGGATGCATCAAGACTGGAGGTTTTCCTAAACAACCATCTGACTCGGATTGGTATAAGGCTCCTCCTGCCTTGAGCTGCGGGTTGGACTAGAAGACCTCCGAGGTCCCTTCCAGCCCTAGGATTCTGTCTTCTAGGTTCTATCAAATGCCGGAAATGTTCATCCAGTTTTTGTTGGATCGGCATTTCACGGCAGGGGAGACAAGAGCAATGTTTTGACAAGATAAGCGTTGAGGAGTGAACAGTGACACAGGCAGATTTAGATATATTTTTTTTCCCCCTGTGAGGTTACAGCTTTCCGCTTTGCCTTTTGTATCGGGATGCTTTATCAATGTCTAACGATGTCACTTTATCAACAGAAAAAGCTTTCATGCATATTCCTTTTGTGGGTTGTTTTTTTTTTATTTTAACCCAAAGAGTTGAAGTCTGACGCTCTTTCTGCTGACACAATTTGCGATAACTTCCCCTCTTCCTTTCCACATCACCCTTCGATTTATGTTAATAAAATAAAGTCTTGGTGGGTTTTGGCCCTTTCGCTTAAAATTGCTGCCACAATGAAAGGAGCCCCCTTTGTATTTATTAATAAACTCCGTCGGCCCAGAAACCCTACCGTATTCATCCGAAAACGTTCAGGATATATGATCGGCGTCAGGCCAGTAAATCAGGAACACCCCTTCCTGAAATTAATTTCTCTCAAACAAAGGAGTGTTTTTAAAACGATGCAAATGTAACTTGGATGAGTGATTCCCCTCGCCTGGGAGATACAATATTCCTTGTTAATCGAGGCAAGGGGTATTCTGATTCGATTACAATGCGCTTAAAACAAGAGATGGATACCAGGGGTGAAGTCCAGCAGGTTCTGACAGGTTCTGCAGAACCGGTAGCGGAAATTTTGAGTAGTTCAGAGAACCGGCAAATACCAGCTCTGGCTGGCCTCAGAGAGGGGTGGGAATGGGGATTTTGCAGTATCCTTCCCCCAGGAGTGGGGTGGGAATGGGGATTTTGCAATATGCTTACCCCAGGAGTGGGGTGGGAATGGGGATTTTGCAGTATCCTTCCCCCAGGAGTGGGGTGGGAATGGGGATTTTGCAGTACCCTTCCACTGCCACGCTCACCAAGCCACGCCCACAGAACTGGTAGGGAAAAATTTTGAATTTCACCCCTGATGGATACCATAATTTCTTTTCTTTTCTTTTTTTTTTCCTGGCTAAAATTATAGTTATGTTCTTGGCCAGTTTTTTTTTTTTTTAACACTGACATTGAAAGGTAAATTTCATGACACCTTGAATTTTTTTTGTGAAAAAAAAAAGAAATCGTAATTTTTAAGGAAGAGTTTTCATGTTCCATGTTTAATACAGACTCTGGAACGCTTACTTTAGCTCAACCTAGGTGTGGGAGAGATGACCCGGAGATTTGGGACATGCCTTGGAAGGGTTGATGTGAAGACTATTCAACCTAAGGAAAGTGGGAGAAAATTTGGAAGAAGCATGCAAGCAAAGTATTGCATCATCTAGACCAGGGGTATCAAACTCGCCGCCCATGGCCCGGATGCGTCATGCGCTGGCCACGCCCTCGCCTGGTTTAAGGAAGGGGGGAAAAGTCCTGATACATCATGTGACGATGCCAGGACAACGTGGGTTTGACACCCCTGATCCAGACCCTTTTCGGTTGGATTTAAGCATGGAACTTGCTTGCAGAAGACCTCTGCAGAAGAAGGATGGGTTAGGGTTAGGGTTGGGCTTAAGTTGGTTTAGGGCTAGGGTCAATGGTGAAATCCAAATTTTTTTACTACCAGTTCTGTGGGCATGGCTTGGTGGGTGTGGTGTGGCTTGGTGGGCGTGGCAGGGGTGTTGTGGCTCCGTTACCTGAGCCTGTGTCATTGTCAGGAGAGGACTCCGAGAGTGAAGGAGGGGAGTTGGCAAGGCCTTCCTCTCCAGGACCCTCCTCTCTGGCAATGCCTTCGGTGTCCGCTGAAGGGCAAGAGATAGGGCCAGGGCCAAGCACGTCCACGCAGCCACAGATGGACAGTGATGAGGGTAATGAGTCTTGGCTGGACCCACGCCAGCGTCACAGAGATAAACACGCACAACAGAAGAAAAGGCGTGCCCGAGATTAGGCTGAGTCACTGGACCACACCCCACATGATATAAAAGGGAGCGTGGTGGTCAGTCAAACCTTGTGACGAACAAAGCTGAAAGCTTCCACGCCATTCTGCATTGCCGGACTTTTGCTATAGACTTTGCTGGATTATCTCTGGACTTGATTGACTCTGTAATTATTGAGCTGTTTCTTTTGATGTACCAGAAGTGGGGAGAAGTTATCTCTCCTCTTCGTAAATAATAAACTCTTGGCAGGCAGCCACTAGGTTGTTGCCAAGTTCCGTTATCATAAGGAAAAGGATTTTGCCGGCTGGTTTGGTCTTTAACTCTTGAATGTCTGTTGGTGTGTGTGTGTGTGGTTGGGGACAGAACAAGGGGAAGGATATTGTGAAATTTCCATTCCCACCCCACTCTGGGGCCAGCCAGAAGTGGTATTTGCCAGTTCTCCAAACTACTCAAACTTTCCGCTACCGGTTCTCCGAACTGCTCAAAATTTCCGCTACCGGTTCTCCAGAACCTGTCAGAACCTGCTGGATTTCACCCCTGGCTAGGGTTAGGTTCTCTTTGATCTTTTGGTAGCCAAGTAGTATGTGTATATACTTTTGAGAGGGACAAAGTGAAAGAGGGAGTGAGTGAGTTGAATACAGGTAATCCTCAATTTACGACCATAATTGAGCCCAAAATTTCTGTCGCTAAGTGAGAAATTTGTTAAGTCAGTTTTGCCCCATTTTACGACTTTTCTTGCCCATGTTTGCTAACTGAATCACTGCAGTTGCTAAGTTAGTAACATGATTATTAAGTGAATCTGGCTTCCCCATTGACTTTGCTTGTCAGAAGGTCGCAAAAGGTGATCACATGACCTGCCCCCCCTCAGGACACTGCAACCGTCATAAATACAAGTCAGTTGTCAAGCGTCTTGAGTTTGGATCACGTGACCAAATGCTGCAACGGTCATCAGTGTGAAAAGTGGACTCATAAGTCGCTTTTTTCAGTGCCGTTGTAACCTTGAAACGGTCACTAAACGAACTGAGGGAAGTTGAGGACTATCTGTCAAGCAGTTTGCATTGATAGGTGAGAGAAAAAGCCAAGTAGCAAAGTTGAACCAACGCCAATTAAGGACATGTCAAAGCAAGATCAAAGATAATCTGCAAGCATTTATAGCTGGACCCCCTTGGGAGGAAAATCACAACCGTTTCTGGCAGTGGCCCACACTAAAACCTAGAAAATAGAGCCATTTCTCTGGCTACGACTTCTTGTAGCCCTGAATGTGCAAGTTAAGTTCCTCCAACGAGCAAGAGCTCTTTCACGAAACGATGTCCTAAAAATGAAAAATCTTGTCTGGCTCAAAAAAAAAAAAAAAAAAGCTAGAATTGTCAACTCCCCCTATCAATTTCTGTATGATTTGCAAGAGAACTTCCGCTGGCTTCCGCTTCTTTCCAACCCCTCGAAGTGGAGAAGATTAGGGGCAGATTCACGTATGACGGGACTGACAGTTTATTTCCCCTCTGAAATGACTTCCTAGGCAAAGCGCTGGTTTTCGAAGCGCTCTAGTTGAAAAATCCAGGCCCTTCACCTGCCAAGCTGTTCTTTGGAACTTGGAATTATCATGTTAAAAAGAATGCTGGCTAGGAAGGCTACGTTTCTTCCTACCCTAAGTTTTCGCCTTCTTCTGGCCAGTGTGATGACTCCTCCAGATGCTTCCCCAGGTACCTCTCTAGATGCCAGCTCGGGGGTGGGATGGAAGGACGAACCAGTCCCTGGCATGCCAGGAGTTGAGTTGATTGATGGCTCCGAGCAGTCGTCTGGGAGGGATTTGGCTGGGGAAAGCAGAAGCCTGGTCAGTGAAGAGGAGGAGGAACTGCCTTCTGCACCTGATCCAAGAACATGTAGGGCAGAGAAAAGACAGGAGCAACAGAGATCAGCCACATTACTCGCAAGGAGGCAGCCTCGCCCTTCTTGAGGGGGCTACACCGGAAACTAGGCCATGCTGGGAACAACGTGTTCATTTCCTAGCTGTGTGTTAGTTTTCTGGTTGTTGTGATTCCTGCCTCGCTTTGGGTTGACTCCGTGCCTTGACTTTGGATTGTGCCTGGTGAACTCCGAACTTTTCTTGCCTCGTAAACCCACTTGTGTTGTGGACTTAAGTTTGCCTGGTAGGTTTACTTGTATTGGGAAACTTTCAAGTGCCTGGTGGACCATTGCTTTGTGGACTGGCATCGGTCTGCTCCTGGCTGGACTTAATTGGGACAGTTCTGGGTTTTTGGTGAAGAAAATTGCTGTGAAACAATGATAAACTTACTAAACCACAGAGGTGTGTGTGTGTGTGTGTTGGAGAGAGAGAGAGACAGACAGACAGACAGAGACAGACAGACAGAGAAGAGAGAGAGAAGGACAGAGAGGAGAGAGAGAAGGAAAAAGAGGAGAGAGAGAGAAAGAGAGAGAAGGAGGGAGTGAGAGAAGGAGAGAGGGGGAGACAGACAGATAGACAAAGAAGGAAAACGAGAAGGAGAGAGAGAGAAAGAGAGAGGAGAGAGAGTGAAAGAGAGAGAAGAAGAGAGAGAGAAAGAGAGAGAAGGAGAGAGAGAAGGACACAGAGAGGGAGGGAGAAGGAAAAAGAGGAGAGAGAGAAAGAGAGAAGGAGGGAGCGAGAAACGGAGAGAGGGGGAGACAGACAGACAAAGAAGGAAAATGAGAAGGAGAGAGAAAGAGAGAGAGAGAAGGAGAGAGGGGGAGGGAGGGAGAGAGAGGGAGAGAGAAGGACAGAGAGAGGGAGAGAGAAGGAAAAAGGAGAGAGAGAGAAAGAGAGAGAAGGAGAGAGGGGGGAGGGAGAGAGGGAGAGAGAAGGAGAGAGAGAGAAGGAGAGAGAGAAGAAGAGAGAGGGAGAAGGAAAAATAGGAGAGAGAAAGAGAAAGAAGGAGGGAGTGAGAGAGAAAGAGAGGAGAGAGAGAGAAAGAGAGAGAAGGAAAGAGAGAGAAGGAGAGAGAGAAGGAGAGAGAGGGAGAGAGAAGAAAAAAGGAGAGAGAGAGGAGAGAGAAGAAGAGAGAGGGAGAAGGAAAAAGAGAAGGAGAGAGAAAGAGAGAAAGAGAAGGAGGGAGAGAGAGAAGGAGAGAGGGGGAGGAAAGGAGAGAGAGAAACAGAAAGAAAGAGGGAGATCACATTTTACTGGCAGGAGGGAACGTTTCTGTACATTTGGGATATTTTTTTCTTTTTGCCTCCCTTTGTATAAATAGCTCTTGACAAAAGAAACAGGTGTTTATAGTCCTGGAGGCCAAGTCTAAAGGCCAGCAAGAACGTAATCTGAAATCATTACTAATCTTTACTCCCTATGTCAGAGGAAAAGCAGAAGCTTTAATTTAAAAATATTTCCAGATTCCACACATCAAAAAGTCTACTGGCCACCGCATATTACAGAAACCAATTTTCCTACATCACATCTTCTAATTCAGCACTGCAGCTCTGGGGACTTCCGGCGACGCCTGCATGAACCCAGAAATCTAAATAACATTACGACGTCTGTTACAGGACTAATTTATACACTAATATCCCAGTTGAATACAAGATTCTATTTATTTATTTGGGCAAAACACCCAGAAATGTATATCACCTCACAATGCAATTGTTAAAATGAAGCAGGGAAGGCAAAAAAGATGAGGAAGAGAAGAAGAAAAGAATATATTTCTTGATCGAGACAGTGCTGGAGAAACTTGGAGTTGTCAGCTAAGCTGAAGTCACACTTGCTGTTCATTATTATACATCGGTGACTGACAAAGATAGCATTTTACATTAAATTTGCAATCTCGAAATGCATCTTACTAATGCTCTTTGTTGCAAGGCACAGAAGCATAAAACTCTTGTGGTCCGCCAGCAGCCTGCGGAGCTGGCAGCAGAGTCGGACAGTGAGGAGGCTGGGGAGGAACATGGGCCAGTCCTGGAGGCTGGGGGAGGCCCGGATGAGGGCTCTGCGTTGGAGGCAGAGATGAGGCCACGGCCATCTGGGAGTTATGTGTGGACTCCGGAGGCCCCAGAGTCGGACATCAGAGAGGCAGAGGAACAGGAGGAGCCTGTTCCTAGTGCATGCATGCGCAGAGCTGCCAGAAGGCAAGAACAGTTAAAACAAAAGGGACGACTTGGGAGTAAGGCTTGGAGATGGTTGGCCTGTCCCATAAGACATAAAGGAAAAGCAAAGTCACGTGGGCCTTTGCAGGAAGCAACGTTGTGGATGGTGTCGGTTTGTACTTTGAAGCTCCGTTTTTGACTCTGTGTTTCCGTGTGGCCTGGCCAAGATAATTGCCAATTAGGTCTTTGGCGGCGTGTCAAAGAAGATAAAGGTGGGTGTTTACCAGCCTTATCCGAAGGACTGTGGCAGACTTCTGTTGGACTATTTATAAACTCTGGGTGATTCAGCACGTGCTGTGAATGAAAGGAAGTCACAGCCGTTAAAATTTTTAAAAAGGGTTTTTGGCACTTATTGTGTGCTTTTTAGTATATCAGGAAGCTTATGTCAGAACAAAAACTACAGGCAAACAGATGTTGCCCCATTGGTGTCAGTGACATGAAACTGACAGCTCATGGCCCCCTTCGCTGTCATCTCCACAGAGACCCTAATTTTCTACCTAATGTCACCACTATTAACAAATTATACCTGATGCTCAGACTCTTTTCTTAAAAGAACCCAATTGTCCATATGAGAATTGAAGAATTGGATTAAAAGAATTGAAATGGAAATGGACCGCACAGCAAGAAGAACCGAGAGCAGGTGGACCAAGGCAGTCATAGAACGGATCCCACTTGATCCGTTTTAGGTCTCCACAAGAGACCTAAAACAAGGTGGAGTGACCACATCAGCAAATATGGCGGGCCCAATTGGCAAAGGAAAACTCTGCAGGAGGAGGAGGAGGAGGAGGAGGAGGAGAAGGAGAAGGAGAAGGAAGGACAGATGGAAGGAGAGGGAAGGAAGGAAGGAAGGAAGGAAGGAAGGAAGGAAGGAAGGAAGGAAGAAGGAAGGAAGGAAGGAAGGAAGGAAGGAAGGAAGGATATTGTGAAGGAAGGAAGGAAGAAAGGAAGGAAGGAAGGAAGGAAGGAAGGAAGGAAGGAAGGAAGGAAGGAAGGAAGGAAGGATATTGTGAAGGAAGGAAGGAAGGAAGGAAGGAAGTTAGGAAGGAAGGAGCAGGGGTTGGAATGAAGGATCGCAGGCTCTGCCCGCAGCCTGGAGTTCGATCCTAACCGATTCAAGATTGACTTCCATCCTTCCAAAGTCAGTAAAATGAGGACCCAGATTGTTGGAGGGAAGAGGCTGACTCTGTAAACTCTCTAAAAAAGTTGCAAATGACCAGCTGTCTGCAAGGAGTATAAATCTTTCCCTTCCCCACCATCCAGTCAGAGTTGAAGAAGCTTCTGGGATGAGAAGCAAAACGTCTTCAAAGAAAAACCAGAAAGTCCAGTTGCCTCTTTTTGGGTCTTCGAAGGTAATCACCACTAGATACAATTCAAGTATCATTTCGTAAATATCAACTTTGTGACTAATCAAAATTCTTACTTTCTGAAAGTTAAGCTTGCTAGAGATGAGCTCTCAGGCACTTGAAAATCTAGTTCTAAAGGTTTTTGTTTTTTCTAAAGGATTAAATTTTTATAAGGGAAGGGGGAAAAATGTAAAGGGATTTGTTTTTAAATTCTCTGTGACCACATAATTGCCTGCCATCACCCATCACTACTAATGTTGCCGAAATGGGCCATCATCCTTTCTTCTTTTCTTTCTTCTTTTGGGTGTGTAGATAATTGTCTGAGGCTGATCATGTAACCACAAACATGCAGACTACAAGATCCCAATAATAATAATAATAATAATAAAGTCCAGTGGGAAGTGCTTTTCTTGTTCTGTAACAAGATCTTGTTTATTTTTGGAGAAGCAATTAAATTCTAAAAATACAATACATCTAATACCGAAAGATGTTCCACTACAAACTCTCTCTGAGATAATCTAATCTAAGGGAAGGAAGAGGCAATGGGTGGATATTTTATAAATTCAAAATGAAACAAGATTGGTTTTCTAAATTTATACTATTGCGTACGTGGAAAACAGTCCATATGTTCCAAGGAAAATTAAGGGTTTTTACTCTTTTTCTCGCCAGCCTCTGTCACTTCAAACTATTCCTTATTCTTTATTGAGCCATAATATTTTCAGTACTGATGAAAGACATAATCTTGTGAGTTGGATGTGGATTTATTGTATATTAGACTGCACTATTCAGAACAATTTCAAATGATATGGTCAAAGGACTAAATCAATAAAGATTCTATTCTATGCTGTTCTTTTTTCTGCTATTCTATTCTACTCTATTCTATTCCTATTTCTATTATTTCTAATTCCATTCCATTCCATTCCATTCCATATTCTGTTCTGTTCTGTTCTGTTCTACTCTACTCTACTCCTATTCTATTCTATATTCCATTCCATTCCATATTTTTTTATTTTATTTTATTTTTTCTTCTATTCTATTCTATTCTGTTCTGTTCTGTTCTGTTCTGTTCTGTTCTGTTCTACTCTACTCTACTCTACTCTACTCTACTCGTATTCTGTTCTGTTCTATTCTATTCTATTCTATTCTATTCTATTCTATTCTATTCTATTCTATTCTATTCTATATTCCATTCCATTCCATATTTTCTTTTCTTTTCTATTCTTTTCTATTCTATTCTATTCTATTCTATTCTATTCTATTCTATTCTATTCTATTCCATTCCATTCCATTCCATTCCATTCCATTCTATTCACAAACTAATTAATTTTATAAAAAGCCCATGCCTTTTAATATATTTTTTCTCAGAATTATTCAACCTGCAGATGCAATCCAAAAGCGCTTAACTAATTATCATACTTTATGAACATTTGCAAACTTAGCTTCTGATGTAAATTTGATGAGATTATGACTGCAATAGTGAAGCTGGAAAATTTTTTGAAATTGTATCATGGGGTAATTAAAAAAAAAAGAAAATATGGAGCCTCTATAGACTTTATCAATTCTTTTCTGTCTATCTATCTTATCTATCTATCTATCTTATCTATCTTATCTATCTATCTTATCTATCTATCTATCTATCTATCTATCTTATCTATCTATCTATCTATCTATCTTATCTATTTATCATATCTATCTATCTATCTTATCTTATCTATCTATCTATCTATCTTATCTATCTATCTTATCTATCTATCTATCTTATCTATCTATCTCTATCTATCTATCTTATCTATCTTATCTATCTATCTATCTATCTTATCTATCTTATCTATATAGCTATCTATATAGCTATCTATCTATCTTGTCTATCTAGCTATCTTATCTATCTATCTATCTATCTATCTATCTATCTATCTATCTATCTTATCTATCTATCTATCTTATCTATCTATCTATCTAGTCAAACATGTACAAGATAACAGGTATAAGTATAAACATGGACATGGACATGAACATAGGAAATGAGTACAAATACAAATACAAATGAGTTTACATGCGGTATTAAAAGGCAGTATTAAAAAAAACTACTGCCTTTCAATATCAGCCAAGATGGTTAGGCCGTATCAGCTAACTAAGGCATTTCTCAAAACTCAAAAGATTGTATTTATTTATCTGATCCATATTCTATTTTGCAGACTGAGAGGGTTTCAGAGGCAATTTTATTCTACATGGCTCAGGAAACAGAGATGGATAAGAGACCTGGGGGAAACGAACAAGAGGTGGGGAAAGCATCAAAACCGTTTCAATCTGCACAGATGTTACAAATATTTTGGTGACTCTAGAACTGAAAACGGAAGTGGTCTTGGGATGCTATTGAGTAACAGTAATGATTCCACTGACAATGTTATATCCTTTATTGGCAATCTAAAACTTACCCACTGAAGGAGTCTGTCTAATTGTGTGCAATTAAAAGCACTGATCCAGGATGTAAAAACTGGCAAAATTATTTGCTTAGAGAATCAAGACTACATCGTACATATTTTAAGAATGGGCATTCTTACTTTTACGGCTTCTAGAGGAAAACAGAAGTGATTGGATATTACTCAATCCACACCAGACTGAGAATGAAATGTTTACCAACAGAAAAATGCTGTGTTCCGTTTGCAATAAACAACTCTTAAGAGAGTTTTAATTCTTCTTGCAATGATGTCTATTATCATTGATATTGAATGTTAACATTTCTCTCTGGATACTCCGAACATAGCTGAGCTAAACATAAACTAGGATAGGCTTGGATTAATTCTGGGGTGATAGACCACAGAAAATTCTAGGTTATTTGTTTCGTTGGATATTTTAAAACAAGAATTGGAAAAAGTGAAGTCTGGATGTAGCCACAAGGAGTTGTAAAGTTACCAATTGTTGTGGTCCACCAGCAGCCTGTGGAGCTGGCAGCTGAGTCAGACAGTGAGGAGGCTGGGGAGGACAATGGGCCAGTCCTGGAGTCTGGGGAAGGCTCAGACAAGGGCTCTGCGTCGGAGGCAGAGATGGGGCCAGGACCATCTGGGAGTTATGCGCGGACTCTGGAGCCTCCAGAGTTGGACATCAGAGAGGCAGAGGAACAGGAGGAGCCTGTTCCTAGTGCGTGCATGCGCAGAGCTGCCAGAAGGAAAGAACAGTTAAAACAAAAGGGACGACTTGGGAGTAAGGCCTGGAGATGATCAGCTCCTCCCATAAGACTTAAAAGAGGAGCAAAGGCACGTGGGCCCTTTGCAGGAAAGCAACGTTGTTAATTCTGTTTCCAGTCAACATCTCTGTTTGATTCTGGACTCCGTGTGGCTTTGCCAAGTAGGTCTTTGGCAGCGTGTCAAGGGAGATAAAGGTGGGTGATTATCCCGAAGGACTTTTTGCAACTAATTGGGACTCAGCTGTGAATGAATGTAATTCACAGCCATTGCAATAAAAGAGGTTTTTGAGACTACTCATGTAGTGACTACTCAGGAAGCCTAGGTCACAACACTGACAGACACAAAAGGCCAATGAGATGGAAAGGAAAAAGGAGGAAACTGAGTCCCAAATTTATCATTTCTCATTGTAGGATTACTTACAACCAATCCTCTTTTACCCATTCTCTTCGTTTTCAGCCCACAGGAAGTAAACCCTGGTAGTCCTTGACTTACAACAGTTTGTTTAGTGACCATTCAAAGTGACAATGGCACCGAAAAAAGCGACTTACGACCGCTTTTCACACTGATGACCGTTGCTGTTGTTAAGTGAGTTCTCCCCGTTTTGGCACCTTTCTTGCCACAGTTGTTAAGTTGGTACCGTGGTTGTTAGGCGAATCTGGCTTCCCCCATTGTCGGGAGGTCACAAAAAGGGATCGCGTGACCCCGGGACACTGCAACCGTCATAAATGTGAACCAGATGCTGAAAACCTGAATTCTGATCATGTGACAATGTGGATGCTGCAATGGTCATAAGTGCGAAAAAGATCAAAAGTCACTTTCGCCGACCCTGTTGTAACTTCAAACGCTCACTAAATGAACTGTTGTTAACTGGAGAACTACCTCTATTGCCACCATCTTGCTTAATGTGCAAAATTCACTGTTTTGTCCATATAAGGAGAAAAACATCCTATTCTGTCCCAGCTATGGATCCCAAACAACACAGCACACACAAAGTTTGTACAAAACTTAATTTACTAAAATAACTCAGCCTTTTTCAAAACAAAGGCTGTTAATAAACTTTCTTAACAGCCTACAAGAAATCAAAGATAAAGTAATCACAATCTTACTAGAGTTGGCAGAAAGCCCAGAAGCAATTTGCAGAGAATCCAGACGCGAAGGAGAGTGAACTAAAGTTGTTCCCTACAAATTGCTTCAGTCGGCGTTCCTCCTTAAATAGACTAACAGAGTGGCCAATTAGCCCCAAGCCTTACTCTCGAGGAGACCTCCTCCTGAGGAGCCACTCCTGCCTTTTGGCAGCTCTGCGCGCTCGTGCATCGAGAAGAGGCTCCTCCTCTTCTTCCTCTTCACTTATGGGAGCTTCTGGAGGGTCTGAAGGCCCTGGCTGAATCCTTGCTTCTGGCACCACATCTTCTCCAGCCTCCTCACTGTCCGACTCAGGTGCCAGCTGCACAGGCTGCTGGCGCAGCACCACACCAGCCTCCTCGCTGTCGGAAACAGCTACAATCCGCACAGGCTGCTGACGGGCCACAACACATCCAAAGGCAGAGATATAAACCAGACAATATTTTTAATACGAAAAAGTATGGAAATGATTTATGCAAAAAAGGAGCACGGAATTCAATATACAACGCCTGTTTAAAAAATAGCAAGCCCGGATTAGACAAAACAAGTATTTTCTTTCTGCTGGAGATGAACATTTTCTGAGCTCTGGATCTGAAGCAACTACTACATTCGGAAAGCTCATAAAAATCCTGCTTCCTGCTGATTCATTCAACTACATGCGCCACTGAAAGTCCTAATGCTGGAATAATTAATATCTCGTGCAGTACTTGAGGGGGGGGAAAAATTTCAGAAACTCCTGTCTGTTAAAATCACCACGACTATGTTCGAGCACAAAGGGAGTGATTTTTTTTTGCAATGGCATAATGAGGGCCGAGTAATTTAAAATGGTAGCTGTAGCAGCAAACAAGCGCCGTAGGAGCTGTAACAAACAATTTCTCTATTTATTCTTAGGGGGAAAAAAAATAAAAAAACAAAATAAAACCAGAGCTAAACCAAAATATCAAACCGCTTATTGAACTGGACTTGCCAAAGTCCAGCTGCCAAACAGTTGTTGTTCTGTTATCATTTCCTCTCTCGCAAATATGTACGGTGAAACGGAGCCTCTTGTGCCAAACCACAGCATTAAAAATCGGCATACAGGTAGAGCGACTTTGATAAGCCCTTAAAGAGTCAACCATGGTTTATTGTTTAATGTACAGTAGTGCCCAAAATTGTGGAAACCTTTTGGGAAAAGTGTATTTTCTAAAACTAGCTAATAACACCACTTTTTTTTTTTTTTTTTTTGGAGTAGTACCATAAAATTATATATCAATGGAAGCCCTCTGTCAGAAATGGTGTAAGGCAGTGATGGCGAACCTTTTTGGCACCGAGTGTCCAAACCGGAACATGTGTGCGTACATGCACACGCGTGCCGGAGTGCCAGAAAGCCAAATACCAGCTGGCCGGCACACATGCCTTCAGAGAGGGCTCTGTGTGCCACTTCTGGCACGTGTGCCAGAGGTTCGCCATCACGAGTATAGGGTCTCCTGCTTGAGCAGGGGGTTGGACTAGATGGCCTCCAAAGTCCCCTCCAACTCTCTTATTCTTCCGCTCACGGTTTAGATTATGATTTCCTAAGTAACCTGTCTGAATACCGTGCTGATTTTTGTTTTGTTTTTTTAAAAAATATCAAAATATATTTTGAAACACAGTATTTGTTTGAGCACATTGTACAATGGACTTTTTGCTCTCTGGGTTTTTTTTTTTTCCAAAACTCCAGGCTAGGATTAGTTGATATGTTTTTTTCCTTATTTTCTGTTAGAAGGCGTATGTTAGAAAGTGGAATTTTTAAATTTACTCCATAGTTATAATGTCTAGGGATAGTCATTATGTGAAATGCAATGGTTCATTTTAGCATGTTACAAATTGATTTTATGAAAAGCGTTATATTGGGAGGGGAAATCCATGAGAAAAAGAAAGTAAATATATGTTTGTTTGTTTGTTTTTTAAATCAAGCAAATACAATATTAAGTACCTTTATCCATTAGCCATGTATTTCTATCAAATTTCCACATCATTTGCTATTTTAATGTTAAGATACTTAGCTACGTGTTTCTCATGGGGACTCATCAAGAGAGAACAAGGGTAACAAGAAGTTAACTTGGTTTAAATATTAAACTGTGTTATTAATCTTACAAAAAAAAATTAAACTGTGTTATTAATCTTACAAAAAATCTTACACCGTATCTGGCTGAGCTGTTGAGAAAGAAATAATGAGATAATACCATCATAGTTTCCTTAGAAGGAAACCATTATACAAAGATATTTAAAGCATCAAATAAATGTCTAAAATATGAAAGAGGGGAATAGAAAATAAGTTTTTAAAAATATGGTAAGTTGCTTGACAGTGTGTTAGAATATCACACGGAACAGAAGCCATTAAGTCTGAAAATGACAGCTAGAGTGATATTTAAAAAACAGACTATTATAGTTAGGCCACCACCTTATCATCCTTCAAAACACAGGCAAAAAAAAAAAAAAGAATCTCAGATTTCAAAACTAAAGACCAATCAAAATTGCATTATGCTATCTGCCCATACATAAATGGAAAATAAATACTGTTAACTGTCACTTTCTATTAGGTAACAGAAATCCAATTACCTTTCCAACAAGCCATCGTGTCAACAGAGCCCTCCTCCCCCAAAAAACTCAGATGCACAGATGATAGGCTGAGACTCCAACTCTTCAATAAGAAGTAAAATTGATGGTAATCACGGAAAGGAAAGGAAAGGAAAGGAAAGGAAAGGAAAGGAAAGGAAAGGAAAGGAAAGGAAAGGAAAGGAAAGGAAAGGAAAGGAAAGGAAGTAAATGGATGAAGGGAAGGGAAGGGAAGGGAAGGGAAGGGAAGGGAAGGAAAGGGAAGGAAAGGAAAGGAAAGGAGGAGGGAAGGAGGGAGGGAGGGAGGGAGGGAGGGAGGAAGGAAGGAAGGAAGGAAGGAAGGAAGGAAGGAAGGAAGGAAGGAAGTGAAGGAAGTAAAGGAGGGGGAAAGGAAGGAGGGAGGGAGGGAGGAAAGAAGGGAGGAAGGAAGGAAGATAGGGAAGGAGGGAAGAAATAGGGAAGGAGGGGGAGGGAAGAAGGGAAGAAGGAAGGCAGAAGGGGAGGGAGGGAGGAAGATAGGGAGGGAGGGGAGGGAGGAAGATAGGGAAGGAGGGAGAGGGAGGGAGGAAAGAATGAAGGCAGAAGGGGAGGGAGGAGGGAGGGAGGGAGGAAGGCGGGAAGGAAGGAAGGAAGGAAGGAAGGAAGGAAGGAAGGAAGGAAGGAAGGAAGGAAGGAAGGAAGGAAGATAGGGAATGAGGGGGAGGGAGAGAGGAAAGAAGGAAGAAGGAAGATAGGGAAGGAGGGGGAAGGAGGGAGGGAAGAAGGGAAGAAGGAAGGCAGAAGGGGAGGGAGGATGAAGATAAGGAGCAAGGGAGGGAGGAAGGGAGGAATGTAAGGAAGGAAATCAAAATTATCAATATGTTAACTGGTTTCAGAGAGATGCTTTTTAATTAGATTCTGAAGTGAAAAATCTGTTATCTATGACCACCTGAGTCAAAATACTACTCGGTAGCCACGTATGATAAGCTGCCGAACAAATTGCTTCTACATTTAACTTAGCAGGTCACAACCGGCTGGTGTCCCTTTGGAAGCGCAATTATTAGGAAACCTTTGCTGATGAGGAAGAAATGATCAGCAATGCTTGGATCCTTCCGATACGGTATAAGATGCGCCATCCTCTTTCAAATCTTTGAAAAAGTCCTTGGAGTGGCATCCACTGGCTAAGAATGAGGTGATCCCATGACCCCCGGGACATGGCCACCGTCATGAATATGAGTCAATTGCCAAGAGTCTGAATTCTGATCACGTGACCAGAATGGGGATGCGGTAACGGTCCTATGTGTGAAAAATGGTCATAAATCACCTTTTTCAACCCCGCTGTAACTTTGAACGGTCACTAAATGAACTGCTGGAAGTCGGGGACGACCTGTATACTTCAGCAACAGAAGTTGACTGCAGAGGTGGTATTCAGCCAGTTCATACCAGTTCATACCAGTTCGGGGGAACCGGTAGTTGACTGCAGAGGTGATATTCAGCCGGTTCGTACCAGTTCGGGGGAACCGGTAGTTGACTGCAGAGTTGGTATTCAGCCGGTTCATACCAGTTCGGGCGAACTGGTAGTTGACTGCAGAGGTGGTATTCAGCCGGTTTGTACCAGTTCGGGTGAACTGGTAGTTGACTGCAGAGGTGGTATTCAGCCGGTTTGTACCGGTTCGTACCAGTTCGGGTAAACTGGTAGTTGACGGCAGAGGTGGTATTCAGCCGGTTCGTACCAGTTTTGGGAAACCGGTAGTTGACGGCAGAGTTGCTATTCAGCCGGTTCATACCAGTTTGGGCGAACTGGTAGTTGACTGCAGAGGTGGTATTCAGCCGGTTTGTACCAGTTCGTACCAGTTTGGGTAAACTGGTAGTTGACTGCAGAGGTGGTATTCAGCCGGTTCGTACCAGTTCGTACCAGTTTGGGCGAACCGGTAGCGCCGCCCTGGCTTAATGCTGTCCTATTTAGCCACGTTTTCGAGGCCGGGCGCCTGTGCGGAAGGCGCGCATGCGCAGCAAACCAGTTGCAAGAATTTGTGAAACCCACCAGTGATTCACTGGTGACATTTCAAGCAGTCATTATTTTTCAGTCATGCCCAACTTCTGGAGAAACTTGGGTTCAACTCACCTCACCTGTGTCAGCAGGAGGAACATGCTGTGTGGACCCTTATCAACCAAGGGATTTCGGCTGGTGAGGTCCAGAAGAAGAGCCTTTTCTGCCGTGAATCCCACTCTTTCGGACTTCAAGGCCCCCACGGTGAGATCTACACAACCTTTTTTGACCTTCCAAAAGTCCTTGAAGAAATGGTCGAGCCAACTAGCCCAGAGCCCCAATTGTGGTACGGAAACTTGAGCGTTGGCTAAGGATGGCATCCCATCTTCTTCCTGGATGCATTTTGCTCTCCCTCTCCATTCTGGTGGGTTTTATTTTAAGGTGAATTTTAAATTGCTTTCAGGTTTTATAGTGCACCTTGTACTATTTAAGCCACCCGGGGTCGCCTCTGGAGAGAGGGGTGGCATACGCATTTAATAAGTAAATGAATAAATGAAATTAAGGCTGTTTCTTCCTTGCACGGTTCGTCGGCTTTGCCCGTCGGAATGGAACTGCAGCCTGATCTCAACCTTCCTGATAAGATTACTTGGAAAAGACATGAGATCACATGAAGAGCCTTGACCAGGAGAAGTCTTTAAATAAACTTCTGTGTCTGGATGCCGAGGTGACAAAAGCCTCAAGAAGAACTAAAATGAGAATTTGTGACTGTTATCATAGAGAGATGACAGTCCCAGAGACTTGGGCTATATTAGTCTAGGGAGATTCTCAGTCATGCAGTTGTCTCAAAGGTGCTTTTTTCAAGAGGCAACTGGACTTTCTGGTTTTTCTTTGAAGATGTTTCTCTTCTCATCCAAGAAGCTTCTTCAGTTCTGACCGGATGGTGAGGAATGGAAGGGTTTATACTCCTTGCAGACAGCTGGTTATTTGCATCCTTTTAGAGAGTCGTTGAGGCCACTTGGAGGTTCGTCTGTGTCCTCAAGGTGCTTTTTTCAAGTGAAACATCTTTTCTTTGAAGATGTTTCACTTCTCAACACTTGGAGGTTCATCTGTGTCCTCAGGGCTGCAACGGGTTTAACCATCGGTTCTGTGAGCACGTGCCGAATACGCTTGCGTGCAGCATTCAAAAATACAGCAATCTGAAGCTCAGCTGCTTACCTTCTAAGGCAGCGCCGGCAAGTAGAACAGTGGAGGCGCAGAAATCAGCTGTGCTGCGTGAATCAGCTGAGCCAGATAGAAGGAAATATAGGACAGGATAGGGTGAGGGTGCAGCTGATCGTCAGAACCAAACCGGTCTGAACCGGCAGCGGCCCACCACTGCCTCAGCGTCACCGGAATAGTGCAAATGGGGTTGGAGCAGTGGTGATATTCACTTACCTTCGCTACTGGTTCGCAAATGTGAGCGAGCATGTGCGAACACGTTTTGCGCTTGTGTGACATCTCTGTGCATGCGCAGGACCTTCTGCGCATGTGCAGAGTATCAAAATTACATCCGGGCGGTTGGGTGGAGTCTCCCGCAGCTGCCGCTACTGATTCGCCCAAACCGGATAGAACCAGCTGAATACCACTCTGGTGTGGAGCCTTCTTGGAACTGCTGAAAGGAATTGTGTTGTGGAGTTGTGCTTTCTGCAGGATGTTTTTCTCTGGCCTGTGTCCCTGTTGAAGACAGGCGCGGGTGGTTGTGGATGAGCCTGTGTTGTCTCCATCACAAACTGAAGCCGAATGGTTCCTGTAGTCTGCAATTTTTTCTGGAAATCCGTTCATGCTCCCATGTTCGTATGGTGATATTCACTTACCTTCGCTACCGGTTCACAAATGTGAGCGAGCGTGTGCGAACACGTTTTGCACTTGTGTGACATCTCTGTGCATGCGCAGAGTATCAAAATGCATAGCTTAATGTCTATCGAGATTCTCCATCATCCAGGTCACAGTTGTCCCAAAGGTGTTTTTTCCAAGAGGCAACTGGACTTTCTTGCTTTTTCCTTTGAAGACGTTTCTTTAGGCTATCATGTTGTCGCTGTTCCAAATGCAAGGAGGAGTTGTACGGCCTGAAGGGATGGTGAAGAAATTAAAATCCACACCGAACAGCATGGAGGCTGCTAAAATAATACCTTATTAGAGTCGCAGCAGGGTTGAAAACTCCAGAACAGAAATAGCAAGTAAAGCTGTATGATTAAATAAGAAAAAGTACACCAGTTTATTCAGGCCAAAAAACTGACCTTTGCAAAAGGAAACCAGCTTTATTTGACGCTAACCAGGAGAAACAAACGGGCTTTTACCGAAACAAAACAAATTGCGAAGAAGGAGTCCAAAGTTTCAAGGGGAAAACATCACGACGAATCAATTGTGACAATTAAGAGCTTCTTTAATTGAGTATCTTGAGTATCTACAGTGCCAATGGGCCGCAGTGGCTCAGGGGCTAAGACGCTGAGCTTGTCGATCGAAAGGACGGTTCGAATCCCGAGTGCCGCGTAACGGGGTGAGCTCCCGTGACTTGTCCCATCTTCTGCCAACCTAGCAGTTCGAAAGCACGTAAAAAAATGCAAATAGGAAAATAGGGACCCCCTTTGGTGGGAAGGGAACAGCGTTCCGTGCGCCTTTGGCGTTGAGTCATGCCGGCCACAGGACCACGGAGACGTCTTCGGACAGCGCTGGCTCTTCGGCTTTGAAACGGAGATGAGCACCGCCCCCTAGAGTTGGGAACGACTAGCACATATGTCCGAGGGGAACCTTTACCTTTATATACAGTGCCAAATGTCCGACAATTAGGCCACAAGAAGTACATGGCAAACATGGAAAGCAGCACAGAGAACCCCCAAAATAGTCATGTGAAGGTAGAGAGCCTCTTTGAATTTGGGGGGGGGGCTTCATTGAGAGCTTGTGTGAGGTGGTGGCTTGCACACTTTACCCCTTTTTCTCTCCTTGATTAATTTCCATCCGTTGCTTCTTGTCCTATCCTCAGATGCTATGGAGAATAAATTGACGCCCTCTTTCCTTTGACAGTCCCTACTGGACAGATATCGTGTCACTCCTAAATCTTCTCCTTCGTTAGGCTAAAATGAATTACGCAGCCATCATAAATGTGAGCTGGTTGCCAAGCACCCATATTATATCACTACAGGGATAGAATAGAATAGAATAGAATAGAATAGAATAGAATAGAATGGAGTGGAGTGGAGTGGAGTGGAGTGGAGTGGAGTGGAGTGGAGTGGAGTGGAGTGGAGTGGAGTGGAGTGGAGTGGAGTGGAGTGGAGTGGAGTGGAGTAGAACAGAACAGAACAGAACAGAACAGAACAGAACAGAACAGAGTTGGAAGGGACCTTGGAGGTCTTCTATTCCAACCCCCTGTTTAGGCAGGAAACTACTTTAGACGAATATTGTCAATATTTTCAGTACCATCATAACTCTAAACCATAATTAAACAAATGAGCACAAGTCCTGTATATATTTTAACATCGAATATTTTTTAATCCCCAGACACTAAGTAAATGAAGTTTTAAAAGTGTTTTGGAAACGAACCATGATTTGCTAAAATTCAGGCTGCAACTCTCTCTATACACTCCTGTGGAAGTAAATTCCACTGAATGTAATTTGAATGATTGTACTAGACTAGACAATAATGAGGTTGACTTAATTTTTATTAGTATATAAGACAAGCTCAGTCGTTTTGTACTTTGTAAACCACAGTTCAGGGCAAAGAACGTTGTGTGAAACTAGCCAATTGTAGTTTAATCGATAAACTTTCATAAATAAGCAAACCCTTGGTCAATAGTCTATAAATGTAAATCGTATAAATTTAATGCACATTTCTTAAATGCCTATAAATGAGTAAATGAATATCAAATCAGTTTCATGGACTAAAGTACTAAAAAACAGTGGAGAAAAGTGATCTGGACAGAATCACAGCATGAACAGACCAGCTCGAAGAATGCATGAAGCAAATAAGCCCAGATGTCAGACTTCGATGCTATCTCAAAATAAATGAATTTCCAAACTGCCAATCTTTAAGGAAATCTTTTCTTTATTCGAGCACAGCAACCGGATCATGACTCGATGCGGACAAGACTGACCTTTTGCCCCCCAATCCCTCCCTTTCCGATCCCCAATTCTCTGCTTCTCATTGGCTATCTTCCAAGTCCCTCTCCTGACTTCTTGTCTCATCATTTCACAGGAATGTCTCCCCCCTCCTCATTTCCACGACGACCGAGCTTCAAAGGGATTTAGCAGGCAAAAGTTCAGAGCTTATCTCTCCTCTCTATGCCAGTGCTGAGGCGCTGACACCAGATCAAATTTCAACGCAACCTATTGACAATGTAATCAGAGCTGACCATTTCTCCTTGTCCTGTCTATCATGAAATAAACTATCATTAAAACACCTAAAAAAATGTAGAAATGGTGGTAGACTTTAGGAGAAACCCTCCCATACTTCCACCTCTCACAATACTGGACAACACAATACTGAACAGTAGAGACCTTCAAATTTCTAGGTTCCACCATATCGCAAGACCTAAAATGGACATCTAGCATCAAAAACGTCATCAAAAAAGCACAACAAAGAATGTTCTTTCTGCGCCAACTCAGGAAGCTCCTTTGATCTTGATTGTATCCCTCTGTTAATTCAATTTAGGATTGCATTGGCTTCTTTTGGCTGCCGCCACACACTGGTGGCTCATATTTAGCTGGTTGTCCACTAAGACTCTTCTCTTCTCTTCTCTTCTCTTCTCTTCTCTTCTCTTCTCTTCTCTTCTCTTCTCTTCTCTTCTCTTCTCTTCTCTTCTCTTCTCTTCCCTTCCCTTCCCTTCCCTTCCATTCCATTCCATTCCATTCCATTCCATTCCATTCTATTCTCGAGTGTTGGCTGTTTAGCAATTAAACACCTGCAAACATCAAGTCCAGTTACCTAGCAAAATGAGGCCAGAATCAGGAGAAACAACAGAAAACAGTTAAAAGAGGTCAAGGATTTAATAACCACGGCCTACATTATCCGTAGCTATTATCTACATCTACACTTCAATAGGCCAGAAGTTTCCAGAGCCACTAAAAATAATACTAAGTTATTCACCTGGAAAGTAACCACTGGCTATTCTATCTTTCACCCTTTAAAGTGCATATCAGCAGCAGAATAGAGATTCAAAGTAGGACACTGTACGATCTCCCCTCTATTCTGCACCATTAAAGAAGCAATTTGGTGCTTCTGGCATGATATACCGGTCATTATCATTTTATAGTCAATACCGATTTGATTGCAGCAATTTTTGGAATTTGTACTTTTTTTTTCAGGAGCGCACAATTTTATTTTATTTTTTTGCAGCACACAATTCCATCCATAGTCTTTGCTGTTGTAAAAATCTTTCAGAAACTCGAACAATAGATTTCTAAATCTTTAAAACCTAAGCTTTGCGCAACAGTCGTTTTTCTAGATTTATCAATAATGACGGTCACTTAAATTTTAACCGTCGCTCCGTTTGATTATTAATAGCTGCGGTGATTAAACCCAGCGTATGAGATTCCGAGAGCGATTATGGCTGCAAATATTTTTATTATTATTAAATGGCTATTAAATAGAGTAATAAAGCTTGAGTGAGGTATCAAAATCATTATCTTCTCTTTTAAAGGACTGTGAAGAGAGCGTTAGGTTTTCTGAACAGCAATAATAATAAAAAGAAATACTTTTCCAAAAAGCTAAGTTACAAAGTCAGTATAGTTGAATAGTCTCTCTATATAATGCCTGCGGCAAGAACTAATTTTTTTTTTTAAAAAAAAGAAAAACCCAATATTCTAAAGTTTAGAGCGCATATATTTTCACGGGGGCCTGGATTTTCCTTCCGAACTTCATTTTACAGCAATGAAACCAGCACTGGTCAGGATCTGCATTTTATTTTCTGAATAACGATCTCCCAAGGTTTTCATATTGACTAAATACTACCGTAAAGATTAAATAAATTAGCTTTAAAAAAATGAGAAAGAAAGAAAAACATTTACTCTGCTAGTAAAGGGTTGGGATCAGGACAGGGGCTGAAGTTCTCATCACAAGAAACCTGCTCTGGGAAAAGGTGGTGCAATTAAAGGCTTTAATTAAAAGTGTCACTGATAACATTAGATGAATATATATCCCATCCTCTAGTTCAAATGCTCCTCACCGTCTTTTAAGGAGAGGAGGCGGCTCCCCATTCGGTTTTGGTAATTCCCCCTCCCCCTCGTTTTATTCTAATAGGTGTCTTCCTTCATCTTCTTCTATCTTCATCTCTCAAGGGCGATTGTCAAGATAACAATAAATGCCCAGTCGGAAACAGATGCTGCATTTCACCACAAAAGATGGCAGAAAAAATGGAGGAAGGAAGACGAAGGAGACAGAGGAGGAGGAGGAGGAGGAGGAGGAGGAGAAGGAGACAGAGGAGGAGGAGGAGGAGGAGGAGGAGGAGGAGGAGAAGGAGGAGAAGGAGAAGGAGAAGGAGAAGGAGAAGGAGGAGGAGGAGGAGAAGGAGGAGAAGGAGAAGGAGGAGGAGGAGGAGGAGGAGGAAGAGGAGGAGGAGGAGGAGGAGGAGAAGAAGAAGAAGAAGAAGAAGGAGAAGAAGAAGGAGAAGGAGAAGGAGAAGGAGAAGGAGAAGGAGAAGGAGAAGGAGGAGAAGGAGAAGGAGAAGGAGAAGGAGGAGAAGAAAGAGGAGGAGAAGGAGAAGGAGAAGGAGGAGGAGGAGGAGAAGGAGGGGAGGAGGAGGGGAAGGAGAGGAAGAGGAAGCGGAGGGGGAGGGGAAGGGGGAGGAGGAGGAGGAGGAGGAGCGGAAGAGGGGATGGGGAGGAGGAGGAAGATGGAGAAGGTGACGGAGAAAGAGGAGGAGGAGGAGAAGGAGAGGAAGGGGAAATGGAAGAGGAAGGGGTGGGAAGGAGGAGGAGGAGGAGGAGGAGGAGGAGGAGGAGGAAGAAGAAGAAGAAGAAGAAGAAGAAGAAGAAGAAGAAGAAGAAGAAGAAGAAGAAGAAGAAGAAGAAGAAGAAGAAGAAGAAGAAGAAGAAGAAGAAAAAGAAATAATAATAAAGACGTCCTCCATCTCCTTCTCATTGTTGAAGGAGTTGTATATGTGCAGACTTACAATTGACTGGCAATTGACTGGTGCTTAACACCATGAGTGAGGGAGTAAATACTTTTTTAGTGTTTTCTTATGATTTATGCAGCGACCCATCTCTCACGCAAGTGGCTCTAGGCAGCTTGCAAAATTCAAACAAGCAAACCAACCCCCAAAAATAAACCCGCCGCATCCAGAGATAAACAGATTAAGGTGCAGATTAAGTTCAGATCATTTGGGGATTGGGGTTACCTTACTTTATTGGCAATTGATTTTAATGAGTAGTTGAACGCTCCATTTCTTAAGCCAGCTCCATAGTAAGTCAGTCAGTCAGTCCCAAGTTCATTGTTGTGACCACATGAAAGGATACGCAGGTGGAAATAAATCTCTAATGGAGTCATTTTTTCTGCCTTTTGATTGGGGAATATGGGAATATATTTTTTTTAACAAAAAGATCTCATGTCTTTAAAAAAATGAAAACTCCTCCTTCAGGCCAAAACGCGCATGCCCAAGATGGCGGCGCCCGCTGGGACCGCGATTTGAGGATGGGGCGCCGACCTACCTTTTGGGTCCTTTGGGGTCGTTTGGAGGAGCTATGACCCCCAGGACTGGCCGGGGGAGCTCTCTGCCAGCACGGAGAGGGTTTTTTCCCCTCCGTGGCTGAGCAGAGCAGAGCAGAGAGGACGGCGCGATGTCGGGAGCCGATGCCGGGCCGATCAGCTGGGCGTCGGCGGCGTTTTCCGAGGCTGGAGGCCGTCCAGGCGCCGGGACGCCGCTGCGCAGTGGGTTTTTAAGCCCGGGGGGGTTGCCCGAAGAGTTACAAGACGTGCCGGGCACCCCGAAGATCTCTGGGATGCCGCCAGACTTTTTAGTCTGGCGACGATGGCGCAGCGGCGATGGCGATGGCGGTGGAGGCAGCCGGCGGTCGGAGGGCGTTGGCGCCCCCCCCCTTGGAGCTCCTGGAGCTGGAGTCGGAGTTTAGGAGTTGGGGGGGCAATGAACCAACGAGAATTAAATAAGACCGGGAGACCTGCAACCATGGCTGGGGCGGAAAGGACCTGGTTTGACTTTTTTTTCCCAGGCCTCAGGCGGCCTCAAACTGTGGTTGTGCGAGAGGTTGGGGACTTGAAACAACTGCCCCACTTCCGCCTCATTTGTCTCTCCCCAGCGCTCCCTTTTAAGACCGGGCCCACGGGGACCAACTTTAGCCGGTGGGACTCACTTCCGCTATGTTCTCACTACCAGCTGAACCCCCTGACTGTGGAGAGGGCTATGGAAAATTGGAGGTCGGTCCATAGCTGCATCCCTTCGGCTAAGGGGGCTGGACACCAGTTGGCCACCGTGAGAGGGTGGCCTGGTGTTGGGGCCTCCTGAGGGCTGAATCGGGATGTATTCACACATAAGCACTTTACCAGCGGTGGGGACCCGACCATCGGACCAACTGCCGTGAGAGGGCGGTTTTTTTGGACCTGATCCCTGGACACTGGATGTACTGACTCTATTGCTGCCACTTCACCACAAATGGGGGCGGACCAGCTGACCTAATCACCGTGAGAGGGTGGTTGGATCGATTTTCCCCCTTGGATTGTGGTCGTTGTGGAATGTGACTGTGTCCTCTGTTGTGAGGGGACAGTGGACTTGGTCCTGTGAATTATGTGTGAGATTCCCCATTTCCCTACCTTCTTCCCTGTCCTTTTAGGACCCTTAGGATATGGTCATGGCGAGCCACTATGACCAAACTGTACTCAGCAGCGAAGCTTCTTGGTCTGCGAGACTCCCCCCTCTCGCAGGCTTGGCCCTCCACTCTATCGAGGGCCTACCTCGATGACGGGCTTTGGAACCCCGAGAGGTGGCATGTCGCAAAGAGGGGGTTGCGGGGTTTTTTAAAATTGTCTATGTCTAATCTTTTAAGGGGTTTGGGGAGGGGGGAGGGGGGTGGTATTGGAATTAGGGGCGTGGGTTTGGGGGATAACCCACCAAGGGGAGGGTCGGGCCCGGCCACGACACGCGGCGGGGCGGGTGGGGGACCCGGGGGCAATGGAGGGGGTCGAGCTTGTTCGGACTGTGTTTTTACCATCAGTACTGTGAGTGGGAGGGGTAGATATGGCTGGAGCAGGGGGCCATATCATGTTAAGGGAGCACACACCCGCTGTCTCCAAGCGGTAGGGTGCTCCGGCCCCCAAGGCTCCACCCGTTTGCCAGTTTGCACAGATCCTCACGGCCCGGGCCTTCGTCTGATGTTGTGCAACGCCAGGTCCGTAGTAAATAAAGCCCCCCTCATCTGTGATCTTGTTCAGGAGGGGGGAGCGGACCTGGCGGGTATTACGGAGACCTGGTTGGGCCCGGAGGGAGGGGTCCCTCTGGTAGAAATGTGCCCACCAGGCTTCCGCGCATTCCATCAGCCGAGGTCACAAGGGAGGGGCGGGGGAGTAGCGGTTATTATTAGAGAAGGCCTTAGGCCCAGGGAGACCACTGTACCTCAGACAGCTGGTTGTGAGTCCCTCCTTGTGAAGTGGGGCCATGGGGTTCAGATGGGCTTGCTGATCACGTACCTGGCTCCCTGCCGCGTGGCAGCAACCCTGCCTGAGCTACTCAACGTTATTGCTGCGGTGGCGGTTGATACCCCCAGACTTATGGTCATGGGGGATTTCAACCTGCCGTCCGTGGGCGAGACGTCTGAGGTGGCTCAGGAGTTCATGGCTTCCATGACGGCCATGGATCTGACCCAACTAATTCATGGCCCTACGCACACTGGGGGAAACACACTGGACTTGCTTTTTGTCTCTGGACAGTGGTTGAGTGATCTTGAGATAGGGGATGTAGTCATCGAGCCCTTGTCATGGTCGGATCACTCTCTCCTTCGCCTTGACCTTCGTACCGCGGCACCCCGCTGCAGGGAGGCGGAACCGATAAGATGGTACCGCCCCAGGCGCCTGATGGAACCTGATAGGTTCCAGACGGAGCTTGGGCCAATTCCTGAGGTTCTGGCTCACGCCTCGACTGGAGACCTAGTGGCCGCCTGGGATAGGGCGGCCGCTGGGGCCCTGGATCGAGTCGTGCCTTTGCGGCCTCTGACCCGGCGCGGATCTCGCCTTGCTCCTTGGTTTACCGAGGATCTGAGGGAGATGAAGCGCCGGAAAAGACGCCTAGAGAGTAGTTGGAGAGCTAGTCTTTCTGAATCGGACCGGACACTGGTTAGATCCCATATTAGGACTTACCTAGTGGCGATAAAAGCAGCAAAATGTACGCATTTTGCTGCTCTTATTGCGTCATCAGATAATCGCCCGGCCGCCCTGTTTAGGGTGACCCGCTCCCTGCTCCACCAGGAAGCGCGGGAGGACCCCTTGGAGGGAAGAGCCGAGGACTTTGTTCAGTATCTGTATGACAAAATCACTCAGATTCGGGAAGGTCTGGACTCTGACTGGGTAGATCCAGCGAGAGTGACGGAGGCAGGTCTTGAGACTGTTATCTGGGATGAGTTTGATCCTGTGACCCCAGATGACGTGGACAGGATTCTGGGTAGATTGAACGCGACCACATGTTTGTTGGACCCGTGTCCCTCCTGGTTAGTGCTGGCTTCCCGGGAGGTGACGCGAGGCTGGCTCCAGGGGATTATAAATGCTTCATTGGGTGAGGGTGTCTTCCCCGCCGCCCTTAAGGAGGCGGTGGTGAGGCCCCTCCTCAAGAAGCCTTCCCTGGACCCGGCAATATTGGCTAATTATCGTCCAGTCTCCAACCTTCGTTTTGTGGCGAAGGTTGTTGAGAGTGTGGTTGCGGGACAGCTTCCCCAGTACCTGGATGAAGCGTCGTATCTGGATCCGTTCCAGTCGGGTTTCAGGCCTGGATACAGCACGGAAACGGCATTGGTCGCGTTGGTTGATGATCTCTGGAGGGCTCGGGACAGGGGTTGTTCCTCTGTCCTGGTCCTGTTAGATCTCTCAGCGGCTTTTGATACCATCGACCATGGTATCATGCTGCACCGGTTGGAAGAGTTGGGGGTGGGAGGCACCGTACTAAGGTGGTTCTCCTCCTTTCTCTCCGACCGGTCGCAGTCTGTGTTGACAGGGGGGGCAGAGGTCGACCCCGAGGCCCCTCATATGTGGGGTGCCGCAGGGATCGGTCCTCTCGCCCCTTTTGTTCAACATTTATGTAAAGCCGCTGGGCGAGATCATCCGTGGTTTTGGGGTGGAGTACCATCAGTACGCTGACGACACCCAGCTGTACATCTCCACCCCGGATCACCCCAACGATGCCCTTGAAGTGATGTCCCAGTGCCTGGAGGCCGTACGGATCTGGATGGGGAGGAACAGGCTCAGGCTCAACCCATCCAAGACCGAGTGGCTGTGGTTTCCGACGTCCCGATATAGTCAGCTAATGCCATCGCTGACTATTGGGGGCGAATCATTGGCCCCCACGGATAGGGCTCGCAACTTGGGCGTCCTCCTGGATTCACGGCTGTCATTAGAAGAGCATGTGACGGCCGTGTCCGGGAGGATTTTTCATCAGGTTCGCCTGATCCGCCAGTTGCGTCCCTATCTAGATCGGGACTCCCTACACACAGTCACTCATGCCCTCGTTACCTCTCGTCTGGATTACTGCAATGCTCTCTACATGGGGCTCCCCTTGAGGTGCACTCGGAGGCTCCAACTGGCGCAGAGTGCGGCCGCGCGGGTGGTGATGGGAGCGACATGGAGTTCCCATGTGACACCTCTCCTGCGCGAGCTGCACTGGCTCCCGGTGGTCTTCCGAGTGCGCTTCAAGGTTCTGGTTATCACCTTTAAAGCGCTCCATGGCTCAGGACCTGGTTATTTACGGGGACCGCCTGCTACCACCAATAGCCTCCCACCGGCCAGTACGCTCCCATAGAGAGGGGCTCCTCCGGGTGCCGTCGGCCAAACAATGTCGGCTGTCGGCCCCTAGGGGGAGAGCCTTCTCTGTGGGGGCACCTACGATTTGGAACGAGCTCCCCCCGGAGATACGTAGGATCCCGGATCTGCGCACCTTCCGCCGCGCACTTAAGACTTTTCTATTTTATCAAGCTGGCCTGGCCTAAATCTTCCCCCTTTTTAAATGTGGAAATTTTAAATTTTTAAATTTTAAATTCGTCTTTTTATAGGGGTATGGGTAAGGCATTTTAAATTGGGGAGCCATTTTAGATTTAATTCTGTTTTAAACGTATTTTAATTGTTTATATTGTATGTTTTTAACTTTGGCTGTGCACCGCCCCGAGTCCTTCGGGAGAGGGGGCGGTATAAAAATCTAATAAATAAATAAATAAATAAATAAAATGTTTATTGTAATACCGCATACTATATTTCATTTTTTCCCTCCCAAAGAAAACTGGGTTGATGATCACCAAAAGATGATGTAGATACAATTGCTGAAAAGTAGATTATAATAAATGGATCGTTGGATCAAAGTTTCCTTTCAGCCACATAATTCTGTAGAGAAAGTTGAAATTCCCCTAAAGTTTTGAAAGTCATAACTATCTCTCTGTTTTCTGTTTGCTGAAAGTGGTGAGTTCATCTCGAAAGCAAACACTTAGGCTAAAACTCCATTTTCTATAAATATTTGGAAAGGTCTGGAAATGATTCATACTTCATGAATTGCAATGGGAATTTAATTCAACCTCGAGCGAGCGTGATTAATATTAAACAAGACATTCTGCTGTCATAATGATAATACTGATGATTTGGCTATTATTTTAAAAATGTGTTACTAAATATTAAGCTGTTCTCAAACATAAATCATTTTGCTTGGATTAGATTTAAGGGGGAAAGGCACTTTCATAATTCTTGAGAAACTGAACTTCATGAATCAAACCAAATGAACATGGCAAGGAAGAAACTCAAAAGTGGAGAAAGCATCAGTTTATCATAAACCATGCAAATATTTATTCTGTTATTTAATGTCTTCCCAGCGGGAACTGCCCTTAACATATGTTATCCTTAATTAGATAACATCAGCTCCATGCTATATGTGAAAATAATTAATGCAAATTAGCTTTCCTTCCATTGCTTTCTCTCAAGTTGAACTAAAATAAAGATATAAGGTAAAGGTTCCCCTCGCACATATGTGCTAGTCGTTCCCGACTCTAGAGGGCGGTGCTCATCTCTGTTTCAAAGCCGAAGAGCCAGCACTGTCCGAAGACATCTCCGTGGTCACGTGGCCGGCATGACTCAACGCCGAAGGCACACGGAACGCCGTTACCTTCCCATCAAAGGTGGTCCCTATTTTTGTACTTGCATTTTTTACCTGCTTTCGAATTGCTAGGTTGGCAGAAGCTGGGACAAGTCACGGGAGCTCACCCCGTTACGCGGCACTCGGGATTCGAACCGCTGAACCGCCGACTTTTCGATCAACAAGCTCAGCATCTGTAGCCTCTGAGAAGCAGAGACCTTAAAGTGAGATTGTGTTTTGGAACATCTAGATTTGTGTTTGTTAGTGTCGGCCACTCGAAGATAGGTAGACTTCAACTCCCGCAATTCCTCAGCTAGCCATGATGGCTGGGGGATTGTGGGAATTGACGTCCTGCCATTTCCAAGTGGCCACATTTGAGGAAAACTGGCGTAGAAATATAAAATAACAAGGGTTTTGAAAAGTGAATTGCAACAGCTTCTTTCTAGATTTTTTTTTTCCACTTGAGAGAAAACCGTTATCTGTGACACACTCAAGATCACAAGGGAAGGGGAAGAGAATTCAGAAATAATATAACGGTGGATTTTAAGTGAATTACTGTGGTTTTGCTTTCTTATCCTTTCTAAATTATTGGTTTTGGGGAAAAAAGAAGTCTCTTTAAAAAGAGCAGATTCCTACTCTTGGCAGGCATAAGGACCGTCACTAACTCAAAAGGTAAGTGCTTCTTTAAGGGACTGGAGGCTGAAACATATGAAGAACAGTTGCAGGAACTGGGGACGGATAGTTTAATGAAAAGAAGGACTACGGGAGACATGATAGCAGAGTCTTCCAATATCTCAGGGGCTTCCATAAAGAAAAGGGAGTCAAGCTATTCTCCAAAGCACCTGAAGGCAGGACAAGAAGCAATGGATGGAAACTAATCAAGGAGAGAAGCAACCTGGAACTACGAAGAAATTTCCTGACAGTGAGAACAATTAATCAGTGGAACAATTTGCCTCCAGAAGTTGTATATGCTCCATCACTGAAGGTCTGGCATGATACAGGACTTCCTGCCTGACTAGACTAGAAGACCTCCAAGGTCCCTTCTAACTCTGGTATTCTGTTCTTCTGGTTCTCCATCCCTCTAAGTCCTGATTTATTCACCCTTTCAGGAAAAGAAGCAGTGAAATTATCTCTTGTGGATTCTTTTCCTAAGTGCTCTGCAGAACAATGAGAAACGACTCGAACACAGGGCTTGTAGGAAATACTGCAGTTTGTGAAACAAATATCGGGACTTCAGGGTATCAGTTGGGCAACGATGTTGTTTTTTTTATTCTAGGTTCATTTCCAATAACTCTACTCAACTATGCCTACATGCCATACTGGCTGTAATGGTAAATGAGATTTAGACAATTAAGCGTATTACTCCGTTCACTGTAAATGTGAAGTGCGCAATTTAAAAAAAAGGAAAGAAAGGAAAGAAACTGTGCACTAAAGCAATTGTACAATTTAATTTGCAATTCAATAAAGTATGGTTTAAACCAACTGCACCTTAGCATTAGGCACCGCAGAAGCTCTATCAATGCCCTTTTTGGGTTCTGAACCTACAGTTTATCTCTGTGCCAGAATTACAAGGAGGAAAAATTTTGCAGGGAAACGAAGAGAATCAAGATTTTATTTATTTATTTATTATATTTATATACCGCCCTTTTTATTATATTATATATAATATAATATATTATATTTATATCACCGCTACCGGCTCAGCCGAACCGGACCGAACCGGGAGGAACCCACTACTGACCTAGACTGAACAGCCAAGAAGCAGATGCAGACAGAGGTAAAGATCCGAGAGAAGACTATGGGAGGCAAGTCAAAAAAAAGCATAGCAATTAAAGTATTGAAGCGGGCAAGAGACGATGGATAGATGATTTTTCTTTTTCGATGTTGTTCTGATTTGCTTTTCTTTTTCTTTCTCTCTCTCTTCTTTTTTTTAGGTAGGTGACATGACTAGAAGATAGGTAGGATAGAAAGAAAACATCTTTTAATCAAGGGTGACATGAGTCAAAGTTAGAATAAGAGATGGAAATAAGAGAAGGGGGAATATTAGTTTATACTTTATATTATTATTATTATTTTATTAGTTTATAAACATGGAATATTGAATAACGATAGACTGCAACTCAATATAAATGTATATTATTAGAAATAAATAAGTTGATTGAATGTAATAACTATGTTTAATTCTACTGGTTTTATTTGTGTTGGAATATATGATACTCAGGTGCCACCCTGTTCACACATTGATATGTTTGTAAAAAAATAAAAATCATTTAAAAAAAAGGAGCTTACACCTGCCCAATGTCTGATTTTTTCAACATAGACCATTCTGTCCTTGAGTGGATAGGTGGACTGGACATTAACATCTGAACCACTATAAATCCATGTATTTGCCATACACTAAATAAATAAATAAATTTGCACAGAACCCAAGTTCCGCCAGTATTTGTCATTTCATCTCTTGGACACAACAAAATGTCAAAAGCAAAATTGTTATTTACTTCCCAGTGTGCTGAAGAACAAATGAAAACGTCAGAGTGGGCAAAGAAGGACATTTTCTCCAATGCAGAAAATTGTATCCCGTAATTCTTTCTTTCCCTCCAAGTAAGACTGGCTCTGGAGACACTACGTCAACTTTCTCTGCAGAAGCAACTTCTTGGCATAAACCTATAACAGGAAATTATCATCTGGCAGTAAAAAAAATATGTCTCTGTATAATTCACTGCTCGCTGACATTTCGTTCTTTCGTAGGAAATCTAGGTTTCAGAGGAAAAATAAAAAGAGTCCGTAGCAATGATGAAGGAATGCATGGTTCGGTGGTTTATTTGTAATTAATAAATATAGCTAGAAAATCCGGAAGCCAGGACTCCCAAATTTTGCTCGACTTCATTCGTGATTATATAAATCTTGTGTTCTTCTCCAAGGGAAATTGTCCTGGTAGCTCCCAACACAGAAGGGACAATTCATCATCATGGTAATAAATATGCAATAGGCATATAATACGTTTGCAATAATACACCTTATGTAACTACAGGTAATCCTCGACTTATGGCCACAATGGAACCCAAACTTTATGGTTCTAAGCGAGAAATTGGCCCATTTTACAAGTGGCCTCAACGACTCTCTAAAAAGGTTGCAAATGACAAGCTATCTGCAAGGGGTATAAATCCTTCCATTCCCCACCATCCAGTCAGAGCTGAAGAAGCTTCTTGGATGAGAAGCAAAATGTCTTCAGAGGAAAAACAAGAAAGTCCAATTGCCACCTGAAAAAGCACCTTAGAGACAGCCATGACCGAGAATATCCATAGACATAGAATCCTAACTCTGGAAGGGACCTTGGAGGTCTTCTAGTCCAAGTCCATATTCTGGTTGTCCAATCTATTTTAGAAAACCTCCAATGATGGAGCACCAACTCCAGGAAATAAGCTATTCCATTGATTAAATGTTCTACTGTCAGAACATTTCTTCTAGGTTGGATCTCTCCTTGATTAGTTTCCATCCATTGCTTCTTGTCCTGCCTTCGGGTGCTTTGGAGAATAAGTTGACCTCCTCTTCTCTGAGACAGCTCCTCAAGTACCAGAAGACAGGTATCATGTGACTCCTAGTCCTTCTCTTCATTAAACAATACATGCCAGTCTCCTCAATCGTTTATCGTATGGTTTAGCCTCCATCATCTTATCATCTTTATTACGCTTCTCTGTACTTTTTGTAGAGCCTCAATGTCTTTTTTTTTTTTTTTGTATCGACAATTATAAATTTGAGTCAGTTGCCAAACATTTCAATTTTGATGCTGTATTTCCAAGAAGGCTCTATATCCATCTGCACTACCTGGATGACTGTGAAGACACAGTTAAACCTCCAAGTGGCCTCAATGACTCTCTCAAAGAATGCAAATGATCAGCTGTCTGCAAGGAATATACCGCATTTTTCAGAGTATAAGGCACACCTTTTTTTCCTCCTAAAATTGGGTGAAAATTTAGGTGCATCTTATAGACCAAACACAGATGTTTTTGGGCTCCCAAGCCCTCCGGGCGTCGTGTTTTCGCCCTCCCCAGCCCCCAGAAGCATTCTGCAGGCCAAAAACGGGTGCATTTTTGGCAAAAATGGGCCATACGGGGCACTGCAGAGTGCCCCTGGGGGCCTGGGAGGGCGAAAATCCAACGTGCAGAGGCCAAAAACTATTTTTTTTCTTGTTTTCCTCCTGTAAATTTAGGTGTGCCTTGGTGGCGCAGCAGACTAAAGTGCTGTTAAGTAGCACCAGCTGTCTGCAATTACTGCAAGTTCAAATCTCACCAGGCTCAAGGTTGACTCAGCCTTCCATCCTTCCGAGGTGGGTAAAATGAGGACCCGGATTGTGGGGGCAATAAGCTGACTTTGTATAAAAAAGAACACCACTTGGGGGGGGGGGGGGGCGAAAGCCCTACTAAGCAGGTATATACAAAAGTATGAAGGCTATTGCTTAATGCATTGTAAGCCGCCCTGAGTCTCCGGAGAAGGGCGGCATATAAATCGAACCAATAAATAAATAAATAAATAAATAAATAAATAAATAAATAAATAAATAAATAAATAAATAAATAAATAAATAAATAAATAAATAAATAGTCTGGTGCGTCTTATAGTCCAAAAAATACGGTAAATCCTTCCATTCCCCACCATCCAGTCAGAGCTGAAGAAGCTTCTCAGGTGAGAAGTGAAATGTCTTCAAAGAAAAAACCAGAAAGTCCAGTTGTCTCCTAAAAAAGCAACTTTTGGGATCCTCGGATTCTATGTTCTATCTTCATTAATCGTCTAATAGAACGCCAAAAGAAAAAAAACCAAGTTTAAGTTGTTTTTCAAAGTTTGGAGGAGTTGCCCTCTAGCAAATCTTCCGTTTAAAAAAAAGTCTTTTGAAAAATCACTGTAACTTGTATGCAATTTATCACCCTTTTAAATCTTATTTCGTCTTTAGGCATTCACTAGGCTCGTATCAGATTCGACGTCAGTCTTCAGTGCTTGAAATTTCTAATCAGCGTGTTTCCTGCTCAAACAATTATTTCATAACTTACGCTCCTCAATAATTTTTAGACAGGCTCCTGAAGGAGGACTTTAAATATCATCTTGAATAGGATTATATATATCTCTGTAGTGTTTATAGTGCACCTCAGATGAAAAATCTTGTAAACTGCCGTACTCTTGACAGACTGTGCAGTAAACTGTGTAGTATTTTAATTAATTTCTTAATTAGAAACTTAAAGTGTGATACTTAAAATCTAACAGGCATGTAGAGAGGTATCACTGCTGTAGCTTGAAAATGGAAAAGGAAGCACATCAAGCAAAAAAGAGAAGGAGAGAAAGAGAGAAGATACTGGAAGAAAGGAATAACACAGTTGTGATTTTTCCTCCTTGTAAACATGAGTTTCTCAAGGTTTCTATTATACACAAAAACTAGTCAATTATGACCTTATTTAACGGGACATGTTCCTTATTAAACGCATCTCGGGTTGCTCCTGCTGAATTTGAACAGGAAAATGGAAAAACAGGTGATGTGTACTAAATTAAAGACTTAACCTGTCCATGCAGCTGAAGACCAGGGGGTGAACAAATTTAAGAAAACGGTGTCTTCTGATTTTTGGCACCACCTGAAATGCCCTGAGTTCATTGGAAAAGAGGGCAGAACAGAGTAACAGAGATAGAAGGGACCTTGGAGGTCCTCCAAGGTCCTCCAATCTCCTGCTCAAGCAGGAGACTCTGTACCTGTCAGGTTTCGATGTCATCTCAAATAAAATAAATTGCATTTCCAAACAAATAGTCTTTGATAAAATCTTTCATTTTATTAAGCATGACAATCTGTCCCCAATTGTGGCGTAGCCAACACTGACTTCCTGACCCCAAACCTTCCCTTTCCGTTCCCCAATTCTCTGCATCTCATTGGCCATCTTCCAAATCACTCTTCCCATATCTACTATTTCAGCTCCCAGGAATGTCCCCCTTCCCATCTCATCTCCTAGGGGATATTATCTTCAGGGAAAATAAGTAGGTGAGAAGTCAAGCGTCCTCTTGCCAGCTGCCCCCTCTTCTCCTTCTTATGTCAGCATTAGAGTAAATGCAGGTTGAAGTGCTGACATCACCATTACAGCCAAAGGGTTGTCTGATCTCTCTTTAAAAACCTCCAGTGATGGAGCACCCACAATTCCATTGCGGTCGGAAATCAAGGACCACCCATAAAGTACAGGTAGCCCCCAAGTTACGGCCACAATGGAGCCCCAGATTTCTGTTGTTAAGTGAGACGTCCCTTTAAGTGAGTTTTGCCCCGTTTTACGAATTTTCTTGCCACGCAACTGTTCAGCGAATCATTGCATGTGTTAAGCGGGTAACCCGGTTGTTAAGTGAATCCGGCTTCCCCGCTGACTTTGCTTTGTCGGAAGGTCGCAAAAAAAAGAGATCACGTGATCCCGGGGACGCTGCGACCGTCGTAAATACGAACCGGTTGCCAAGCCTCTGAATTTTGAGATTCTGCAACGGTCGTTAAGTGTGAAAAATGGTCCCAACTCACTTTTTTTCCAGTGCCGTTGTAGGTTTCAATAGTCACTGAACGAACTGTCGTAAGGCAAGGACTACCTGAAATAGGTTTGGGATAAGGGTGCACTAAAAGGAGGAAAACTGTCCGTCACCCTTGACAGAACTCAGTGATGGGATTCAGCCGGTTCTGTCCTGTTCGGATGACTGCATAGCGGTGACTGCGGTAGGCTGCGCCCACCCGGCTGGATGTAATTCTGTCCTATTTAACCAAGTTTTGGAGGCTGTGCACATGCGCGGAAAAGTTAGGATTAGGTGTTACGGTTAAGTGAATCCCACCTCTGACAGAACTGCACAACTGCTGTAACAACAGCGGAAAATGCCATGCAACTCTCTGCCAATTGCCTTCCATCCTGTCTTCTTGCAGCTCACGGATCCTAATTTTGCATCCACCGCTAATAGCTCGATACCAAGTAAATCAAAGAAAAGCCGCCCAGCATTAACACATTGAATCCACCCCGGATCGCAAACGGATTGTGTTAGAACCTAATTCATCAGACGGCGTGTTATTTTTTTTTTTAATCAAATAAGTAGCGGCATTAAAAAAAAAGAAAACACGGGTGTTTTTTAAAAAAACAAAATCTGATTCCCTCAAGGAGTCACCTTTGCACTCAATTATATCAGCCTCTGAAGTGTATGATTTGATCATACAGTAGAACCACAATGTCACAAATGTCTAAAAATGTCTCCAACCGAACTCTTTCTAACCAGAAAGTTGCATGCAACAAATCTTTCTTTCTTTCTTTCTTTCTTTCTTTCTTTCTTTCTTTCTTTCTTTCTTAATCCACACATCATTTTGCCCAACTGGCATTCAACTGCTCCATTCCGAAGACCCCATGATGATCTCTTGTTGAAGAGCTTGAACGGATTTATCGGAAAAGATCCTTCAGTAGCTCATTGTTACAACTACAGGTGTCCTTTTCTCAAAATCCAGGCAGACAAACTCAGGCAGTTCACATTTTCAACCCTGTTTCCAGTACAGTATTCGTGTTTTGGATCTGACCCAACCAGTTGTAATTCCTTTAAAAAGAAGAGGGAACAGTCTGGAAGTTGAACTAATCCACTGTAGAGCGAGGAGGCTGGTGTGGTGCTGCGCCATCAGCCTGTGCAGCTGGCACTCGAGTCGGACAGTGAGGAGGCTGGAGAAGATGTGGTGCCAGAAGCAAGGATTCAGCCAGGGCCTTCAGAACCTCCAGAAGCTCCCATAAGTGAAGAGGAGGAAGAGGAGGAGCCTCTTCTCAATGCATGGGCAGAGCTGCCAAAAGGCAGGAGTGGCTCCTCAGGAGGAGGTCTCCTCAAGAGTAAGGCTTGGGGCTAATTGGCCACTCCCTTAGCCTATTTAAGGAGGAACGCCGACTGAAGCAATTTGCAGGGAACAACTTTAGTTCATTCTCTTTCGCGTCTGGATTCTCTGCGAATTGCTTCTGGGCTTTCTGTCAAACTTAGTAAGATTGTGATTATTTTATCTTTGTTTTCTTGTAGGCTGTTAAGGAAGTTTATTAACAGCCTTTGTTTGGAAAAGACTGAGTTATTTTAGTAAATTTAAGTTTTGTACAGAGTTTGTGTGTGCTGCGTTCTTTGGGGTCCGTAGCTGGGGCAGAACAGAGGGCCACCTGAGTGGTGCAAATGAATGGGGAGCCTTCTTGGAACTGCTGAAAGGACTGTGTTGTAAAACAGGAGATAGATGATGTCGTGTCCAGGGAGTTCTTTTTAAAATGGAGAATTGGTGATCAGACAAAAATGTCTAGCATTTTATTTTTTGCTATATTGATAAATTACTGCCTTTATATTAAAAAAAAATCATGCAAATTCAGTAATATAACACCCCCTTTTGGTTTAAGGCAATGTTACAAAGAGATTTCCAATTTACATTTATGTTTCAAAAATTCATGAAAATGGAATATAAAATAAGCACCCCATAATCCCTTCCATATAAGTAATAAAGGTTTTATTCTGACTCATATACTGTGATGGCTTTGCAGATCAGGACCTATGCATCTATAATTTGCCACTGTGAAGTTAATTTTGGGCCAGAGGGATGAATAAGGCTGACATTCAACAGGGTAGGGTTTGAAGAAATAATCAAGAAATTTACTATGTTGGATGCATCTCTACAGTTGACACCGTACTTCCTCAAAATCCCCCCAACTCTAGTAACTGATCGGACATTTTATTTATTTTTTACTGATTGATTGCTGAATTTCTCTCACTTTTCAATTTATCACGGCACTCAAGAGGCTTGCACAATTTTAAAAATGCAAAGTACAAAAACCTAATAAATCTGATGCAATCAAAAATCAAGTGAACGTTAAATTAAAATAATTCATAATTAAATGATTTTGTTTGAACTGTCACACTGTCTTCCTAAGTACTTGGATGATGGTGCCAAGCTTTTTCCTGAAGGAGCATGTTTTGTAGCTTGGGATACATATAAAGAGTAAATTCTTCACAATAGTTATAGTTAGAGATAGATAGTAGAGAGATAGATAGATGATAGATAGATAGATAATAGAGATGGTAGGTAGGTAGGTAGGTAGATGATAGAAAGATAGATATACAGTATAGAGATAGATGATAGAGATAGATAGATAGTAGGTAGGTAGAAGATAGATAGATAGATAGATAGATAGATAGATAGATAGATAGATAGATAGACAGACAGATGATAGATGGTAGGTAGGTAGATGATAGATAGATAGATAGATAGATAGATAGATAGATAGATAGATAGATAGATAGATAGATAGATAGATATAGAGACAGACAGATAGACAGATAAATATAGAGATAGACAGACAAACAATGATAGATAATAGATAGGAGATAGGTAGGTAGGTAAGCAGGCAGGCAGGCAGGCAGGCAGGCAGACAAGAGAGAGAGGGATATTTATTTATTTATTTATTTATTTATTTATTTATTTATTTATTTATTTATATTTATTTATTTATTTATTTGAATTTATATACCGCCCTTCTCCCCCTAGGGACTCAGGGCGGTGAACAGCCGAAATTAAAATACATACAATATAAAAGTTAAGATAGCCAAAATAAATTAAATCAATCGGCCCCCAATTTAAAACCCCAAAGCTATCTACAATTAAAAACTAACCCATCAAAACCATCCAGTGGTGGAATTCAAATTTTTTTACTACCGGTTCTGTGGGCATGGGTTGGTGGGCGTGGCTTGGTGGGTGTGGCAGGGGAAGGATACTGCAAAATCTCCATTCCCACCCCATTTCTGGGGGAAGGATACTACAAAATCCCCATTCCTTCCCCACTTCTGGGGGAAGGATACTACAAAATCCCCCTTCCCTCCCCACTCCAGAGGAAGGATACTACAAAATCCCCATTCCCTCCCCACTCCTGGGGGAAGGATATTGCAAAATCTCCATTCCCACCTCACTCTGGGACCAGCCAGAGGTGGCACTTGCCAGTTCCCCGAACTACTCAAAATTTCCGCTACCAGTTCTCCAGAACCTGTCAGAACCTGCTGGATTTCACCCCTGCGTCCATCCATTGTGGGGATCCATCCAAGCCTCCTTCCATTTTTGTGCATTAAATAATCTTGCTGCCATCAACATAGATAACGTCAACATACAAAAAAAAAGCAAAAAACCCCAAGTCTTTTCCCATTAAACCCAAGAGAAAAGTTTCTGGTTTTATTTTTAAATTCCCTTTGAGAATCTTCTTAGAATATGAGTCCCACTCCAAAATCTCTTTGCTTTGTCACATGTCCACCATGAGTAGAGTAGAATAGAGTAGAGTAGAGTAGAGTAGAGTAGAGTAGAGTAGAGTAGAGTAGAGTAGAGTAGAGTAGAACAGAACAGAACAGAACAGAACAGAACAGAACAGAACAGAACAGAATCAGAGTTGGAAGGGTCCTTTTGGTCATCTAGTCCAACCCCCAGACAGGAAACCTTACACCATTTCAGGCAAATGGTTGTCCAATCTCTTCTTAAAAACTTCCAGTGTTGGAGCATTCACAACTTCTGGAGGCAAGTTGTTCCACTGATTCATTGTTCTCACTGTGATAACAAATCCCTTCTTTACAGTCGCATTTCCAACATTTATACAGCGACTTCTGTTTCGCAACAAAGCAACGAATCTGTAAAATATTTCTCAGGGATTTAAACTGAATTTCCATTCCTGTTTCACTGGATGGTCTTATTTGAGCCCTGCACAGCAGTGTGATGAGGTCCACCAGTTATCCCATTCCCGCCTGGAAATAAGGAGAAACTTCCTAACAGTGAGAACAATTAACCAGTGGAACAGCTTGCCACCAGAAATTGTGGGCGCTCCATCACTGGAGGTTTTTAAGAAGACGCTGGACAGCCACTTGTCTCAAATTGTGCAGGGTTGGTCTAGATGACCTCCAAGTTCCCTTCCAACTCTGTTGTTCTACGTTCTAATCTGATGGATCTCTTAAGGGTTCAAATCAGCTGGGGTGCTTTGTAAGAACTGCTTATTTTGTGGTGCGGGATTCAAATCTGAGAAGATCTTCTATATGCTAACCTTTAAAAACATTAACTTTTAAGTGTTTTTAAGTGTTTTGTTTATTGTTTTTAATTAATGGGGCCAAATTTATATATATATATTTTAACTGTATTTTAATATTTGTACTTGATGTTTTTACTTGGCTGTTCACCGCCCTGAGTCCTCAGGGAGAAGGGCGGTATACAAATTCAAAATAAAATAAAAAATAAAAAAATAAACTTTTGCGGATTTTTGATTCTCTCCATTGCTGCCTTTTATTTAGGATCTTCTTTGCAGTTCGTTGCTCCTAGTAAGGTGGTTTTTTTATTATTATTATTATTATTTTACAGAAGGTTATTAAAAAGGAGAGACGGTGAAGATCCAGCTGCTTTTCTGGATGCCTTCCCTGCTGATGTACACTTTGTTTTGAGGATTATCAATGCTCGTGATATAATGGGGGATTCTGTCGCATCCTCGGATGTCATTCACCTGAGGGGGGGGGAGCATCATGGGAGATGGCAGAGATTGATGTCCTGTCCAAGAATAGCTCTGATTATAGAACAGTTCTTCCCACAGACAGAGCCATTTTTTTTTTTAATTCGCTGCCAACTGGAGCTGCCAACCTGCAGAATCATTCCTCATAACGGAACAGTTTCGGTTGATTATGGGAGGAATCGTATTTCCATAAAAGCATCTTATTTTCCCCCCCCCCCTCTCTTCATCGTCTCATACAACCCTCTTTTTTCACCTTGCAAAAAGCTACCAAACCCGCTCAGTTTGGGAAGCTACAGTCATACGGTCGGAAGGGACCTTGGAGGTCATTTAGTCCAACCCCCCGGCTCTCGCGGGAGACCTATACTATTTCTGACAAATGGCTGCCTGGTCTCTTCTTAAAAGCCTCCGGTGATGAGACGCCTACAACTTCTGGAGGCGAGTCGTTCCACTGGCTAATTGTAAATTATTTTTTTCCTTAATCCCAGGTTGCTTCTCTCTTTGATGAGTTTCCATCCATGGTTTCTTGCCTTGCCTTCTGGTGCTTAAGAGAATAGGTTGATCCAGTAGTGGAGTTCACATTATTTTACTACGGGTTCTGTGGGCGTGGCTTGGTGGGCGTGGTGTGGCTTGGTGGGCGAGGCAGGGGAAGGATACTGCAAAATCCCCATTCCCACCCCACTCCAGAGGAAGGATACTGCAAAATCCCCATTCCCTCCCCACTCCTGGGGGAAGGATACTGCAAAATCCCCATTCCCTCCCCACTCCTGGGGGAAGGATATTGCAAAATCCCCATTCCCTCCCCACTCCTGGGGGAAGGATACTGCAAAATCCCCATTCCCACCCCACTCCTGGGGGAAGGATACTGCAAAATCCCCATTCTCTCCCTACTCCTGGGGAAGGATACTGCAAAATCCCCATTCCCTCCCTACTCCAGGGAAAGGATACTGCAAAATCTCCATTCCCTCCCCATTCTGGGACCAGCCAGAGGTGGCATTTGCCGGTTCTCCAAACTACTCAAAATTTCCACTACCGGTTCTCCAGAACCTGTCAGAACCTGCTGGATTTGACTCCTCGGTTGATCCCCTCTTCTTTGTAGGAGCCCCTCAAATATTGGAAAACTGCTATCGTGTCTCCCCTAGTTCTTCTTCTCACGATACTCAATTCCTGCAACCGTTCTTTGCAAGTCTTAATCTCCAGCCCCCTAAACTACTTTTACTGTAGGCATTACAATAATAGAATCTTGTAACTCTAAACAGGCCTCTCCCCACCTTGCTTGCCTTTCTCCTAAAGGTAAACTGGGGAGGGGGGTGTGTCAGTGGTGGGATGCTGCCAGTTTAACAACCGGCTCGGTGAGCACACACTTTGCATGCGCGTGTGCCTAAGGCACTTGCGCATAGCGCTGAAAATGGAGCATTTAGAAGCTCAGCTGCTTACGCTTCCAAGTCAGCAACGGTAAGTAGAACAGCAAAAGGGGAGGGGGGGGAATCAGCCATGCCACCTGATTGAAATGAGCTACAAAGCAGGAAATAAAGGACAGGATAGAGGGAGGGGGCAGGTGGACAGGGCCAACTGATCGTCGGCGCTACCGAACCGGTCCAAACCGGTCCAAACCGGCTGAAACCACCTCTGGTGTGTGTGAAGGGTTTTCTCAAATTACATTTCCGCTTTGGACTCAGCTTCCTCTTATCTGACTGCTGTATTAGCTGTGGCTCTTCTTTCTCTTCGTTAAGGCGATTCATTACATCCGGTCAATATTGCAAACAGGACCCTGATCTCCTGCAGAATAAATCTTGATTAGCCCCAGCGTGAAAATTTTTTATTTAACCCAGAGTAGAATTAATTGAACGCTAATGATTGAAAATAAAACATGCATAAATTTACGGTTTCTTCTTGCTCCTCTTGCAGACGCCTGATTTTTGATAAGCAATAAATAAATAAATAAATGAGACTAAGCACATTGTACGGGAGAAAAAATATATACGAGAGGTCTCGTGAAATCTGTTCAAACATCTGAACCTCAAGAGCTGTGCAAAGAGAGGGAAAATGGAAGCTGAGCGTTGTCCTAATAATTAACGAATTGGGAACTCGGGGTAGGGAAGAGACTATTAAAGTGACAATTAATTAAACATCCTCTTTTCCAAAATCTTTTGCAACCCTTCATTCTTTCTCAACAGCACTTGACAGACAACTGTTGGAATGTCACTGCGTTTTTTTATTTCCCAGCTGAGCTTCATTATTTTTGGACTAATAGACTTACTGTAGTTTGCCAAGTTCCTTATCAGTATTTTACTACGCATGTCCGCATTCCTTCACATTCCTTCACACACTCTTTCCTTTGTTCTCTTTGTTCTCTTGCCAGAAAGGTCCGGCTGAGAAATAGCCGGCAAAAGCTATTTCAAAATGTAGCAATTACTTTTCTTAGTTAGTGAGGTGTTTTATTTTCTTTATAACAAATAAATGAGTTTTATTAGAAACTTTTCTTCGCGTTTCTTTTCAGAATATTGCAACAAGGAATAAGCCACGATCCATCCTCTAAACCAGGGTGATTTTTCCCAGAGCCAAAGATGGGATTAATCGATGCCCTGACATGGAAAGCACAATTACGGAGTTAAAAGACACAAGCACACAGGTAGTTCTCAACTTGCGACCGCAGTTGAGCCCGAAATTTATGTTTGCTATGTGAGAAATTGGTTAAGTGAGCTTTGCCCCCATTTTGCTTGACTTTCCTTGAAACGTTTGTTAAGCGAATCGCTGAAGCTCTTCAGTTAGTAGCATGGTTGTTAAGTGAATCGGGCTTCCCCGCTAACTTGGTTGTCGGAAGGCCGCAAAAAGGGATCGTGTGACCCCCCCCCAGGACACTGCAACTGTCATAAGTACAAGTCAGTTGCCCAGCCTCTGAATTTTGATCACGTAACTGTGGGGATGCCGCAACAGTCGTAAGTGTGACGTCCCTTTTTTCAGTGCCGTTGTAACTTCAATCAGCCGCTTACCTCCTGAATTTTTTTTTTTATATTTGTACACCCCAGTTCAGGAATCTCTAGAGATGCGCCTTTAAAAGAAACGAAGCTTGGCTGTTTACAACAGCGGTCTATATACAATACCCTCCGTTTCTAAAAAAAAAAAACCCGTATCTGACAGTGACACATTATTTATATTCAAATCGTCACCAAATCTTGCCGGCCAATTACTCGGAGGCATCTTTTTAATTGCTCAAAAGGTTAATTGAGCTTTCTAACCCCTTTCGATACTTGAACCAATTCTGAAGCTGTAGAAATATAAAATGTCACTGCTCTGAGAAAAGGAACCAAAAAAAAAAAAAAACCCCCACTCTGGAAATCAAAAGCTGAAATCCGGGCTTATTTCTAAAGCTAGCAAGAGAAGTGGAAAAACAGAGGCCGATTTCAGGCCAGCCGGCAGCAATCTGCAAGAACTTCTCGTTTCAAAAATGTAGATACCTCAAAGATAGATGAAGGTAGTCCTCGACGTACAACCACAATTAAACCCAAAATTTCTGTGGCTAAGTGAGACGATTGTTGAGTCAATTTTGCTTCATTTTACGACCTTTCTTGCTGCTGAAGAGGTTGTAGAAAAAATGCTTTTAAAAGTAAAAAAAAAGCCTCTGATGATTGTGCGGCTCAGCTGGGTATGGGGGGGCAGGGATTTTTGCTACCGGTTCTCTGAACCACCCGCCTTCATCGCTACTGGATTGGGCGATCCGGTCCGAACCGGGAGCATTTCACCCCTGGTTAGACCCCATTGTACAAATGCACCAGCAGCTCTGTAAACTGGTGATGGGGTCCTATGGAAACTGAGCCTCTTCATTGCTGAAGCCCTGTACTTTAATTGCTGACATTAGGTTAGAGTTCACCTCCCCCGTTCATCAGTCCCACCATTTCTGGAGGCCCAAAACGGCCCGTTTCCCAACTTCCCAACATTGGACAGGAAGTGATGTTTTTTGCTGTCTCCAGCCTCCAGAGCCTCTCTAGGAGTCTCTGGAGGCTGGAGGCAGCCTCTGGAGGGCCTGCGAGGGAATGGGGAAGGCTGTTTTCGCCCTCCCCAGATGCATAGAGAGGATCTGGAGCCAGGTGAGAAAGAAAAACGGCCTACCGGGCCATTGCGTGCCAGGAGCGGGTGGGAGGGGGGCGTGCGCGCATGCGCAGGCCAAGGCGCATAGTATTATGGCTGTGGGCACGCGCGCACGCGAAGCTCCCCCGGCCCCCCCCTCCTAGCACGCGATGGCAAAAAGGTTAGCCATCACTGTCCTAAGGCAAAGAAAAGTGTGGTGAGAATTAGGTGTTCAGCAGAGTGGAAAGGGGGAAAATACTATCTTTGTGTCTAGATGTTTTGGCATGCAATGCCCTATAGCAGTAATGGTGAACTTTTTCAGTACCGAGTGCCCAAACGATAATGCGTGTGCACCGGAGCACCGGAAACACCATCACGGCCCTATAGCATCAAATTGAAGGAAGGCGCTGAAAGAGTTTTTGTCCAGGATGTGAGAGTTCATATCAGGCCACTATCATCCAGGTCATATCAGGGGATATGGATGATTCAGAATCTCCACAGGCACGAAAACTCTTTAATTCTCTCCTACCAACTACTGGTTTGACTTTTGCCAAGCTAGATCTAAATTCTACCACATTTAGCTTCTAAATCACACTCCTTTCCACGCACAACTCCACAGATCCAAATCAGATACCATGTTTCCTCCAAAATATGACCCTGTCTTATATTTTTTTGAACTCCAAAATAAGCGTTTGGCCTTATTTTCGGGGAGGTCTTATTATTTTGGGGCGCATGGAGCAAGACGGGGCTCCTCTTGCCGTCTTACCTGATTTCCAGCTCTGTCTCCCTAACCCTAACCAGAGGAAATGGTGGGGACAGGCTGCACATGTGTTTAAATATTTTCGGGGAGGGCTTATTTTCAGGGGTTTATTTTCAGGGGAGGGCTTATTATCAGGGGATGTCTTATTTTTGGGGGAAACACAGTAGCTTATATTTAAAAAGGTAATATCTTTTTTTAAAAATCTACCCCTTCATTTCCCAAAGCATTCAAAATGTCTTCCAAAGTCTTCAATCTAATGGAATACAAATGGGGAAAAAGAGAGTCTATCAATAATCACTTTTTTTGCCTCACCCTCGGCCCCCTCCCCATTCCCAATGCAAACGTCTGATCTCCCAAGGGAGATACTATAAAAAGCTAATTTGGCTATTATCCCTCAATACTGTTTTCAACCTTTTCGAAATCACATTGAAAAAAAAAAATCTATATAATGGGTGTTTAGATTAATGAAGTGTTTGAATCCAGATCAATAACCACTCAAAACGTGAACTCTTGACACCCTGCCGAATGGGAACGCAGAACGCGTAAAGGCAGTTGAGTCCATCTTACGGCTAATTCAAGTTTTCTTTTAATTAGCAGAGATCCCTATAACGAACACGCAGTTTAATATATGATCTCTGTAGATTAATTTCTTGACAGCATGTAAATAAGGCGGATTATAAATTTCCATGATTACGCATGTAATTATAATGCCGCTTACCAATTAACACATACATTAAGAACATTCCTGGGATTATGTCCTTAGCTGCAAAATAAATAAACCCTCACCGTCGCTCAATTAATATTCTCGTAAGATGGCAGCACCGTGAATTGTAGTGTGTTTGACATTTTCTGTCCAATTTCTCTCCACCACCGGGAAAGAAAAAAAGTTTCTATTAACCAAGATTGAGGACTGTAACACAAATATAATTATATAAAGAAGAGAGGCAGGAGAGGGAAAATATAAGCCTATTGAAATTGAGTGGCTTTTAAATTCAGACAAATATAAACAAATGAATGCTTGCAAATAATAAAGTCTCAATTTGCAGGGTTAAAAACTCTCCACAAACTACCCATCCTTTCCCTTGTGTAGATGGTGTTTGTATAATGGAGGCCTGTTTTAATAACTTTCTCTGAGTTTGTGAAACCTTACTCACTACACTGCACACTGGTTATTGTGTTCAAACCAGTGGCAAAATGTAAAATTTGTTACTACAGGTTCTGTGGGCGTGGCTTGGTGGGGGGGGTAATGTGACTGGGTGAGCGTGGCCAACTTTTTTTAAAAAAATCTTTTAAAAGCATTTTTTCGGCGGAAGCCTCTGATGATCGCGCAGTTCAGCTGGGCATGGAGGGGGGGCTAGGGATTTTTGCTACTGGTTCTCCGAACCGTCTACCGCCATCGCTACCAGATCGGGCGATCCGGTGTGAACCGGGAGCATTTCACCTCTGCTTCAAACCCATGATGGTGAATCTATGGCATGCGTGCCCAAAGTGGCACACGGAGCCATGTTGCCTGGCACACGCAGCTTTGGCCATTTCTCTTCCGGGTTTCTGGTGCACATGCGCGTGTGATGGTCAGCTGGCCTCCATGCGTGCGGCAGTGCCAGAAATCGGAAGAGCTGTTCTGTGAGCATGCGCACTGGCCAGCTGATCGGCACATGCAAATGCACGCAGGAAACCAGAAGTAAATTTTGTCATGCATGTATGCCTCCTGGGCAACTCCTCTTCCTGGTTGCGGCCCAGACGAGCGTGTGCGAAGTGCCCCTCCCCCTTTCAGCACTCGGTGGCGGAAAGGTTCGCCATCACTGTCCTTGGCAAAGGATTCCCAGCATGTTTTCAAGTACAATTGAGAGAAACAAGTTAAGCCTTTAAAATGTAGGAGAGAGACTTGGCAGAGCCGGAGGGAGGAGTCAAGCAGGGCACCAGCTGAGTGTCTCTACATAGTCACAAAAGGTGGAAGCCCAACTCGCCTTGAGAGCCGTTGACCTTATCCAGTTTCACCCAGGTGAAAAAACCTTTAGACCGAAAAGATTTGTTGTGCACAGCCTTGAGCAATAAATCAGTTAATTTTGAATCTTCACGTCATTCTTTGGGCCTGACATTAAAACACGTTTGAATGTAACTTTCAATCTCATCCCATCTGTCGAAAGTGCTGCCACAGGACTTCATTCAAAGCAGGAAGAATTATGAAAAAGAAAGAAAAAGAATCGGAGGTTCTGAAGTGGTATCGGGTTTCTTGCCTAAGCAGGGGGTTGGACTAGAAGACCTCCAAAGTCCCTTCCAACTCTGTTTTCTTCTCTTCTCTTCTCTTCTCTATTCTAATCTATTCTATATTCTGATCTATTCCATTCCATTCTCTATCCTATCCTATCCTATCCTATTCTTTAATTCCTATTCTATCCTATCCTATTCTTTAGTTCCTATTCTATCCTATCCTATTCTTTAGTTCCTATTCTATTCTATTCTATTCTTTAGTTTCTATTCTATTCTATTCTATTCTATTCTATTCTTTAATTCTTATTCTATTCTTTAATTCCTATTCTATTCTATTCTTTTAATTCTTATTCTATTCTTTAATTCCTATTCTATTCTATTCTTTAATTCTTATTGTATTCTATTCTTTAGTTTCTATTCTATTCTATTCTATTCTATTCTTTAATTCTTATTCTATTCTATTCTTTAATTCTTATTCTATTCTATTCTATTCTTTAGTTCCTATTCTATTCTATTCTATTCTATTCTTTAATTCTTATTCTATTCTTTAATTCCTATTCTATTCTATTCTATTCTTTAATTCTTATTCTATTCTATTCTATTCTTTAATTCTTATTCTATTCTTTAATTCCTATTCTATTCTATTCTTTAATTCTTATTCTATTCTATTCTTTAGTTCCTATTCTATTCTATTCTATTCTATTCTATTCTATACTATTCTATTCCATTCCATTCCATTCCATTCCATTCCATTCCATATTCTCATTTATTCTATTCTATTTGTCTAACACCTTTAAAAAAAATAGCACTTTTCTTACTAATACCACTTGGACGCTATAAAGAGAGCCATGGTCGTGTCTGTGTACATCTTCTTTAGAAAACCGTTGTGAAGCTGTACAGGACATCATTCGTTGCCTCACCCACGCGCATATACAAAATTGTCCCGTCAAATCCTGTAATCTTTTACGGAGGATATGAGTAACCATTAAATAACGTAGGAAGCTGGAAACAATCCAAGGACCCATTTATAATAACAATAATATCTTCACTCATTATCAACTAATGATGGCCAAGGGACAACTCAAGCGTGGTCTGCAATCTTACTACTAGGTCAGTAATATTCTTTTCCTACAACCACCAAATTACTATAATGTGAAACAGCATGCCAACTCCTGTACTTTTTCTAGTGTTATCCCCCCGAGGATCTCTCTCTCTCTCAAATTATTTGGAAAATACTAACCTTGAGCAACAGCACCAGAAGAAGCACAGGGAAATATCAGGACCAACCCAAGCGAACAGCTTGAAGGAAACGGAGTAGCCTGATCATTTTTCCAGCAATTTTTATTTTAGGGAAACGTCGCTTTATATAAAACATGGAAAAGAAAAACTAAGGTGATAAGGAATTTTTAAAAATAGCATATTTAAAGATTAAAGTATTTGGATGTACACAGGACGTTGAGTTCTTAGATAATGAAGTCACCTGCAGACTTTGAACCAACCCTTGTCTCTCAGAAAACGAGAACAAATCGCTTTTTAAAAAGTGGAATGGAGTGGAGTCGAGTGGAGGGAAGGGAAGGGAAGGGAAGGGGGAAGGGAAGGAAAGGAAGGGGAAGGGAAGGGAAAGGAAGGGGAGGGAAGGGAAGGGAAGGGAAGGGAAGGGAAGGGAAGGGAAGGGAAGGGAAGGAAAGGAAAGGAAAGGAAAGGAAGTAAATGGATGAAGAAGGGAAGGGAAGGAAGGAAGGGAAGGGAAGGGAAGGGAAGGAAAGGAAGTAAACAGATGAAGAAAGGAAGGGAAGGGAAGGAAGGAAGTAAATGGATGAAGAAGGAAAGGGAAGGAAAAGGAAGGGAAGGGAAGGGAAGGGAAGGGAAGGGAAGGGAAGGGAAGGGAAGGAAAGGAAAGGAAAGGAAAGGAAAGGAAAGGAAAGGAAAGGAAAGGAAAGGAAAGGAAAGGAAAGGAAGTAAATGGATAAAGAAGGAAAGGGAAGGAAGGGAAGGGAAGAAAGTAAATGGATGAAGAAGGGAAGGGAAGGAAAAGGAAGGGAAGGAAAGGAAGTAAATGGATGAAGAAGGGAAGGGAAAGAAGGAAGGGAAGGGAAGGGAAGGGAATGACAGAAACTGGACCTAGTAGTCCATCATTTAGACTTGAGCCAGCAGCTGCCAAAAAACCCAATGCAATCCTAGGCTGCATTAACAGAGGGATATTTTCAAGAGTGTGTGATGCGATACTACCTCTTCTTACTGCACTGGTGAGATCCCACTTGGCTTCCAATTCTGCTCACCACAATACAGAAAAAAAAGAGAGAGAGAGAGAGATTTTGAAACCCTGGAAAGAGTGCAGAGAAGAGCAACAAAGATGATTAGGGGATCTGGAGGCTTAACCATGACGAAAGATTGAGTGTAAACTAGGTATGTCAAGTCTAACAAAGAGAAGGACTAGGGGTGACATGATAGCAGCGTTCCAATATTTGAGGGGGTTGCCACAAAAAAGAGGAGGTCAACCCATTCTCCAAAGCAGCTGAGGGCAGGACAAAAAATAATGGGTGGAAGATCATTCAAGACAGATTCAACCTAGAACTAAGGAGAAATTTCCTAACAGTGAGAACAATTAATCAGTGGACTTGCCTGCAGAAGTTGTGAATGCTCCAACACTGGAAGTTTTTAAGAAGATGTTGGATAACCATTTGACTGAACTGGTGTAGGATGTCCTTCCATGGATAGGAGTAGAAGACCTCCAGGGTCCCTTCCAACACTATTATTCTATTATTTAATCGCTAGGAGTCATAACTGACCCAAAGGCACAACCACAAAAATAGCATCGAGGGGCATCTATGGAAGAGCTGAAAGGAATCAAGATGGGTTAGACACGAGACACACATGTTACCAGGGGTGAAATCTAACAGGTTCTGACAGGTTCCAGAGAACCGTTAGCGGAAATGTTAAGTAGTTCAGAGAACCAGCAAATACCACTTCTAGCTGGCCCCAAAGTGGGGTGGGAATGGAGATTTTGCAGTATCCTTCCCCTGGAGTGGGGAAGGGGAAGGGGGATTTTGCAGTATCCTTCCCCTGGAGTGGGGAAGGGGAATGGGGATTTTGCAGTATCCTTCCCTTGGAGTGGGGAAGAGGAATGGAGCTTTTGCAGTATCCTTCCCCTGTCACACCCACTAAGCCACGCCCAACAAGCCACACCCACAGAACCAGTAGTAAAAAAAATGGATTTCACCTCTGCATTTTACTCATGTGGTCAGGGACACAAACTTGACAAACGATGATGGCATCTCTAATCTTAAGGAGAAATTTTTAAAAAATTGCAAGCATCCATATTCAGTGTCCATTTGAATAGATATACACCATCTATTAAGAATGACTTTGTTAGAAATGGAGACCAAAACTAAGCAAACAACCCTTAATTAAAGGAGCCTTCAAAACTCACAGCTCTAGCATCAAATTTTTAGCCAACGCTGTTTTCTATTTTAAAATAACACTGACCTACAGAAAGAAGTACTTTGATTTTCCAATGTTTCCAATATTTGATTTTTTGATTTTTTATTTTTTTGCTAAAAGCTACGTCTAACAGCCAAAAGCAAAAATTAGATCAAATTCTTACCTGCTTCTTTTTATGGTCAATAATGGACAATAAATTCCCACTTGAACTAATAATCAAAGCTTGAATATCTTTGAATCGAAAAGTTCAACTAAAATGAATAACAAACCAGGAGATGCGAATAACTATCAATTTGATGTACAACCTTTGCAACACGATTTAGAAAGACTTTGACTGGAATGCAGTACTATCTATGGATTATTGTTATAATCTGTTTTTTAAAACTTGCCATAAAGTATTGTTATGAAACTTAATAACGCAATACGCCAACTAAACGCCAACTAAACTTGTACCCATTATACAATCGCAAATAATATGAGTGTATTATTGTAGTATAATATGAGTGTATTATTATTATTATTATTATTATTATTATTATTATTATTATTATTAATTAAACATGAAACTCAGTCAACTGAACATTCAAAAATGCATCACAAATACCATTGACTGGCACTGATGGTTGATACGGGTTGCTGCCAGCGTCCTAGGGATCAACCAAGTACCTTCTTAAGATGTACCATGTTCCAAGTAGCGCAGTTTTTTGCAGTTCTGCTGGTGTTATTGCAGGACGCTGCAATTTGTTGATGTATCTTATAAAATTCTTGGACATGGTACCAAGTGCCCCAATGACAATGGGTATCACTGTTACATGTTTCATCCATAGCCGTGTAGTTTCGATGGCCAGGTCACGATATTTCATGATTTTTTCCAGTTCTTTTTCTTTGACTCTGGCATCTCCTGGTACAGCGATATCAATAAATTGTACGTTTCGGCTTTCGACAACTGTGATACCTGGCGTGTTGTGTTCCAAGTGATGATCCGTCTGAATTCGAAAGTCCCACAAGATCTTCACCTTCTCATTTTTTATAACTTTTTCCACTTTACGTTCCCATAACTTTTTGGATACAGGAAAGTCGTATTTTTTACATAATTACCAATGGATTAATTTAGCAACTTGGTTGTGTCTAGTTTGGATTGTCGGCGGATTTTTGTATCTTTGCTTTCATGGTATTATTATTATTATTATTATTATTATTATTATTATTATTATTCATTAAACATGAAACTCAAGTCAACTGAACATTTAAAAATGTATCACATATATCATTGACTGGCTCTCATGGTTGATACAGTTTACTGCCAGTATCCTCGGTATCAACCAAGTATCTTCTTATGTCAAATAATATAAGTTTTTATTATATTATTATTATTATTATTATTATTATTATAAAACTAACATGCAACTAATGATGATTTGGTACATTCTGTAAATTCGCTTGTTCTGTGTGATTTGTTATATTCTACAATGTTTATATATATATAGGTAAGAGGCTTGAAATAATTTGAAAGAATTTTAGTAAGAATATCATTATGAGTATCGAGCAAAACAGAAATCGCCATGCTTTGATTTTTCACAAATAGAATCATAATAACATAATACCCGCAGCATTAACTGGAGTTCAATACTCCTAAATATCTAAGCTTCCCTGGACTAATCCGAAGTCCAATTGATTCCTAAAATCAGTTTTGCAACTCTTGATCAATTTCCTGCTGATAAACAGAGCAAAGGTTTTATCAGAATTGACTCAAATCCTGCTAGTATTTGAAACGTAGGCAATCCAAGCTGAAGAGCCCACTAGAAATCTCTAAAATGATCTGAAAACTGATTCCCTTCGGTGAAAATAAAGTATCTTAACAGGAAAATACTATATTAAGAAACAAAAATTGAAAGAGCGCAAAGTGGTAGTATCAGCCCAAGCATGTGTGAAATATTTCTTCTGTGTATATGTGTATTCCATCTCTCTCTTTGCTTTTCCTGGGAAGAAATGCATTAAGATAACGTAGCTTTTCCATCTGAAGTGAAGTCCAAGGGTGTTATGCATTATCCACCTGGAAGATGTAGAAGAGGTCCAATTTTTGAGGGGCTCCTACAAAGACGAGGGGGTCAAACTATTTTCCAAAGCACCAAAAGGCGAGACGAGAAGCAACGGATGGAAACTAGTGAAGGAGAGAAGCAACCTAGAACTAAGGAGGAATTTCCTAACGGTGAGAATGGAACAGAAGTTGCCTTCAGAGGTTGATGTTGATGTCCTGGGACAGAAACCTAGGGTGATGTCTACCTTTGGGAAAGGGAAGAAGAAGCTCCTCAAGAATGTCTTGATACAAATTACTGTCATCGTTTATGACCTGTGTTTGTCACAGGCAATTCTTGATGAAAACCTCCTCCAGAAGAATATCACAGATTATCTGGTTCTTTTTGTAAAAAAAAAAAAAAAAATCACATGCCAACCTACATATAATTATGAAGGCAATTTTGAAGTTAAAGCAGAAAAGCAAGATTTTCTCCCTTAATAAAACATACAAGTAAAAAATAATACCAGTGTATATTTGTGTGCGTGTGTGTGTGTGTGTGTACATGTGTGCATGCATTTGTATGTATATATGTGCATATATATATAGGCATGTATGAGAAGAGAAGAATAAAGGAAGAGAAGAGAAGAGAAGAAGGAAGGAAGAGGAGAGGAGAGGGGAAGGGAAGGGAAGAATAAAGGAAGAGAAGAATGAAGGAATAGAAGAGAAGAATGAGAGGAGGGGAGAGGAGAGGAGAGGAGCAGGGAAGGGAAGAATAAAGGAAGAGAAGAGAAGAATAAGAGGAGGGGAGAATAGAGGAAAGGAGAGGAGAGGAGCAGAGAAGGGAAGGGAAGGGAAGGGAAGAATAAAGGAAGAGAAGAGAATAATGAAGGAATAGAAGAGAAGAAGGAAGGAAGAGGAGAGGAGAGGAGAAGGGAAAGGAAGGGAAGAATGAAGGGATAGAAGAGAAGAAGGAAGGAAGAGGAGAGGAGAGGGGAGGGGAGGGGAAGGGAAGGGAAGGGAAGGGAAGGGAAGAGAAGAGAAGAGAAGAGAAGAGAAGAGAAGAGAAGAGAAGAGAAGAGAAGAGAAGAGAAGAGAAGAGAAGAGAAGAATAAAGGAAGAGAAGAGAAGAATGAAAGAATAGAAGAGAAGAATGACGGGAGAGGAGGAGAGGAGAGGAGAGAAGATTATTATTTCTTAGCAAAAAGGAAGAAGCCATACACGATTCAATTTTAGCAGCTGAAATTTTAAAACAATGCTTATCGTTTCAGCTGGGTAAAGCGTCAGCTTTGTGATTTTGTGCAAAGTTTTGATTAGAAAACAAAGAGTAGAAGGAACGATTGGAGTCCACCCAGCCACCTACGCTTTCCCAGGGAGGAATGTGGCTCACACAAACGCTATTAAAGATCTCACTGGGGGGGGGGGTATGAAGACAGAAACGTAGGCCCTTCCAAGTCATAGGCACCTCTCATTTTAATTCTGGGCCCCCGAGAGAATGGAAGCCTATCTTCTGGTTATTAAAATCGCCCCCTTGTGCTAAGCCTGAGGAGCAAAATAATGCAAAACTACCAGGAGTTCGGTCTAATGAGTAGAAGGCTTCTGTGCCTGTCCCTTGTTCCAGCAGTCGTGGCCAAACCATTAATCCTCTCCTCTTTGACGATAGACAGGATTGTTAATTGCTGTCTGGCTCTGATGGAATTCGTGTCCAGGGGATTCGTTTTCAGTCTGCTGGAGCCTCTCTTCTGAAAATGCCACTCAACTCTATCAACGCCTTTTGGCTATATTCGAGGAAGCAGCTGGCCTAGTGTAGGAATATGAAACCTGTCCCTTCTAGCTCAGTTGTTGTTACTTCAGAAATCTTGTCCGACCCATCGCGACCCCATGGACGACGTTCCTCCAGGCCTTCCTGTCCTCTACCATCCTCTGGAGTCCATTGAAGCTCACGCCGACTGCTTCCGTGACTCCATCCAGCCACCTCGTTCTCTGCCGTCCTCTTCTTCTTCTTTTGCCCTCCATCGTTCCCAGCATTGGGCTCTTCTCCAGGGAGTCCTTCCTTCTCATTAGGTGGCCAAAGTATTTGAGTTTCCTCTTCAGGATCTGGCCTTCTAAAGAGCAGTCAGGGTTGATCTCCTCTAGGACCGACCGGTTGGATGGCCTTGCAGTCCAAGGGACTCGCAGGAGTCTTCTCCAGCACCAGAGTTCAAAGGCCTCCATTCTTGAACAGGGGGCTGGACTAGAAGTCCTTCAAAGTCCCTTCCAGCTCTATTCTGATTTAAAATACCCATGTTTAATGTTAATTTATGCAATCTACCTACTGACTCAATTCCTGCAGGCTCTCTAGGCTGTTTACAGGTATTAAAACAGCAATAAAGTAAAATTAGATTTTAAAAGTTCAGTAACAAGATTGTGACAATTAGCATAAACTAATAAAAATACACATATGCCCACATATATAATACAAAAAATGTATATACATAAATGCATTCAGAGAGAGAGAGAGAGAGAGAGAAAGAGAAAGAGAGAGAGAGATTCACAAACAACAGGCAAATATATGTTTATACACAGACACATACAGGTGGTCCTTGACTTACGACAACAATGGAGCCCCAAAAATATGTTACTAAGGGAGACGTTAGTTAAGTGAATTTTGCCTCATTTTGCAACCTTCCTTGCCCAAGTTTTGAAGCGAATTGCTGCAGTTGTTAAATTAGTCACACGGTTGTTAAGTGAAACTGGTTTCCCCCATTGACATCACTTGTCAGGAGGTCACCAAAGCAGGTCATATGACCCGGGGACATTGCAACCGTCGTAAGTATGAGTCTGTTGTCTGAATTTTGATCGTGTGACCCCAGGGATGCTGTAAAAAAGTCATTTTTTTTTCAGTGATGTTGTAACTGTGAACCAGAGGTGAAATGATCCCGGTTCGGACCGGATCAGGAGATCCGGTAACAATTGTGGCAGGTGGTTCGGAGAACCTCTATTCTCCCCTCCTCTCATTCTCCTCTTCTCTTCTCTTCCTTCCTTCTTCTCTTCTCTTCCTTTATTCTTCCCTTCCCTTCCCTTCCTTCCTCCTCTCCTCTCCTCTCCTCTCATTCTTCTATTCCTTCCTTCTTCTCTTCCTTTATTCTTCCCTTCCCTTCCCTTCCCTTCCCTTCCCCTCCCCTCCCCTCTCCTCTTCCTTCCTTCTTCTCTTCTCTTCTTTTATTCTTCTCTTCTCACACATGCCTATATATATATGCACATATATACAAACAAATGCATGCACACATGTACACACACACACACACACACAAATATACACTGGTATTACTTTTTACTTGTATGTTTTATTAAGGGATAAAATCTTGCTTTTCTGCTTTTGATCGTGTGACCCTGGGGATGCTGTGAAAAAGTCATATTTTTCAGTGATGTTGTAACTATGAACCAGGGGTGAAATGCTCCCGGTTCGGACTGGATCAGGCGATCCAGTAACAATTGTGGCAGGTGGTTCGGAGAACCGGTAGCAATGGCGGCACGAGGCTCCCCCCCCCCAGCCGCGTTTTGTTACTTCCTGGTTTTAACCAGGAAGTAATGTGTTTTTTACCCTCTGCCCACGCACTTCTGAACTGGTAAGGAAGGTAAGTAGATTTCACCCCTGCTGTGAACAGTCACTAAATGAACTGTCATAAGTCGAGGACTACCTGTATATACAGGTAAGCCTTTGACTTACAAGCACCGTTGTGACCAGAATTTCCAAGGCTAAGCAAGGTGGTTATGAAGCGAGTTTTGCCCCATTTTAGGACCTTCCTTGCATTCACGAGAACAATGAAATTGACAGAAATCCATGCCAGATCGATAGGCAATGACGATCGGAGTTTCTGGACACCCGGAGACGAATGGCCTGTAGAACGCAGGACTGTTGGCTGAGCAACCAAACCGAGCAGCTACAGGGCTGCTGGGGGGAAAAAAATTATTATTATTATTATTATTTTTAGCCCTGACAAATATTTGAAGCTATTACAAATCAAATCCGGTGACAAGAGGATGTTTGAAAAAGAATGTACCCCTTCGGTAAAGAAGGTCCAGAATTAGAAATAAGAGAACGGAGACTAACCGATCAATATCCATTTATAATACAAACTAAAGTATTTACAGAAGCAAAATTGAAAGAACTGCAAAGGTCTATCCAGGGCAATGGAATCAAAGGCTTGCCAGAAGCAGCTCGGTCTGTACAGACAAACCAGGAGGTGTTGGCAGTAGCGAAAGCCATTTCATTCCCATCCCTCTCTGTTTTTCTTTGAAGACGTTTCGCTTCTCATCCCAGAAGCTTCTCCAGCTCTGACTGGATGGTGGGGAACAGAAGGATTGATACTCCTTGCAGACAGCTGGTCATTTGCATTATTTTTAGAGAGTCATTGAGGCCGCTTGGAAGTTTGTCTGCATCCTCAGGGTCACCCGAGTGGTGCAAAATGGGTGTGGAGCCTTCTTGGAACTGATGAAACGACGTCCATTTGCATGACTGAGACAATACCCCAATAAAATGTGGCTTTGGGATAGCTAGTGCTAGGTGCACACATGAAGGTCCAATTAAACTGATGTATTGCTAAATACTTACGCAGAGGAATCTTCTCAACTAATGATTAGCACCTGCTTGGGGTTAGATAGGAGGAGTTATGGAGTTCAAGGGAGGTGCTGTGACCTAGGCTTCCTGAGTCATTAAAACACACGAGTAGTCCCAAAAACCTCTTTTATTGCAAGAGCTGTGAATTACGTTCATTCACAGCTGAGTCCCAATTAGTTGCAAAAAGTCCTTTGAGATAATCACCCACCTTTATCTCCCTTGACACACTGCCAAAGACCTACTTGGCAAAGCCACATGGAGTCCAAAATCAAACAGAGATGCCGACTGGAATCAGAGTTAGCAACGTTGCTTTCCTGCAAAGGGCCCAGGTGCCTTTGTTCCTCTTTTATGCCTTATGGGAGGGGCCAATCATCTCCTGGCCTTACTCCTGAGTCGTCCCTTTAGTTTTAACTGTTCTTTCCTTCTCACAGCTCTGCGCATGCGCGCACTAGGAACAGGCTACTCCTGTTCCTCTGCCTCTCTGATGTCCGACTCTGGATGCTCCAGAGTCCGTGCATCATTCCCAGATGGCCCTGGCCCCATCTCTGCCTCTGACGCAGAGCCCTCATCCAAGCCTTCCACAATCGTGTTACTAGCTTAACAACTGCACTGATTCGCTTAACAACCGTGGCAAGAAAAGTCGTAAAACAGGGCAAAACTCACTCGGGGCAAACGACACATAACAAAACCAGATGGAAATATTGAAAACAAATAGGGGGTTGGACTAGAAGACCTCCAAGGTCCCTTCCAACTCGACTAATTGACTCACCCAGAACAACACTCAGAGCAATTAAATCAGTTGCTCAGACTGCAACTTTTGGAGATATATTATTTCCTTCTTTGTGCCACAACCTCCCTTGGAGTTTATTTAGTTAAAGCCTGATGCCAACTACATTAGCGTCGACAGAAATCTGGAAGAAAATCCCTTTCTCCAATTTGTCTCAGCCTTGCTTATCTGTTTTGCTTGTTTTTTTTTTTCCATTCCATTATCGTATCTCTGTAATCACGTTGGAGCAGGAGATCTCCGACCCACCTGAACGATCCAGAATAACAAGCTTGCAAAAATATGTGTATTTGTTGTCAGGGTCTACAGGATGGCAACCAATCTCCAAACAACAGCAAGAATAATATTCCATCTCAAATATCCATGACAGTTACAGGAATCTTGAGCTGCCCAGGGATGGGATTGAAAAATTTCAGCAACCGGTTCGCTGCCCAGTTGCTGGGTAGGCGTGGCCATGGGGGCGTGGCCTACTCGGGCTCCTGCACCACAGCAGGGTGGAGCTATTTTCGCCCTCCCCAGGCTCCGGAGGCTTTCTTTGAGCCTCCAGGAGGGCGAAAATGGCCTCCCCCAAGCACAGGAGACCCTCTGGAGGCTGGAAACAGGCCCATTTTCGGACTTCTGGTAGGCCCGTTTTCCGCCCTCCCCAGGCTCCGGAGGCTTTCCTGGAGCCTCCAGGAGGGCGAAAACAGCCTTCCCAGGGCACCGGAGGCCGAAACAGGCCCATGGAGACTCCTGGGAGGGGAGGGGAGAGGTGGGCGGGGTCAGCCAGTCCTGGGAACAACCGATTCGGCGAACCAGATTATAATTAACATCCGGTTCGCCCGAAGCCAGTCCGAACCGGCTGAATCCCAACCCTGGGGCTGCCCCAAAGAAGAGGGAGTCAAGCTATTCTCCAAAGCACCCGAAGGCAGGTTACCTCCGTATTACCCAAAATAACTTCCAGCCCCTCGTCCATCTCTGGTTCATCAGGGGCGAGGACAGAACTAATCAGGACCCCCCACACATCCTTCCTACACAAAGACGGAAAGCAGTTGGAACTGTACACCATCTCTGTATTACCAAGAGCCAAGCCTAAATTTTCAGATTATAGCTTCTATAGCTCTTTTCAAGTAGTCACTAAGTAGAACTCAGGGTAGAAGAGAATTCTATTGATAAGACCAATATTTTCTTTTCCCCTATCAGTGTCTTCCGCTACCCCTGAAGCAAAGGTACAAGAATTAGAATCAGAATAGAGCTGGAAGGGACCTTGGAGGTCTTCTAGTCCAGCCCTCTGCTCAAGCAGGAGACCCTATACCCGTGATGGCAAATCTATGGCACGTGTGCCACAGGTGGCATGTGTAGCTATATCAGTGGGCACGTGAGCTCTGCTCCGGCACGCATGCGTGCGCCGGCCAAATGATTTTCAGGCCTTCAGGTCCCACCACAAGTCGGCAAATGGGCTGTTTCCGGCCTCCAGAGGGCCTCCGGAGGGGTGTGGGAGGCTGTTTTTGCCCTCCCCAGGCTCCTAGAAAGCCTCTGGAGCCTGGGGAGGGCAAAAAACGGGCCTACCGGGCCATCACGTGCCAAAAATGGGGGGAGCATGGGGTGTCTCCCACACATGCGCAGGGGGGTGGGGCGCATAGGATTATGGGTGTGGAAGCAAACAGTTTCCACTGGTTAATTGTTCTCACTGTTAGGAAGCTTCTCCTTAATTCCAGGTTGCTTCTCTCCTTTCTGAGTTTCCATCCATTGCTTCTTGCTTTCTGATGCTTTGGAAAATGAATTGACCCCCCTCCTCTTTTTGGCAGCCCCTCAAATACTGGAACACTGCTATCATGTCCTGTCCCCCCCCCCCCCCCCCGTCCTTCTTTTCTCTAGACTAGAGAAAACTAAACTAATCAAAGACAGAAGCAACCTGGAACGAAGGAGAAACCTCCTAACAGTGAGGACAAGTAACCAGTGGAACAGCTTGCCACCAGAAGTTGTGTGTGCTCCAATACTGGAGGTTTTTAAGAAGAGATTGGACAGTCAGTTATCTGTTTCAGCAAAGGGTTGGACTAGAAGACCTCCAAGGTCCCTCCAAGCTCTATTCTGATCGATTGATAGTAATAATGCTTCCACTGATTTGCATTCCGGACCTGCCTTAAAATATCATAATGGATGAATTAGTCAAGAAGAGAAAACATGAAGACAACATTGGTGAAAAAAATACAGGTGCCAGTAGAAATAGAAGTAAAATATATATAAAAAAAGCAAGATTAAGGTGACAAGAAAAATTAAGAACAACTGCCTCTGTTAAAGGTTATTTAGCAACAGGATCCGTTTAGGATGGCGATGAAGCTGTAATTTGTGATTATAAAATAGGCAATGAAGCATCGGCAGCCAACAAGCAGAGAGACCTTTCTCAATTAAAGCGTCATCTTGCTGAGAAACTTCATTTCTACTCTGGGAGAGTTTTAAATTCTAGGAAACAATCCAGTTTGACATTTGTTGAGTCAAATGTCAGCTAGAGCTGAGGAAGCCAGCTCTGGTTGCAGACCTGATAGCAAACACTATTAAACCTCCTGCTTGTGGTGCCATAGTAAAAGACGATAGCGGGGAGTGAAACGGAACAAGAAATTCAACAAGAATTCCCACTTCGGATAATACTATCAGCAGACACGATTCATGATGTGAGCGCTAACGTGGGAGAAAGTGTTTACATCCCAAGATTAATCAATAACTACTGGAGGGAATACTCTATGACTGACATTCATTCATTCATTCATTCATTCATTCATTCATTGTAGTAATTAAACAGTCCTTAATTGCATTAACAGAGGGATAGAATCAAGATCACATGAAGAGTTAATACTAATAATAAAGTAGCTTGACTGATCAATGAATAATTGATCAGACATGTTGTGGCTCCGTTACCTGAGCCTGTGTCATCGGCAGGAGAGGACTCCGAGAGTGAAGGGGAGGAGTTGGCAAGGCCTCCCTCTCCAGGACCCTCCTCTCTGGCAATGCCTTCGGTGTCCGCCGAAGGGCAAGAGATAGGGCCGGGGCCAAGCACATCCACGCAGCCACAGATGGACAGTGATGAGGGTAATGAGTCTTGGCTGGATCCACGCCAGCGTCGCAGAGATAAGTGCGCACAACAGAAGAAAAGGCGTGCCCGAGATTAGGCTGAGTCACTGGACCACACCCCACAGGATATAAAAGGGAGCGTGGTAGCCACTCAAACTTTGTGACGAACAAAGCTGAAAGCTTCCACGCCATTCTGCATTGCCGGACTTTTGGCTATAGACTTTGCTGGATTATCTCTGGACTTGATTAACTGCGTAATTATTGAGCTGTTTCTTTTGATGTATCAGAAGTGGGGAGAAGTTATCTCTCCTCTTCGTAAATAATAAACTCTTGGCAGGCAGCCACTAGGTTGTTGCCAAGTTCCGTTATCATAAGGAAAAGGATTTTGCCGGCTGGTTTGGTCTTTAACTCTTGAACGTCTGTTGGTGTGTGTGCGTGTGGTTGGGGACAGAACAAGACAACTAGTTGACAGGGACTACCACAAAGAAGAGGAAAGGGTCAACTTATTTTCCAAAGCACCAGAAGGGAAGAGGAGGAACAATGGATGGAAACTCATTAAGGTGAGAAGCAACCTGGAATTGAGGAGAAACTTCCTAACAGTGAGGACAATTAACCAGTGGAACAGCTTGCCACCAGAAGTTGTGCACAGGCTGCTGACGGGCCACAACACCTTTGCTATAAGAAGTGCAAAGTGGGGGGAGGGGAGTTGCCTTTTTTGTGGTATAGGAGATGCTCCCCTTTTAGATGTACATTCAGCTTCATTTCTCCTTGAATTCCAGCAGACCGTTCCAATTATATTCATCCAATTTCCAATTGTATTTTTTTGGGGGGGGGGTGTTTCTTTTGGGCAGGTATTGTAGTGTGGTTGTTTACAGTACCGTTTCCTTTTCTAGAGTTCAAAATGATCGGGGGCAGCCCACAAATGCTGTAAATAATTTTTTTTTGAAAAAAAACATTCCCGGGTTGTCTTGGGTTTTCCATCAATATCTAAAGCGCTCGATATTAACCTTGAGAAGCAGATGAAGAAGCCATTAAATATTAAAAGTGACTTTCTTGTCGTACAGTTCTGCTTCTCAATAGCTTGTGGTAAACTCCATCATGAATCCAGGGCTGTCATCTCAGGCACCAAGTTCATAATTCTACCGCTCGTCGCAGCCGATTCTTGGAGGAAAAAAAAAAAAAAAAAAATGACAGAGGCCTTATTTGAAATACACTCACAAAGACCTTACTTAGCTATGTTCTCTCAAGGAGCTGTGCCACCAAAACCTCACAATATTGACTTCAAATTCCAACTGGGTCACCTCTGTGGTTCTTCCTTCCTCTGTGGGGAGGGGAGAGAGGGAGGGGATGGAAGGAACGGAGAGGAGGAAGAAGGAAGGAAGGATAGATGAAATGAGAAGGGAGGGAGGGAGGGAGGGAGAGGGAGGGAAGGGAGGGAGGGAGAGGAGAAAGAAGGGAGGGAGGGAGGGAGGAAGGGAGAGGAGGAAGAAGGAAGGGAGAGGAGGAAGGAGGGAGGGAGGGAAGGAAGGGAAAGGAGGAAGGGAGGGAGGGAGGGAGGGAGGGAGGGAGGGAAAGGAGGAAGAAGGAAGGGAGGAAGGGAGAGGAGGAAGAAGGGAGGGAGAGAAGGAAGGGAGAGGAGGAAGGAAGGAAGGAAGGAAGGAAGGAAGGAAGGAAGGAAGGAAGGAAGGAAGGAGAGGAGAGGAGAAAGAAGAAAGGGAGGGAAGGAGGGAAGGAAGGAAGGAAGAGGAAGAAGAAAGAAGGAAGGAGAGATGGAAGGAGAGAGAAGGAAGGAAGGAGAGGAGAGGAGAAGGAAGGAAGGGAGCAAGAGGAGGAAGGAAGGAAGGAAGGGTCTTCTGATCTTTTTGACAGCAACTAAAAATACATTTTTATTTTACCCTCTTGCGTCTCCTTCATAACATGATTTCCTTTTTCATGTATGCTAACCTTTCTCATCCTTAAATCCATAAATCACATATAACCCTTTTTCTTTTCTTTTTTTCATCAAAAAGTCCATAAAGGGGGTGGTTTCCCCCAATTTCAAAGGGCCAAACGCGCCTGTCTCTCTCTCTCTTTTTCGTGCACCCGCCAGAATGCGGGTTGGCTCGGAAAACCTGATGCGTGACTCGTGACCGAATCTGGTCTAGAAATAGGAAAGCTGAATTCAACAGTGCCATCTTTGCCAAAGATCTGAACGCTTGAGGTTGTAATCCTGCAACAGCGCATCCAAAGGCAGGAGGAAATAAATGGATAACAAGATCACATACTATTTTAAGGCAACGGATACCGCTGATCATTAACACATAATGGCATTAGTGTTGGGTACTGGAGCTGTTCCAAGCATCTAATGGTGGGGATGAGTCATCGTGTCCCCGTAGAGAGAAAAGCATCCTGGGACAGTGTCATGCCTTTCGAGGGGACACGCTGAAAGATATCCGGAATAAGCCTGCGACATTGCCTTTCAAGCAGAAACATTCCTGTACTTTAAAAGTTTTCTGTTTGACATTAAATGGAAGTTTCCACCGGGGTGTGGAATCAGACGTTTTCCGAAGGTAATCTGGCAAATAAAGGGTAGAAGAAGGAATTTGATGAATGATAAATGAAACCAATGATTTCAGAAATCTCATCTCTCCATATTCCACAAAGTACTTTGGGTAGGAAATAGTCTTATATACCTGAGACATTGACTGTCGGTATGCATTAGTTGTCCAACCTATGTTTGATGTTATTATCTCTTTTATTCATTAAACATCGAAACTCAGTCTACTGACCATTCAAAAATGCATCACAAATACCATTGACTGGTGCTAATGGTTGATAAGGGTTGCTGCCAACGTCCTAGGGATCAACCAAGGACCTTCTTAAGATGTACGATGTTCCAAGTAGCGCAGTTTCTTGCAGTTCCACTGGGGTTACTGCAGGAAGCTGCAATTTCTTGACGTATTTTGTAAAATTCTTGGACATGGTACCAAGTGCCCCAATGACAATGGGTATCACTCTCACATGTTTCATCCATAATCGCGTAGTTTCAATGGCCAGGTCGCGATATTTCGTGATTTTTTTTTTCCAGATCTTTTTCATCGACTCTAGCGCCTCCCGGTACAGCGATATCAATAAATTGTATGTTTCGGTTTTCGACAACTGTGATATCTGGCGTGTTGTGTTCCAAATGACGATCTGTCGTTGTTATTATTATTATAAACTTTTATTCATTAAACATGAAACTCAAGTCAACTGAACATTTAAAAATGTATCACAAATACGATTGTGCTAATGGTTGATAGGGGTTGCTGCCAGCGTCCTAGGGATCAACCAAGTACCTTCTTAAGATGTACCATGTTCCAAGTTGCACAGTTTTTTGCAGTTCCGCTGGGGTTATTGCAGGAAGCTGCAATTTCTTGATGTATTTTGTAAAATTCTTGGACATGGTGCCAAGTGTCCTGATGACAATGGGTATCACTGTCACATGTTTTATCCATAATCGTGTAGTTTCGATGGCCAGGTTGTTGGTTTTTTTTTTATTTATTTATTTATTTTAATTTGATTTATATGCCGCCCTTCTCTGGAGACTCAGGGCGGCTTACAATGCGTTAAGCAATAGCCTTCATCCTTTCGTATATTTATACAAAGTCAGTTTATTGCCCCCACAAACTGGGTCCTCATTTAACCTACCTTAGAAAGGATGGAAGGCTGAGTCAACCTTGATCCTGGTAGGATTCGAACCTGCAGTAATTGCAGGCAGCTGTGTTAATAACAGGGTGCTTTAAACCACTGTACTACCAAGGCTCGAGGTTGTTATTATTATTATTATCATTATTAAGGAAAGTTGCAAGTGCTCAAAATATGAGACTTCCAAACAAGGTAGGAGGAACACAGATAATGACCTACCAAGAAAACGAAAGGAAATTCTTTGTCAGATAGTGAAGAAGTTTGTTATCTAATTCTCAGGTTTGAAGAGGCTGACTTTCCCAACCTTTGTACCCATCACTTTCTTCGATATGATAATTAGCTCAGCAATTCATTTGGTTCTTTTATGAATACGGTGAATTCTCCCTATAAAGTTTTCTGTCTGTTTTAAGGGTGGCAGCGACAGGCAAAAAAAAAAAAAATCAGCAAAAAAATCAGCTATTCCTCAAAATAGCAAAGATGCCAATTTTTCCAAACCAGTGGAAAACTGAATGTTTAAGGTGTTCTGTCCCAGAAATCAAGAGGCTGTGAGTTCAAGTCCTGCCTGAGCCACGAAAGCCAGCCGGGGATGATCTTGAGCCAATCACTCTCTCTCAAACCCAACCCAACCCACTTCACAGGATTGTTGGAGGTGATGTGAGAGCATTGTGTATATCGCCTTGAGCTGAACTAAGTCGAGACAGGCTATAAATCTAACAATAATCTCATGGAATTGTGCCAGTTGTAATCTCAATACGACCAGAAGGCATTGTGTTAGAAGAACATCAACAATTTAAGTGTTCTCTATAATAATAATAATAATACTTGCAGCTCCAGAGAAGTATTATTGGTGTTTGGCCTGAGAAAATCTTAAACAGAATATAAAGAGAACTGACTATAAATTGTAGAGGAGCCATCTTTTTCCAAGGCTGTTCCTTTGAGCCAGATGAATAGCAGATGAGACATATCCTTCTGAATAGTTCTCCCTTTTAGCATCTGTATTTCTAAGGAGTGTGAGAAAATGTTCCCGCAATTAAGCTGACAACACAACTGAACTGGTCACTTGTAAGTGATACAACAGTTCTCTTTCAGAAACCTGACTGGTTCTTGAGCTGAGCTTAATCTTCCAGATCTTGCTTTGACTTTAATAGAATAACAGAGTTGGAAGGGACCTTGGAGGTCATCTAGTCCAACCCCCTGCCCAAGCAGGAGACCCTTACACCATTTCTGACAGATGGCAGTCCAGTCTCTTCTTGAAAGCTTCCAGGGATGAAGCTCCCACAACTTCTGAAGGCAACTTCTGTTCCATGGGTTGATTGCTCTCACTGTCAGAAAATTCCTCCTTATTTCCAGGTTGAATCTCTCCTTGGTCAGTTTCCATCCATTGTTCCTTGTCTGGCCTGGAAAATAGCTTGACCCATTCTTCTTCTTTGTGGCAGCCCCTCAAATATTGGAAGACTGCTATCATGTCTCCCCTGGTCCTTCTCTTCACTGGACTAGCCATGTCCAGTTCCTGCAACCGTTCGTCATATGTTTTAGCCTCCAGTCCCCTCATCATCCTGGTTGCTCTTCTCTGCACTCTTTCTAGAGTCTCCATGTCCTTTTTATAGTGTGGTGACCAAAACTGGATGCAGTTCTCTAGGTGTGGTCTTACTAAAGCTTTATAGAGTGGTAGTAGTACCACCCTTGATCTTGATTGCATCCCTCTGTTCATGCAGTTTAGGATTACACTGGCTTTTTTTCTGACTTCAACAGTTCTTCAGTTTTTCTCACTATTCAAACTGCTGTGAGCATTTAGAAAGATCTTTTTATAGCTTTCTCTCTTTTGTAAGAGTGAATTATCTCCATTTTCAAGTGCTAAAACGGCTGCTTAAAGGGATCTCTGTTTATTACAAATAGAAAGAGAAATCACATTCAGAGCTGTTTCAAAGGCCAAAGTTTTTAGTCCCTTGTGGAATTGGTTTTACCTGGCTAATTGTGGGCCAACAGGTCAATCACCTTTTGGGGATGTATTAGCAACTTTACCAGGGGGAAAAAAAATAATCCTATAACTGCAGCATCTTCTGCACCTGTCATATTCACTGTTTTCTTATTCCGAATCTGTTGTTTTTTTTTAAAGAAAAAAACAATAAGCATGGATTCCAATTTCCAGAAAGATGTTGAGTTTAACCTTGTGCTGCATAGAGGTTGCATCCATTTCTGTTCGCTTACAAATTCGTTCAAATGCAGCATATGACCAGGGACGCCTAAATTTTTGCAGCCATCTAGTTGGCTTCTTGGGACGCGGTGGCTCAGTGGCTAAAGATGCTGAGCTTGTCGATGGAAAGGTCGGCAGTTCAGCGGTTCGAATCCCTAGTGCCGCGTAACAGGGTGAGCTCCCGTGACTTGTCCCAGCTTCTGCCAAACTAGCAGTTCGAAAGCAGGTAAAAAATGCAGGTAGAAAAATAGGGACCACCTTTGGTAGGAAGGTAAGAGCGTTCCGTGCGCCTTTGGCATTGAGTCATGCCGGCCACATGATCATGGAGACGTCTTCGGACAGCGCTGGCTCTTCGGCTTTGAAAGGGAGATGAGCAGCGTCCCCTAGAGTCAGGAACGACTAGCACATATGTGCGAGGGGATTACCTTTACTTTAGTTGGCTTCTCCGCTTTAGGTAGTGTTGGTTTTACCAACAGAATTGGTTGCTTTGGGTTCCATCACTTTTTCAGCCTATTTTATCCTCAGAGGGAAATTTGATTTCTGTGATTTTTCCTACTCATCTTGGCAGTCAATTTGTGTATGAGAAGGTCCACCATCCCAAAAGTATTAGCATCCTCTGATGCAAGATGCGAACATCTGGAACCAGCTGTGCAACTGAAGACTGGATGGCTCTGACCAACTCCTTCTCTAGAAAACCTTTTTTTAAAAAAAAATGTACTTATCACTTCTCCCTAAGTTGTAGTGATTTTTATCTTGCAACTGAAGCTATACAAATATTCTGAGGATATATTAAGGAACGGCGTGGTGGCCTCTAATGATGGAGCTCTCACCTCACAATCAGGAGGCCGTGAGTTCAATCCTAGGTAGCAGCAGATATTTCTCTCTCTGGGCGCAAAACAAAAATGTCTGCTGTGAACTCCATGTAGGCATCAGGAAGGGCATCCGGCCAGTAAAGGCTCAGTTTCATTCAACTCCACCCCAATTCAAGGGATTATAGGGTCGTTAAAAGCACAAAAAAAAAAGGTTAGATAAGGCTGAATTAAGTTTGCCTTGTAAAACTACAAAAAACATTGATCATGTAAGCAAACAGAAGCTGAATTCATTTTTGGTCACCAATGAAGTAGTGACAGAAGACAGAAGCCAAGGAAGAACAATTTGAACCGGTCTCATTTCCTAATTTCTTTTAGCCCTGAAATGGCTCAACTGACTGACAGAAATAGTCGTTATTGGCTACTAGACTAGAGTTTGCAAATATTTGACTTTTCCCTGCCTTTTAGGGTTACTTAGATTTCTCCAAAACAAATAATAGGTATTTAAGGTCTACAGAGACACAGAACATAGCTGAAGTTAGTGAATAGTTTTAGAATAAGTAGGAGCATAGTGACGCTGTTTTACAAACCAAGGGATTAAAATCTTCTAAGCATGTTCACGATGAATTTATTACATTATTTATCGGCTTCTTCACAAACGATTTTAAACCAGAAAACTAAAAGCTCCTTTATATATGCGTTTGCAATGCAATTATGCCTATGTCAGATATCAATTTAAAAGGACAGCCCAACCTTTTTTTAAAAAAGGTTTTAAGAATTTAAAAAGATTGGGTTTTTCTTTTTAACAGAGTATTTTTCAAATCAAACAGTGTCATCAATGTTCACAACATTCTTCCCCAATGTTTGACTCATAAAAAGAAAATACATACTTTCCATTTTCTGACTATGCTCTATTATCATAGAGTCCTATTTCCATGTTTTTAATCTACAAACAGCTATGTTTCCTTTGGATTTAAAGGAACTACAAGCTTATTGTTTTCCATAATTAAATTGACCACTAGTTCACAACTTTTTCCATTATTATTAAACAAATCCAATATTTATTACATACATAATTCTTCAATATAATGTATATTTAATTATATATGTATATGCATATATAATCCAAAATAATGTATATTCAATTATGTATGTTCAACATAATTGCATGTAACATTAAATACCTTTTTAATAGCACACAATTATCTGTACTTATCTTTTTTCCTTAAATCACAACATGTTTGACAGCTCTGTAAGGATCAGACTGAAATTTAAGAAACCTGAAGGATCTAATTATAGAAAAGGGGACCGTTTTTATTTCATTTTTAATATTTCTTCAAATGCTGGAGTGTTAATTTTAGCAGAACATGAGCTTTTTGCACAAAAGCACACCTCTACACGGCATGAATAAAAAGGAAACTTTTTACATCCTACGTGATCTCAGCTTTGAACTGAAATCAACACTAATTGTACTTTTTTGTTTGTAGGAGAGTCAGAGAATGAACCAGGGGTGAAATGCTCCCGGATCGGACCGGATCGCTTTCTGATTTTAACCAGAAAGTAATGTGTTTTTTTGATGCCACCCTAACTTCTCCTCTTTCAAATATCAACAAGATCACAAAAATAAGGGATACATCCTATTTCTTCAGTCAGCAAACATTTTATAAACTCAATAGCTATTTTATTTTTTGCCACCGCTTTTAAAATTTTCTCTCAAATGACAATATGGATGTTTACCAAATCTAGATTTTTCCAGATTGTTAATCGTCCTATATATCTCCCTTGGTAACAATCCAAGGAAAGTTTATTAATTTTTGATTGCACAAATATTCCTAAATAAGCCCCCAATGCAACCAACATTTTATTTTACTTTGCTTTAGGATAAACGAATAACAATTAGATTTCACCTCAGCCAGTTGACTTATTTTAGACAGCTTGCATGTTTTCCTACTCTCTAATCCGGTTATTTTATTTTCTTGCGATATTTTCTTTGTGTCTTTGCCTTTCTATTGGTCCCTGACCAGTCATAAACCAAAAGATCTAAGGTTATACACTAGATTTATTTTGTATAAACCAAAGATAAGATTTGGTTTCCCATTTTCCACTTCCATTGTCATTTAGATGGTCACCAAAAAAACTGTTGTTTAGTCGAGCACTACTTTACTGAAATATTAAAACACCATCCTATTTAGTAAAGTTTGCCTGAGTTAAAGACGGAGAAATGGAAGGATAGGATAAATATATATTGTCAGTTGTGTTAGCAGTTTCCCAGAAGGATCGCTAGAAAGTATTTCTGGGAAGTGAGCAATGGAAACCCATAAAGCTCCTTGATAACTAACTCTGAAAATTATAAAACGCTATTTAAAGCTGTTCTCATCCGTACTTTAACTGCATGTTCTCAAGCAAGGCTTTTTATGCCGGTTTCATCTGCAGATCAGGGGTGGGTTCTAAAATTTTTTACTACCGGTTCAGTGGGCGTGGCTTATTTTGTGGGCGTGGCTTGATGGTCATGTGACAATTCTTTAGGATTTAGCAGAGGTACTGGTCTACCAGGCTTTTAACTGCTAGCAGAGCTGTACCGGTCTACTCATTTATTTTTGCAGGCATCGGTCTACCCATTTATTTTTGCAGGCACCGGTCTACTCATTTGTTTTCTTTTAACACTGATCAGCTGTAGGGCGGCCCTTTGAAGCCCCGCGGCAAGAGTTTAAACAGTTCTTTTCCCTCTAGCCGATCAGCTGGGACTCAGGAGGCAGCAATAGATTGGGGGTGGGGCCAAATAAAAGGTAAGAATAATGCAGCGGGGAGGGGGTGGGGGGGGCAGAACCTGTTCAGTGACATCATATCGTCACCGCTACCGGCTCGGCGGAATCGGGAGGAACCGGAAGGAACCCACCACAGGTGTGGTGGTGAGATGTCCAGCCTTAGCAGAAATTGGAAGAAATTTTGAACAGCTGTTTTCCCAGAATTCTCCAGCCAGCATAGCTTTTTAGGGAGTTGAAGTCCACAAGTCTTAAAGCTGCCAAGTTTGGAGACCTCTGTTTTAAGGCTTGTGGACTTCAGCTCCCAGAATTCCTCAATTCCTTTTAATTGGTTTCAAATGGGATTTTAAATTTGGGGTTTTATAAATTGGGCCTATTATTTAATAATTTTAATTATTGTTAAATTTTGTCTGTCTTTGTGTTTTTAATTAGGCTGTACACCACCCTGAGTCCTTCGGGAGAAGGGCGGTATAGAAATAAAATTAATAAATAATTAATTAATAAATAAATAAACCATAGCTGGCTGGTGAAGTCTGGGAGTTGAAGTCCACAAGTCTTAAAGCTGCCAAGTTTGAAGAGCCCTTGTATACGCCAATATGATCAGAAGATACAATAGATACAATAGAGGGATAAAATTAATCACTAGCATTCCTTCACACAACTGTCACACACGCACACAAATTTGCCAGCATAAAGCCTCTGAGGGCCACAACTAATCATGCACTGTCAGAAGGGACAAGACCCCTTGCAAGTTTTGAGTTATGCCTCAGTTTACCCAAAGGCATACAATCCCCTTGTTTGCCCATCATCCCGCACCAACACAGAAAACACACTGAACGCAGATTTTGCTTGGAGGAAAGAAGACAATTGCGGAAATGGGTATTTCAAACACTGCAGCAAACTCGCGACAATAACTATACCCTTCTATTTGCACACAGAACGAGAGAAAAATATATAGTTATTTCACCACCGCCAGCAGTAGCCAAATTGCAACTTTTGCAATCTCTTTCACTTAGACGCCGGCTGTTATGTTTCCATTTCCCTTGGCAAGGAAAACGCAGCAATTCTGACCTGTCGATGTGGCCATTAATGGCACTTTAATGAACTGCTGAATTCCAGCAACAAACAAACAAGGGCTCTGGAATTGGCCACATCTACTGCAAAAGTATACGGCCAGGATGGCAAAACTATGGCATGCGCGCCACCAGTGCGCACATGAGCTCAGCTCCGGCGCGCATGCACGAGCCAGCCAGCTGATTTTCGGGCCTTCTGGGCCCACCAGAAGTAGGGAAACAGGTTGTTTCCTGCCTCCACAGGGCCTCGGGGGTGGTGGGGAAGGCCCGTTTTTCTCTCTCACCTGGCTCCAGAGCCTTTCTAGGAGTCTGGGGAGGGCAAAACCGGCCTTCCCCACCCCGCCGGAAGTCCTCCGGAGGCCGAAAACGGCCCGTTTGCCAACTTCCGGTCCCACAGAAAAACGGGCCTACCAGGCCATCGCGTGTCAGGAGTGGGGGGAGTCACACCCGCATGTGCGGGGGTGGGTCACATAGAATTATGTGGACACGGGTGCGCACAAATCCCCCCTCCTCTTCCTGGCACGCGATGGCAAAAAGGTTAGCCGTCACTGGTATGTGGTCTTCTCATTAATTTTTTTGTCTGTATTCTCAAGAGAATAGAAATTGCCGAGCATCTCTAGAAGGAATCTTATAACTAACTCAAGATAGAGAAGAATCCAAATTTCATGCAAACTGCAAAAAGCCACAGGGGTGGATGGCTTATAAATTTAAAACTCTTATTATTTCAGTGGCTATGTGATAGGATAGGGCTGTGCAAGGTGTTCAGACTTCATCTCACAAAATTTCTTCAAACCACGAGTACGTCCAAGCATACCATCTACTACTCTCTTAAATCACTTCAGCCTTTTCTCAAAATTATAGGCGGTAATTTCCTTTAAGATGTTTGGCAGATGCTAAAGCTCCTGCAGAGTTTCTGGAAATCCAATTCCAAAGCATTGCACAGCCCTAAGATATACCAGAATATAATTTTAATTAACAACCTCTAGTAAGAAGCAATGAGAAGTTATGGTATGTGAACGGCTTCCAGAGCGCATATATTTTAATATTTCATTCCTCGCGAGCCTTTCTAAGCTAATATCCCAGTGTGATTCATTTTGTGAGTAACTATTGTTAAGTCCTGGATTATTCATCATTATTTTCCAAGTGGCTTTTAAATAAATATACAATAAGAAAACTAAAGATAACTTATTGATGCAACAGCGCATCCTTGTTCATTCCGTTGCTTCATAAGGAAGGGAAGGATCGTAGACTCTTATGAGCCGTTTTTAAAATACCAATACAATTCAATGAATGTTGTTTTTAGGAAATTTAATTATTTGTCACAAGTGCTATCAGTGGCAAGTTTCCGTCGAAAGGTTGTAAACAGCCTCTATTTGAGAAGTAATTGATTCCATTTTTATCACTTCTACAAGTTTATGGGCCTGTTCTCAACCAGCAAGATCATAACATCTATTTGCAGCAAATTACACATTATAATTCCTTACTGAAAAGCCGTAATAGAAAACGGGGGGAAAAAATGCTAATTTATGCTGTAAACGGAAGCAGAAAATCATAATCATTCATTGTTAACATTGGGAACTAAAACTGCTCTTGCAAATAAATCATAAAATTGAATAAATAAAGGGAGGGAATGGCAGAGAGGCAATTACAAAAGGAAAAATTTGGATTCCTAATTAGGAAGCCAACTGATAATCACTGGTACTGAAATTTGCTTTTGCATTTCTGCGGGAGGAAGATCAATACCCCCGCCCCCAAAAAAAGCAAATATTAATTTTCTAAAACTATAATTTACATAATGTCAGAAGGGTTTTTGCTAAAAATCTTATCTTTGAGATAGGAAGGGAAAAATAAATACATCTGATTAAAGTACACATTTTTCTTCTTACAGATGTTCTAACCAGCTCTTTATAGATTGAATCCGTAAGCAGTGTTCATGTTACTCAAGGTGCTTAACACATTTAGAAACCAAACTCAGGATATTTTGGACCTAATCGTGTTTTGTGAACCGTATTTTGTCCTTAGCCTTCTTACATCTGTGGAGTTGTTCTCCCTTTGGTCCATTTCTAGAACCTTCCTTAGAAATGTCTGATATCTGTGGAGAAGTTCTCTCCCTTTGGTCCATTTCTAGAACATTCCCTAGAAATGTATGATATCTGTGGAGGAATTCTCTCCCTTCGGTCCATTTCTAGAACATTCCCTAGAAATGTATGATATCTGTAGAGGAATTCTCTCCCTTCGGTCCATTTCTAGAATCTTCCTGAGAAATGTCTGATATCTGTCGAGAAGTTCTCTCCCTTCAGTCCATTTCTAGAACCTTCCTTAGAAATGTCTGATATCTGTCGAGAAGTTCTCTCCCTTTGGTCTATTTCTAGAACCTTCCTTAGAAATGTCTGATATCTGTGGAGGAATTCTCTCCCTTCGGGCCATTTCTAGAACCTTCCTTAGAAATAGCAGCCATTTCTAAGTAAGGCTGAACAATATAGTTGAACAATACGAACACTGAGGCAAACTACTCATCAATGCTAGAATTGAAACATACTTTAAAGCAAATACAAAAAACACGGCAATTTGCTCACGTGCGCCGTCCGCACATTCGTGCGATGTCAAACACGGCAATTCGCTCGTGCATGCCGTCCACACATGCATGCAGTGTCAAAAACACAGTGATATAGGACGGGACTGTGCCCCGGCTCCATCCGCAGGTCACCACTACCAGTTCACCCGAACTGGTCTGAACCGGCTGAATACCACCTCTGTTGCTCACAGTTATGTGATTAAAATTTGGCCTTTGGCAACCAGCAGGCGTGAGGAAGGCTGCAGGATCTTTGGGTCACAGGATCGCTCTCATAAATTTGGGTGTGATTCATTTAACAACTGCCACGCTTAGCAATGGAAATTCTGGTCCCAATTGTTGTAAGTCAAGAACCACCGGTATAATCCTTGACGTACAACAGTTTGTTTAGTGACAGTTTGAAATGACAACAGCACTGAAAACAGTGACCTATTCTGTGTATTTTTCCACACTTACGACCGTTGCAGCATCCCTGTGGTTGGCAACCAATTCATATTTATGATGGTCGCTGTGTTCCGGGGGTCACGTGATCCCCTTTGACAACCTTCAAAGTCAAGGGGGAAGTCAGATTCACTTAACAACCATGTTATTAAGCAAGCAAGATCGTAAAACGAGGCAAGTCTCTCGTAACAACTGTCTCGCTTAGTGACATAAATTTTGGGTTCACTTGTGATCGTAAACTGAGGACTACCTGGGCAAGAGATTCAGCAATCTCTTAGGCAAGACGCCTAAATTTGTCAATGCAAAGGAGGAACCAGTTGTGTCATTTGTGAGTCGAACAATATGCCAATGTTGATCTTGTAAGCCAAAATCTTCAAAGCAAAGCGTTCTTGTAAGGAAAATACCTCAGAATAAAAAATTAAAAAATACATAGATTAATCAGCAGCCCGATGAACGTGCTCCTCTACCAATTAATCTGATTGCAAATCAGGTAATGGAAGACATATTAAGGCATCAGTTATGTTTATTTTTCAGGAATATGTTGAATAACAAAGCCATAAATTTGCAATCGTGAGCGGGAAGTCTGGATCTGAGGTAGCAAAATGGCTGAAGCATTTGTGTGAGTAGTTGGTGATCGATCACCGGCGCAAACAGACACCCTCACATAGAAACATTGAGGTATTTTATGGCCCACATGCACCCCCCAAGTGTTGTGGCCCGCCAGCGGCCTGCGCGGATCGTGGCTGATCCCGACGACGAGGAGGCTGGTGTGGGGTCGCGCCAGCAGCCGGCGCAGCCGGCGCTCACGTCGGACAGTGAGGAGGCTGGAGAGGATGTGGTGCCAGAGGCAGAGACTCAGTCAGGGCCTTCAGAACCTCCAGAGGCTCCTTCAAGTGGAGAGAGCGAAGTGGAGGAGCCTCTCCTCAATGCTCGAGCACGCAGGGCTGCCAAAAGGCAGGAGTGGCTACTCAGGAGGAGGAGGTCTCCTCGAGAGTAAGGCTTGAGGATAATTGGCCACTCCCTTAGCCTATTTCGGATCCGCTTCAAGGTGCTGGTACTCACCTATAAAGCCCTTTATGGCATGGGCCCGGGGTACTTGCAAGTCCACCTCCTACCGGCCTCCCACCGTCCAGTGCGCTTACACTGGACTGCCCTCCTTTGGGTGCCGTCGGCCAGACAATGTCGGCTGGTGGCCCCCAGGATGAGGGCATTCTCTGTGGTTGCACCGGCCCTCTGGAATGGGTTACCCACCAGGCTCCGGACGGCCTCTGACCTCCGCTTTTTCCGCGCTGACCTGAAGACATGGCTTTTTCAGCAAATTCCCTGATCTGCCGCGAGGTTTTAATTGTCTGGGGATTTTAAATTGGCTTGTTTTAACACTTTTTTTTATTGTTATGTTGTTTCTATTCTGTGAACCGCCCCGAGTCCTACGGGAGAAGGGCAGCATGTAAATTTGATAAAATAAATAAATAAAAAATAAATTTAAGTCGCACGCAGTTAGTAATTTCTTGCTGGAAACAACGTGTAATTATTACAGAGCATTTTGGAGAGTGAGTGTCTTATCGGGTCTTGTTTTCTGGGCTGGTTGCCAACCTTTGCCGGACTTTGTTTATTCTTGGTACATTATAACTTTGATAAGGACCATTGGTGTGTGTCACAATCCTTGGGAATCCGGAGCTGGGGCAGAACACAAAGCTTCACACTCAATTTGTGAGAAAATAGAATAACAGAGTTGGAAGGGACCTTGGAGGTCTTCTAGTCCAACCCCCTGCTTAGGCAGGACGACCATAATAGGTCTCCTGTGATTGAAATCCATCGCCACAGATACAGGCAGTCCTAGAACCAAAAGCAAGCAAAGAAAATTTCTGTGGCTAAGCAAAACATCTGTTAAATGAGTTTTGCCTCGTTTTACGACCTTTCCTGCAACAGGTGTTAAGCGAATCACTGCAGTTGCAATTACAACCATCATAAATAATAGCCAGTTGCCAAGTGTCTGAATTTTGATCACATGACCCCTGGGAACGCTGCACCGGTCGTAAGTGTGAAAAACAGTCCTTTTTCAGTGCCGTTGTAACTTTAAGGCGTCACTAAACTCAATTTCACTAAAAAGAGAAATTCACAGTTCTAGGAGAAATTCAATGTTCTTTTTTTTTTTAAGACTCCTTTGTAAAAAAAAAAAATCCTTGATTTGTTTGTGGGCATAAAATCTCAGCAACCAAAGTCCCATAGAATTCAAGAATTCTGGATCACTTTGTATTTAACTTTCTATCGGACGATACTGTTTCGAGAGAATTTGTGTTGTCTTTGCTGGTTGTTATCAACAATAGAATGTAAATGGGCTTTTTTGCAATTTTACTGCATCGCTCATTAGAGATTCTGTATTATTAAAGCCAATCTCCAGCCTGACATATTGTACTATTGACATACAAAAGCATAATTTGACACTATATAGTTAGCTGGAAAAAAAACCATTTGAAATTTGTTGTGCCTAGTATTAGATCCTATACTTCATATATAGTGGTCCATTATTTTCATGGTAATGGTTGAGAAGTGATTTATTATGAAGTGCGAATTCAAGATTGTGGGAATAAATTGTGGCTGGATAATTGAGTCTGGCTGAAAGGGAAACGCACCCTTTCTTCCTCCCTTCAAGAGATTTACTAAGTGTGTTAAGACACAAGCATTCCCATGTATTATGACATAAGTAACTAATTTCATTCTTAACGCGTACGTGTAAGATTATATATAATAAGCCTGAAAATTCAGTATAGGTGGTCCTTGACTTAAGACCACTACTTAGGGTCAATCGATCGATCGATCAGAATAGAGCTGGAAGGGGCCTTGGAGGTCTTCTAGTCCAACCCCCTACTCAAGAGGAAACCCTATACCATTTCAGACAAGTGGCTGTCCAGTCTTAAAAGCCCCCAGTGTTGGAGCACCCACAACTTCTGGTGGCAAGCTGTTCCACTGGTTAGGAAGTTTCTTCTTAGTTCCAGGTTGCTTCTCTCCTTGATTAGTTTCCATCTATTGTTTCCTGTCCTGCCTTCTGTGCTTTGGGAAATAAATTGACCCCCACAAAGTGATCACATGAACCCTGGGACAGTGCAACCGTCATAAATATGAGTCAGATGTCAAGGATCTCTAATTTGGAGGGGAAAAGAGGGCGGGGAAGCATAAATCGGATCCATCGGGAAAGAAAGAAAGAAAGAAAGAAAGAAAGAAAGAAAGAAAGAAAGAAAGAAAGAAAGAAGGGAAGGAAGGAAGGAAGGAAGGAAGGAAAGGAAGGAAGGAAGGAAGGAAGGAAGGAAGAGGAAGGAAGGAAAAGAAAGAAAGAAAGAAAGAAAGAAAGAAAGAAAGAAAGAAAGAAAGAAAGAAAGAAAGAAAGAAAGAAAGAAAGAAAGGAGCCCCTTACTCCTGGGGAAGAAGCAACTTCTGCACTATCCAAGTGTCAGATGAAGTGAGGTATTGCCCCATTCAGGTGTGGCAACCCTGCTGGAATTCGTCCCAAAGGTGATTTTTCAAAAGGTAACTGGACTTTATTTTTCCTTGAAGATGTTTCGCTTCTCATCCAAGAAGCTTCTTCAATTCCGACTGAATGGTGGAGGATGGAAGAATTCATATTCCTTGCAGTCATCTGGAACATCTTCAAGGAAAAACCAGGAAAGTCCAGTTGCCTTTTGAAAAAGCGCCTTTAGAGTAGAGTAGAGTAGAGTAGAGTAGAGTAGAGTAGAGTAGAATAGAATAGAATAGAATAGAATAGAATAGAATAGAATAGAATAGAATAGAACAGAATTCTTTATTGGCCAGGTGTGATTGGACACACAAGGAATTTGTCTTGGTGCATAGGCTCTCAGTGTACATAAAAGAAAAGAGACATTCGTCAAGAATCATAAGGTACAACACTTAATGATAGTCATAGGACACAACCATGACTTGGATGACTGAAAATCTCCCTAGATACCTCCTGGCGCTCTTTATTTCAGCTATAATCTTGCAGACGAGATAGATGTTGGAGACCCAGAAAAGAATCTGGTGTAGAGTCAGATTTTTCATGGATCCCTGGGTTCCATTCATCCTTCAGCAAAAACTCTTTTGATGGGGATAGAGAGGAAACTTGCAATTTGCAAGCCTACTTTTCATTCCTGAATTTTTAACTATAGCCAAGTATTTATGATTTACTGTATATCTCTTCCTTCTCCCCTTGGGGTAACTCTGTGCCTTTAGCATCAAATATAGATTTTGGACCATGAAGCAGATCCTGTTTCTAGAAACGCTATTTTTCGTCTCTTTAGCTGCAATAATGAAAACCAATAACAGTCTCCTATTATGTGTAGTAGCAAAATCATAGATCACTGCACTTCAGTTTTGCCTGTAAACCATGGATAATATCTTTCTATTTCAGAGAACTGGTGTCTCCTTCCTCTAAATTGCGCTAAAAACTGCAATTTTCTTTTCATCTGTAGCCATTCTATAGCTTTCAAACCTGATCAAACGAAAGTGGAGAATTTGGGGAGGGGGGGGGACCTCCATACAGTACTTAATATCAATGCTCAGTTTAAATGAAATGGTGACTCCTTGCATATATAGTCAATTTTTATAATGACAAAAATTAACATCCATAAATTGGATATATAATACTTAACTATTTTGGAGTATAATCATTGTGCATTCCTTACACATTCAAAAATGCAGGAAGCTTCGTGTATGTTGGGTTGATTTTGAGAAAGCATAAGATAACAAGCATACATTGATCGATTTAAATTTGCATGACATAGAGTCAAAGGTTGTTTGGTGAATGAGATAAACCCAAAAAATAGGATAGAATAAGATAGGATAGGATAGGGTAGGGTAGGGTAGGGTAGGGTAGAGTAGAGTAGAGTAGAGTAGAAGTACAGTAGAGAAGAGTAGAGTAGAACAGAGTAGAATAGAAGTAGAGTAGAGTAGATAGCATAGAGTAGAATAGAAGTAAAGTAGAATAGAATAAGGAATAGAATAAGAATAGAATAGAATAGAATAGAATAGAGTAGAGTAGAGTAGAGTAGAGTAGAGTAGAGTAGAGTAGAGTAGAGTAGAGGAGAAGAGAAGAGAATGGAATATAGAATAGAAGAGAAGAGAAGAGAATAGAAGAGAAGAGAATAGAATAGAATAGAATAGAATAGAATAGAATAGAATAGAATAGAATAGAATAGAATAGAATAGAATAGAATAGAATAGAATAGAATAGAATAGAATAGAATAGAATAGATAGATTAGAATAGAATAGAATAGATAGAATAGTGGAGTAAAGAACAGAGTGGAGTGGAGTGGAGTGGAGTGGAGTGGAGTGGAGTGGAACAGAACAGAACAGAACAGAACAGAACAGAACAGAACAGAACAGAATAGAATTCTTTATTGGCCAAGTGTGATTAGACACACAAGGAATTTGTCTTCGGTGCAGAAGCTCTGAGTGTACATAAAAAAATACATTCATCAAGAATCATAAGATACAACACTTAGTGATAGTCATAGGATACTAAATAAGCAATCAAATCATACTAGGAAACTAATGGAAATAAATAAATGTAAACCCCTCCCCCCAGCGAAGGGCGGGTCAACACGGAGCAGAGAAGACAGTGAGGCCAGGATAGGTAATACGGTTAGAATGAGTTAAACTATTTGTGAATAAATATAAAAACGAAGGATTCTGGTTATACCAGATGGGTTTTATTTGGGGAGGCGAACGCCTGCATGCTATTATTCGCAGGTGATACCAGCATAGCGGTCTTTTAATACCTGAAGGATTGTCGCAGGGAAAAAGGGTTTATCTTCCTTAGTGCCGGAGGGTAGGGCAAGCACTAACAGGCAGCAGTTTTACAGGAGGAATTCAATCTTGAAACTAAGAATTGCGTTTCTGGAAATTCTGGACGATGGGAGCTACTAAGCAATGCAACAAGGCTGCCTCCTAGAGTTGTCAATGCTCCATCACTGGAGGTTTTCGAACAAAACTTGTGTGGGAAGGCCTGAGGATTCCTGCCATGGCCAGGGGGGGCTCGGAACTGGAAGTCTTCCAAATCCTTCCCCACTCTACAATTTTACGTTAGCTGTGGACGCAAATAATTTACAGGAAATGGAAGACGGTGGGGTATGACGGATATGAAGATTAACGTATCTGTGAGCAAGGGAGTTGGGTCGACAAGGGAAATGAAGTCAACGGTGCAAGTTGCCCATGAATGTCGAAGAAAGAAAGCAAATTAGGTGAATAGTAAAGTTTATTAAGGGACGCCGGTGGCTCAGTGGCTAAGACGCTGAGCTTGTCGATGGAAAGGTCGGCAGTTCAGTGGTTCGAATCCCGAGTGCCGCGTAACGGGGAGAGCTCCCATGACTTGTCCCAGCTTCTGCCAACCTAGCAGTTCGAAAGCAGGTAAAAAATGGAAGTAGAAAAATAGGGACCACCTTTGGTGGGAAGGTAACAGCGTTCCGTGCGCCTTTGGCGTTGAGTCCTGCCGGCCACATGACCACGGAGACGTCTTCAGACAGCGCTGGCTCTTAGGCTTTGAAACGAAGGTGAGCACTGTTCCCTAGAGTCAGGAACAACTACCACGTATGTGCGAGGGGAACCTTTACCTTTTTAAAGTTTATTAAACCCTGGAAGATGGAGAAAATGTTCGAGGCATGTGAGTGTTAGAGGGACAGCGTCTGGGCCACCGTCCCTTGCAAAGGAATAGAAATGTTTGCGCATACTGTCCATGCTTCTTCCCACTTTGGGCACTGAATGCAGCAAAGGCGTGTTGTATAGAAAAGCATGTATTGCATTTAAAAGAGTCAAGAATAACTGGAGCTGGATGAAGGTGGACCACATGCAAAAGAAAGAGAAATATCCTGAGGTGGTACTCTTAGGCGGGACGTGATAGCAATCTTCCAAAAAGCTCTGGTGGCTCAGTGGTTAGAGTGCAGTACTGCAGGCTACTTCTGCTGACTGCCGGCTGACTGCAATTTGGCAGTTCAAATCTCACCAAGCTCAAGGTTGACTCAGCTTCCCGTCCTTCCGAGGTGGGTAAAATGAGGACCCAGATTGTTGGGGGCAAGAGGGCAACTCTGTAAACCGCTTAGAGAGGGCTGTAAAAGCACTGTGAAGCGGTATATAAGTCTAAGTCCTATTTGAGGGGCTGCCCCAAAGAAGAGGGGGGGCGACCTGTCCTGCAAAGCACCTGAAGGCAGGACAAGAAGCAATGGATGGAAACTAATCAAGGAGAGAATCAACCTAGAAATAAGGAGAAATTTCCTGGCAGCGAGAACAATTAATCAGTGGAACGCTAGCCAAGTGTATTCATCGATTTCCTATGGTCATGCGAGAATAAAGTTCTGTACACTAGTGATGAGGAAGAACAAAAGGTGGCTGACCCCATTCTCACTGCACTGATTCCCCCCTCCCCCACACTTCCACATTTCGGCTAATCTACCTAAGCAGGTAACCCAGGCGTGGAGTCTCTACCGTCTACACACATTTCTGAAACTTCAGATGTCTTTCCTTCTCTTCTATCTTGAATGCTGGTTTCCATCACATCAAACAATGATTCCCGCTATTCCTTGAGTTACATCATTCGTTTAGTGACCATTCAAAGTCACATCACTGAAAAAAGTGATGTGTGACCATTTTTCACCCTTACGACCATTGCAACATCCCCACGGTGACGCGATCAGAATTCAGACGCTTGACAAGTGACTTATATTTATGACGGTGTTCGTCTTTTGCGACCTTCTGTCAAGCAAAGTCAACGGGGAAGCCAGATTCACTTAACAACTCTGTTGCTAACTTAACGACTGCTGTGATTCACTTAACAACTGTGGCAAGAAAGGTCGTAAAATGGGGCAAAACTCACTTAAGAAATGTCTCACTGAGCAACATAAATTTTGAGCTCAATTATAATCATAGAATTCTTTATTGGTCGAGTGTGATTGGACACACAAGGAATTTGTTGCCGGTGTGTAAGCTCATTATGGTCGTAAGTTGAGGACTACCTATATATGTTGATATCATTATGGACCATTATAGGCTAGCTTGAATGTTCTTATTAAAAGAAGGTAAAGCACTGAAAAGCGGTATATAAAGTCTAAATGCTAAGTGCTATTGCTACATTCCTATATTGATGGTGAACGGGCTGTTTTCACACTCGTTCTTTGAAGCTTTGGTTTTGAACTGAAATAACTTTGCACTGTATCCCTTTATTTTTTCTTTCTTCTGGGCCTGTTTTCCGTATCAAGCCCGAGCACTAAATAATGGATAGTTTAAATGATATGCAGTGAGTGTAAATAGCTACTTTTCTGAGAAAATAAGAAGCATGCTTGAGCTATTAGCCACAAAAGCTTTTTGCAAACTATTTCTACCTTCCTCAGCTATTGATCTGCTATGGGAGAAAAACAGATAACTCCAGATAGGCAGGCTAATAAAGCTGTAAGAACATAAGGGCCTATATTAAAATAAACAAAAAAGCAAAACAAAACAAAACACAAGACTGCAAATGTCAACAAAAAGCAACATTGCGAAAGAGCTTTTAATGGAGGCGCAGAACAAACAAAAAAACCCTCTCTATAAAATTTCTATTATCTAGGCAAGTTTGCATCCTATCACTTTTAAAGCCTTTATAAATTCTTGAAAAGAATTTTCTGGTCAGAGATAAAATACCAGGAATGAGAGACAGCCACTAAAGAAATTTATTAATATATGCATTGAAGTACTGGTACATAGGAATTGCCTTTATAGATTACATACCATCCAAAAAGCAGTATCGGAACACAAAAGTAGTATCTAAAAAAAATTGAAAAATTATGAAAGGAATTCAGATGGCTTCCGAACCTTTAAAAAGCATAGAAATAAAAGCCAAATTTTTAAAAAACATGGGGTTTTTTTCTGCCTACAATAAAGTAACAGTAAAGCCAATGAGACCTCCTAGAATAGAATAGAATAGAATAGAATAGAATAGAATAGAATAGAATAGAATAGAATAGAATAACTTTGTTATTTTGAATGTATAGTAATCGGCATAGATTAAAATGACATTTTGGTGCATACAGCTCTCAAAGGGTCACCACCTCCAATATAAACTATGAGAATTGAGGAAAATTGGGTTTGTGCAGAATTTTCAAGACCGCAACAATTGTGTGTGAGTTTTCTGACATAGAACAAAATTGCTATTTAGGACAGTATGAAAATTGGGATTATCTGCATGCAGAGCTATGTGTTGCTAAACTGCAAATCTGAGTTCTAAGTGTTCGGATGACTTGGGACACCCCTATCTCTCTGTTCAAGGAATCTGACTGAGCCCATTTAAAGTAGCACTGGCAGTCCTCGTTTAATGACCACTAATTCAGCACCGTTCAAAGTTACAATGGTGATAAATTATTTGTGTTCTCACCTTTACCTGCCTGCCAGCCTGCTTGGAAGCCACCTGACCCTTGATTAATGATAGCTAAAGTGAATGCTGGGCTTACCATCACTAAGCAATGAAAGTCACCCTATGACTCTAGAAATTCTGGTCTCGAATTACTGCTATACTCAAATTTAGGGAAGGGGAAAAATTCTGCTAATGAATTTGCAAGTCTTATGTTGTATTATGGTGTTTTGTTTGTTTATATACAATATTATTGTGTTCCTTGCTCTGCCAGGAAATATTTAGCAAGCTCTATCTGAACTTCTATTGATATTTAAAAAGGCTGCATTTATATGGTATTAGATATTCACAGAGTACTTGTATTGATTAAGGAAGAAAAACCTTATTTTCCAGACCCTTTTATAAGCCTTTGTGTGATATATTGAAATGTGAGGATTCCCTCCTTTAAAACAAATTGCATTGCTACTTGTAGCAAATGCTTTTTTTCTATATTTAGACGTAAGTTTCCGGAATTGCAACAAGCAAAATAAAATAATGCAACCTATCTCAAACTTAAGCCAGGGCTAGATTATGCTAAAACATCACTTAATAACAGCAATTATTTCATTTCTAATTGCAAATAAGTAATGAGCATTAAATTGCTATTTTCTAACATGGTAGTAAGACCAGCAAATTTAGAATGTATCTCTTCTATACATTTTTGTTTTCATTTATAAATGTAGCTTAGGCTTGGCCATCTGTAATATGGTTTTCAAAGGCTATAGCTGATAAAATTAAATAGTCCAGAATCTTGCCAGTAAAAATTCTGACTGGTGCAAAGTTTGGGGATTATATGATTCTTTTCCTGTATCATTGCACTGCCTGCATGATCTACAGATGCAATTAAAAAGCAGATTATGATGATGACCTTAAGAGGTTGGGACAGAATGGCTTGAGGAATCACCTCCTGCCATGTGGATCTGCTTATCTTTAAGATCAGAAGATATACCATCTCAGATCTATGCAAAGGACTTGGTTAATCATTATATGCGAAATGACTTTCTCCACAGTTATAGATTATTAATACAAGCAGGATACTAACGTAAGATATTGCAACCTATGCATCATCAAAAATAGCACAGTATATTCTGAAGCCTAAGGTTAAGAAGGAACACAAAACCTTTATAAGAAAGAAATGTTACCATTTTAAATGGATACAGTTGTCTCAATTTGTAGTAACTAATGTGTCAAGCTTAACCCAACAGACTGCATAAATAGGCACACAAGAATCAACAAACATTGTAAATTTATTGTGGAAAAACTCAGAAACCATTACTAAAGAATTCCAGTTGACTGGTCTTGTATCAAATGGAAGCTCCATAACAAACACGGTTTAAATTTCTTGCACCTTTCCCCCTTCCCACTCTACATAAGCATGTAATGCAGAAGCAAATCCCTTTTGGGGGATTTCATCTGGATTGATCTACAAACAGGTTGTTTACTGTTAAACATGCGAGGACTAACCTTCGCAGCAAATGAAAACAAGTTTATGTAAACAACTGCTTGAAAATACTTGCTTTAATTTATTGATAATTAAGTTGGTTCTTTTATTCTGACAACGCTTTTCAGTTGGGAAATTGTGTTCTAATTAAGAAAACTTATTATTTTAATGCCTGTTTTTAGATTGTGTGAGCTGCTATGAAAGCCTGCTTCAAAAAAAAAAAGATAATTGGGATAGTTTATGAAAAGGAAAAACAAAGAAGCTTGCATTTCTTGTGCTAATACGTTCCCTTTTTTTCTACCTAACATTAACCTCCTGCACTTATTTAAGGAAAATGTAAACTTTTCAAAGGCTTATAGACCTGCTAAAAATAGAACATCCTTCTAGGCTGTCATTTTGACTCTCGATAGAAATAAAACAGGTTGACAAGGAAGCGGGCAGGTTGATCATTTTCCCAATTAGAATACAATTTTACTATCGAAAGATTATTTGCAAAACTATATTACGTGCAGCAGTACCAAAGTTCAAAATTATTTACCAAAGAGTTTTTAATTAATTAATTAATTAATCTTTTAATTAAAAGAATCTGATTTAAACTTGATATTGTTAAACATAAATCAGTGGGTGAAAAGATTCATCGAACAGTACAGAAGTTGCTGCATAGATGAGGGGGGTGGGGGGAAATTAGGAATTGTCTTCTCCTTATTGCGTACGGGAATTATTTTCTCCACTTTCGTCCAGATTGCTTGTCCCACCTTGCTTCTTTTTTATGTTTGCCATGAAAAAACATGCTGCCAGTCTTTCCTAAAGCTATTATTATAAAATCAGCTAGATTGCAATGTACGTTGAACGTGTTTTCTTTTCATGTTAGCCAGATGTAGAGAAGATAAAAAGAGCAAACTGGCATCAGAAGAGGATGGCTTCCCCATCTCTTAACTAGACCATTACTTCACTGCCCAGCCCTAGATTTGCCATGTCATCCATCACGCTGACTCGACACCCAAGCCACCTTCTTCACTGGGTGCTAATAAATATTTCCTCCGAGCCAGAGACACTCTGAAGAGTTCGATACTTAGGCGGGAGGTGCAACTAACATAGTTGTCAGGGCTCTACCAGGCATCATCAATAATGCTCTGTGCCCCAAAGGTCTCCGGATAGTCTCTCTCTCTCTCTCTCTCTCTCCTCTTCTCTTGCTGTTAACATCCAGTGATCTTCCTGCTGTAAAAACAACTCCTGGAGGGAGGGAAGGAGTAAGGAGGAGGAGGAGGAGGAAGAGGCGGGTGGCATCTTGATCCCCAGCTGGGAGGGAGGTGTAACCTTAAACTGGCAACTGCTAGTTTGGGGGAGCTTAGTTTCCTGGAAACAGGAGCTACGGAAGGCATGTTTTTCCATGAGCTCAGCAGTGCTCTGCGCTCCAGAGAAGCGAGGAAGGAGAAACTGGAGGACTTGCCTGTCACACTTTCTTCTTCCTCCTCCTCCTCCTCCTCTTCCTCCTCTCCTCTCCTCTCCTTCCCATCCTTTTTTTCTCTTTCTCCTTCTTCTCCTCTCCCTCTGAGCATTCTTTTTCTTTTTTTCTCCTTCTCTCCCTCTCTTCACCTTCCCTTCCCATCCTTTTTTCTCCTTTCTTCTCTCCTCCCATCCATCTTTTTCTTTTTCTCCTTCTCTCCCTCTACTCTTCTTCTCCTCTCCATGCCTATTCTTTTTCTTTCTACTTCTTTCTCCTCCTCCTTGCCATCCTTCTTTTTTCCTTCTCTCCCTCTTTTCTTTCTTCTTCTCTCCTTCCCATCCTTCTTTTTCTATTTCACCTCCTCCTTCTCATCCTTTTCTTTTCTCTCTCCTCCTCCTCTCCTTCCCATCCTTTTTCTTTCTCCTTCTCTCCCTCTCCTTCTCCTTTCTTCCCATCCTTCTTTTTCTCCTCTCCTCTCCTTCCCAGCCTTTTTTCTTTTTCTTTCTCCTTCTCTTTCTCCTCTCTTCTTTTTTCTCCTCCTCCTTTCTTCTCCTCTCCTTCCCATCCTTTTTTTTCTCTTTCTCCTCTCCTCTCCTTCCCATCCTTCTTTTTCTCTTCCTCCTTCTCTCCCTCTCCTCCTCTTCCTCTGAAGTCAATTTGCCAATTCTGCCAGCGGGAGCATCTCACCTTCTTCATCGCACCGTTATTCCACCACCAACTTCTCTTTTTCCTGCAGGAGACAAGCCCGCACAATCTCTCAAAGCAAACCAAACCGTTACCAGTTTTTTCCGACCGCTTGTAGAGTTTCCCCAAGCAAGCAGTGGGGGCAGCAAAAGCCCACTGCGATATTCGCCATTCTGTCCCAAAGGTGTTTGGAGAGCTCACCCCACCCTCTTCAACATCAAACACCACCCAAATCTGATTTGCACTTTCTCTCCCCCTTTGCTTAAGAAAACTCTTTTCAGATACCTGAAGATTTAAAAAAAAAAATAGAAAAAATAAAAATGGTTTTGATGGGGATCCGAGAATGCACGTGCTGCATTGCACAAGCAACAAAGTTAAGGAGGCATCTTAAAGAGAAGGAAGACAGGTGACTTGACACACAAACATCCAACTGTACCCACCGAAAAGTAAATCCTCAGGAATTTGGGAAGGAAGGATGGGAAGGGGGGGAGGCTGCCTGGATGAGCCTTTTGGACATATTTTAACCAGAGTGATGAAATCACGAGAGCAATCTTGGGCTGGCGGTCACACTGCTCTGAAGAAAAAAGACCGGGTGGAAAATGCAACCCTGCAGAAGCCAAGAGGGAGTTTCTTCCCTTCAGAAGGGAAGGATAGGAAGCTGAGATACCTGAAGAATGGAGGCTCCTCCCTCCCTCAGGTGCCTCTCATTCCCCTCAGACTCATATTTGAAGGTGGGAGGTGCTGGCTCTTTCCCAAAGTCAAACTGGAGGGTCCTTTCCTCATTTTATGCCCCTTTTCCCAACCTATTGGCCTCTAAGCCTGAGGCAGTGGCTCCTTCCTTCTCTTTCATCTTCCTCCATTCCTCCTCTCCCTCCCTCTCCTTCCTTCTCTCTTCCTCCCATCTGTCCCTCCTTCTTTAGTTCCTCCCATCTCCTTCCTTCCATTACCTTTCTTTCCTCCCTACCTTCTTCCTTCCTTCTCTGCCCTTCCTTCCACCCATCTCATTTGTTCCTTCTCTCCTTCCTTCCTCATTCTACCTTTCTTCTCTCCTTTCATCACCTTCCTTCCTCCCATTCTTCTCCCTTCCTTCCTTCTTTCCCCCTCCCTTTCTTCCCTCCTTTCTTTCTCTCTCCTTCCTGCCTCCCTCCCTCCCTTCTTTCCCATCTGCTTCCTTCTCCCTCCCTTCTTTCCCATCTTTCTTCGTTCCTTCCTTCTCTTCTTTTCTTCCTCATTCTTCCTTCCTTCTCTCCTTCCATCTCCTTCCTTCCTCCCTCCCTTCTTTCCCATCTCCTTCCTTCTCCCTCCCTCCCTTCTTTCCCATTTCTTTCCTGTTTCTTCCTTCCCTCTCCTCCCTTCTTCCCTTCCTCATTCTTCCTTCCTTTTCTCCTTCTCTCTCCTTCCTTTCTTCCTCCCTTCTTTCCCATCTCCTTCCTTCCTCCCTCATTTTTCCTCCCTCCCTTCTTTCCCATTGCCTTCCTTCTCTCTCCTCCCTCCCTTCTTTCCCATCTTTTCCTTCCTTCCTTCCTTCTCTCTCCTCCCTTCTTTCCGTCCTCATTCTTCCTTCCTTCTCTCCTTCCTTCCTTCTTTCCCAGCTCCTTCCTTCCTCTCTCCCTCCCTTCCTTATTCTTCCTTCCTTCTCTCCTTCCATCTCCTTCCTCCCTTCCTCATTTTTCCTCCCTCCCTTCTTTCCCATCTCCCTTCCCCCCCCCTCCCTCAGCCTCAGCCCCTTCCCTCCCTCCCTCCCTCTGAGGCGGCGGCTGAGGCAAAAGGGCGGGAAAGGCGGTTGGCGGGAGCGCGGGACGTCCTGCGCGCGGCGCCTTACCTGGCGGGCGGGCGGGGCTTCCCAGGGGCGGCCGCAGGGGCCGGGGCAGGCGGCGGGGGCGTCTTCAGAGCGGCCGCAGCCGGCCATGCCGCTGCCGACACTGCCGCCGGCTCCTCCGCTCGCTCGCTCGGCCGGCGGCCCCGCCGGCATCACGTGGGCGCGCTCCCGACCGACCGGCCCGCCGCTCCCGCCGCCGCCTCCGCCTCGCCTCCCGCCCTTGAGCATGCACAGAGTGCGAGGCGGCCGCCGGCCCGCCTGAGGTGGTTGCCGCCCTGAGAGGAGCGGGAAGGTGGGGGGGTGAAGGCAAGCTGGAAGAGCAGGCAGCCTCCCCCCCCACACCTCCTTAGCCAAAAGGGAGGCTTCTCAGACACAGAAGGAGAAAGAGAAGACAAAAAGGGAAAGGCAGAAGAGAGAAAAGAGAAGGGAGAAAAGAAAACAGAAGAGAGAGAAAAGAAATAGAGAAAAGAAAAGAGAGAAGAGAAAAAAGAAAAGGGAGGAGAGAGAAAACAGAAAAAAGAAAAGAAATAGAGAAAAGAGAAAAGAGCAAAAGAGGAGAGAAGAGAAGAGAAAAGAGAGGAGAGAAAAAAGAAATAGAATAGAGAAGAGAAAAAAGAGGAGAGAGAAAAGAAGAGAGAAGAGAAAAAAGAAAAAAGAAAAGAGTGAGAAGAGAGAAATAAGAAAAGAACAGAAAACAAAAAAGGCATAGAGAAGAGAGAAGAAAAAAAGGAAGAAAAGAAAGAAGAAATGAGAAGAAAGAAGAGAAGAGAGAAAAGAGGGGAAAAGAGACAAGGGAGGAAAGAAAGCAGAGCTGATAGATAGATAGATAGATAGATAGATAGATAGATAGATAGATAGATGATAGATTAGGTAGGTAGGTAGATATAGATATAATAGGTAGGTAGGTAGATGGATACATAGATAAGGTAGATATAGATAGATGATAGATGGATGGTAGGTAGGTAGGTAGATGATGGAGAGAGATGATGCAGATAGACAGACAGATAGATAGATAGATATCTCACTTATCCCCATGGCAGCATCTTCATGGTCATGTGATCAAAATGCAGATGCGGTAAAATCTGGGACGGTTGCAGCGCATGGCATGAAGACATGAAAATGTTTCCTTCTTAGAATTCGAGGTTTTGTACGATTTAACTTGGGATAATACTCTTCGGTTTGCATGTAAATAAGGGCGTCACAAAATGTGTATTGTTTTACAAAATCATCAATGATGTCAAGATACATAAGTTCGTTGGTACAAGTTACAACAAGTTTGCTTAATGATCGTTCAAAGTTACAACAAGCACTGGAGAAAGCGACATGACCGTTTTTCAGATCGTGACAGCATTCCTGTGATCAAAATTCGGACGCTTGGCAACTGACAGTGCCCTGGGATCAGGCCATCTCCTTTTGTGACCTTCAGCCAAGATAAGTCAACGGGGAAACCAGATTCGCTTAACAACCGTGTCATTCATAGGGAGTCACTTAACATCTGTGGCAAGAAAGGTCGTAAAATGGGGCAAAACTCAACACCTATCTCGCTTAGCAACAGAAATGTTGGGATCGGTTGTGGTCGTAAGTCGAGGACTACCTGTATTTATACAGTTAGGGATTTGCTTGTGGAAGATCTGACGAAGGCCTTAAACATTAATGAAGTCTTTGGAAAAAATAACAATCCATCTGCCTCATTCTTTAAATTGGATATACCCCTTTTAATTTTCCCATAAGGAGACATAAAACACACTTTAATTGTTTTGCTTCTTGCAATCGTCATGTTGGCTGGGGAATTCTGGGAGTTGAAGTCCTGGGGTCTTAAAATCGTTGAGGTTGAGAAGCCCTGGGTCCCCTTAAGCTCTCAGACAGATGTTGTGTTACATCATACCCCCATTCATAGAGTTTTATATAACTTCCACTGTTACTCTGGGAAGCGGGTGAGATTTTCTCTATGCAATATATATATCAGATCTTACCTTGGGATTCAAACTCTCTACCAAAAATGGAATTAAGGACCGTTGTGCTTTTCAGATGACTTTAGATCATGCAGTAGGTTTAGGAGCTGTCCAGGTGCTGCTGTCAGCTCTCTCTTTAGACTGGTATCTTCAATAAGATGGACAAACATCTACATCTGAAGAGTCCCACATAAAATGAAACCAGTCATTTACTGCCTCCTGCTGATATGTCCGTCTGTCTCTATTTATCATCGGTCTGTCTACTTTATTCCTGTGAAACCTCAAACTTTCTTCGTCCCCTACCTCTCCAAGCAAATCTGTGTGCCAGGAGCTATTTGTCAGTTCTGTTCACTGTGGACATTGGTGCTAGTTTCTCAGAATTGATCGGCCTTTGGCCATTTGATTAGAGCAGGGCTGTCAAATTCAATTTCATTGAGGGCCGCATCAGGGCTGTGGTTGACCTCGGGGGGGGGGCAGGCAGACTGGGTGAGTGTGGCCAAGTGGGTGGGCGTGGCCAGCTTGACGCCACTCACTGCCATGGCTGACTGGGTGGGCGTGGCCAGCTTGATACCACTCCCCAAACTGCTGGCATGTTTCCTCTTTGCATTGGGTAGACCAAGTACATGCCAGTTGTCAAGCATCTGAATTTTGAATATGTGCGTGTAAGTGAAAAATGGTCATAACTCACTTTCTTCAGTGCCGTTGTAAGTTCGAATTGTCACTAAACAAACTGGTAAATCAAGGACTTTACGTGGGATCCTAAACACAGAAAAGCTTTCTCCAGAAGAGATGTATGAGCATTTGAAAGACTGATGTTCTGGGTCCAGAAACATTTATCTGCAGTCTTGGCCAAGTAGTGCATTTCCCCAAAAATAAGACCCGGTCTTATATTTTTAGGCAAATAAGCACTAGGGCTTATTTTCTGGGAAACATGATTTCAGGATGATCAGCCCAGCTGGGCACTCCACCACCCCGACAGGCACAGAAGAGGTGGCAAATGTAGGGGGACCGACAGTATGGTCCCTTGGTCAGTGCACTCTGGGTCTGGGCAACGCAGGTGAGTTGATTACCTGTCCAAGCAGTAGAGGCAGAGGTACCGGGGGGGGGAGGCAGACGATCCGGACGCACTGCGCAGGCCGTGGGAAAGTTGAGTCGGAAAATCCACGGACAGCTTCTTCAATGTAGCTTAGGTTAAATCTACCCCCTTCCCATGGATAGAAAGAGCTAATTGTATTTACTCTGGCTTTTCTCAAAATGCCTTGGATGTTTTTGAGATTCTAAGCCCCACCCCCACCCTTGGATTCATGGTTTACTAGTAACTCTCTCCTTTAGAAAAAATATCGACAACTCCATAAACAACTCAAGAGGCTATAAAAGTACCTATAAGCTCTCGCTTCGGCTTGGGAGGGGGGGAATCAAAACGTGATTTGTGAACATTCATGAGGTGTCAGAAATTCATACAAATATTACCTACCTAATGAATTAGAACGATTTCCTGCCAGCAACAGCACCTGATTGACCTTGTTTGAGCTTGGAAACTCAAGCCTGATTAATACTTGGAAAGGAAGTCTACCAGAAAATTTTAGGACTGTAATCTAGAAAGTCAAAAAAAAAAAAAAAATTTGCAGGAGTTGGCAACAACAAATAGTTCTGCATTCGTGCCAAGGAAACACCATAACTTTATCACTCTTAAGTCAGAGGGGGTCAAGCTGATCTTGAAGGAGACTTAAAAAACTTTTATATATGCCAGCAAGTTCAGTTGTAACGCTGCCTTTTATTTCAGATTGTCAGTTTAGCTCCAGTCCAGCCATATTTTAAATTTAAAAACGTTAATTTTCAAGTTTGCACTAACACTTAACGTCCCTTTGTTCAGCAGGAGAGATTGTCTTACTGCTCAGAAGTGACAAGTTTGTCGAGGGTTGCAATAATATGAGTTTACCTGGATTCGGAGCGTATAGCTTATTTTTACAGAAGCCTCGCCAATAAATTGTTGTACTTCATTTGTAAAGGCATTTAAGCAAATAGCGTAATACGAAGAGTCACCACTGCAAGATTAAAAATTACAAGAGAACGGACAGGCTGCGGGTGGCCCTTTGAAATCATGGGGCAAGTTGTTTTATTAGGAGATTGTAGTTATTCTTCAACGTTTAAGGGATGATAAAAAAAACATCAGTGAGATGTATTTTGCAACATCATGCAGACTTTTATAAAACATTTTATTGACTGGGGGAGATGGAAAGGGCTTTAAATTTATTATAACTTGAAGTTACCACTCTTCACACCCATTTGCCCCATTCAGGGGACCGTGATGGGACAGGCAAACGTCGAAGTGGCCTCAACGACTCTCTAAAAAGGATGCAAATGACCAGTTGTCTGCAAGGAATATTAAATCCTTCTATTCCCCACCATCCAGCCAGAACTGAAGAAGCTTCTTGGATGAGAAGTGAAATGTCTTAAATGAAAAACAAGAAAGTTCAGTTGCCTCTTGAAAAAAAGCATCTTTGGGACAACCATGACCTTGAGAATCTCCATAGACACCACTCTCCAATTTTTCATGTAGAGAATTACAGATATGAAAACAAAGATATTTTCCCAAATCCCCAATCTACTTACGGGGCACATTAACATTTATTCTTAGTTATATTTTCCTATAATGTTAAAATCAACAGAGTCACAGCAGTGGAAATTTCTTCTAACGTCACCGATAACTTTACTGAGCACTATTGGGAAGGACGACTCCATCGTTAAGCAATGCGGTTGCTAAGTGACACAATGATCTTATTGCAGCTTTCCTTCGTTTTACAAGTCTGCAAAGGTTGTAAACAGAAGGGCTTGGGGTCAAGTTACTTTTTCATCATCATCACTTTTTGCAAACTCTCGCTAAACAAGGACTAGCTGTTTGGTAATCAGAAAAATAGGGGCTGAATCCTTTTTCTTCATACTTTATTTATTTTTCTTTTCTACAAAACAATTTCCAACACTGGCAAAGGTTTTTTTTTAGGTCATAGTTGCTGACTAAGATAGTCCTCTATACAATTCCATTAAGCCTTCCTCATTAAGCTTTGTGACAACTATCTAAAAATAACTAGGGTAAGTGTATTAATTTTGGCAAGAGATTTTAACATGCCAGAAAATACTCTGCCCCAAACGTTTAACATCCAAAGGCTGGTTTTGTTATTGTTGTTGTTGTTGTTTTCTTAAAACTTAAAAAGTTGTGGCACTTCAGACTACATGAATATTGATACTGAAAAAAAAATGGTTTACGTTTCCGTGGAAAATAATAAAGTATGTATCAGTATAAAGTGAGAAATTATCCATTCAGCTGAAAAAATGTGATTTGCCAAAAATGTGGTTGAAGCACACAGAAAAGTATTTTTTCTAGCATGAAGTCTAATGAGAGCAAATGCCTAAAATGTTTTGTTATTTCTGAGCAAGATAATTTTCAATGGTAAACCAGCACAGGGAAAATTCCCCTCTAAAAGAAACACAGCCAAGTGTCACTATCTATAGTCTATAAAATAATGGAAATAAACAATATCTATCCAAACCAGTCTCATTTAAAAATAGAAAAGGTAAAAAGCCCTTTGGCAAAGCAAATACACAAAAACTCTTAGGCAGTTTTTTCTGTTGCAAAATTCAGTAAGGTATATGACATCTCAAGGGCTCCAAAATTAATTGCTGGATAGACTATGCAGGTAGTCCTTGACCTATGACCACAATGGAGCCCAAAGTTTCTGTTGTTAAGTGAGACATTTGTTAAGCGAGCTTTGCCCCCCCCCCTTTATGACTTTTCTCGCCACAGTTGTTAAGTGAATATGGCTTCCCCACGGACTTTGCTTCTCAGAAGGGGATCACGTGAGCCCAGGACACAGCGACTATCATAAATATGAGTCAGTTGCTGAATTTTGAATTTTCGCATGACCATGGGGACGCTTCAAAGATCATTAACCGTGAAAAACGGTCGTAAGTCACGATTCTCAGTGCCGCAGTAACTTTGAATGGTCACTAAACGAACTGTTGTAAGTCGAGAATTAACCTGTATAAGGCTTGGCATAAGTGAACGAATGGGATTCTTCTGGTATTATTAAGCAGTAGGTTTAAACTGTTCGATTAAACCTAGATACACCAGGTAGAGCTTTCCGTGATGAGAGCTAAAATAAAAATACTTTCTTACAATGGATTTAAAACATGCATTTTCTCGGCTGTAGAAGGTTTCTCCAATATACATGAAGATGGGAATCTATTCTTTTTCAAATAATCGTGATGCGATGCCTATAATACAGTCCTGAATAAGCATTAATTCACCACGCCGGTCTAATCTTTACCCAACATTATCCAAACATCTGAACACATAAGCAGAAATGCTGCAGGCAATCCAATTAAGACATCAGGTTAACTTAGCCCATGGTTACTTCTCGATTAAGGGAGCAGAAGCAATAAACTGCCAAGATTTTAGTATAAATAGACTTTATTGAAGTCAGTACACTTCTGTAGTGAAGCTGAAGGTCGCGTCTACATAAGCACGTTGTAACATTTCACAACTTCTAAAAGGAATGTCAACAATTACAACGATCATGCATGCCATGGTCGATAAATCACATTTCAGAAGCATTTTTTTCAACCATTTCTAAAGAAATGCTTACAACATTGTTATAGAGAGAGAGAGAAAACTACTTTTAATAAACTGCAAAACATTGATCAGCGTTTGCCCCCGTCGTTATGAGTTACAGTGTGAACACAATAAAAAGAGGCATACATTTTTTTTTTTAATGTATGAAATCAAAATGGAATATTTACTGTAAAGGAAAATTAAAAAGCTCCCGAATAAAGGCAAAAGAGCACAACCTGGAACTGAGGAAACTCCGTTTGTCGTTTTCAGCTGTTTCTCTGAACAAGTTCGACTCAAAAAAAAAAAAAAAAAGGCAAATTATCAGTATTGCGAGTATTCCTTGGACTGGAGTTTGGCGATGATGCGGTCCAGCTGCCTCTTTGCTTCGCATTGTGGGAAGTTACTCATGTCATAATATTGGGGAGCAATTTTCACCAACCTGCCAAAGAAAGGGAAGAGTCTGTCACGTACACAAAACAGTCGAATGTAACACAGCCACATAGCAATGGCTTGGCTAGTAGTAGGAATGTCTCATAGTAAAGGGTAACCAGATAATCCAGGGAGTTTTGATTCCTCCTATGTAATGCAAAGACACTATATTTTTTATGCATTCAACTGGAAAGCTAATATTCAAGTGGTAGAAGTTAAACCAAAGGTTAACGATTCCTACAGAATACCAAATAACAAACTAAATATAAAAAAATAAAAGGATGGTTTGGTGGAATCCAACGAGCTCAAAATTCTAGTTGGGATTTCAAAGAACTTTTGACTAATTCACTGGCCAAATATGTTTGTGCAATATTAGTAGGCATGAAAAGATGCTTTCTTTTACATGGTGATGGGTAAAAGAGCAGATAGAAGCAGAAGCAAACGAAGCCCTATGACAAATATGCTACTGTTGGTTGCTTCCTCATGAATTAGGGGCAGGTAGTTAGGTTAATCAATAATCATAATAGAGTTGGAAGGGGCCTTGGAGGTCTTCTAGTCCAACCCCATTCCCCAAGCAGGAGACCCTATATCATTCTGGACAAATCTTTGCCCAATCTCTTCTTAAAAACTTCCAGTGTTGGAGCATTTACAATTTCTGGTGGCAAGCTGTTCCACTGGTTAATTGTTTTCACCGTCAGGAAATTTCTCCTTAGTTCTGGGTTGCTTCTTTCCTTGATTGGTTTCTATCCATTGCTTCTTGTCCTGCCCTCAGGTACTACAGTTTAGATTTCATAGTTTATCAAATGGCCTTTACAGAAACAAATACTCCTTCCCTCTATTTTATCTCCCCTCAGTTATATTATATACCAGTAGTGTAGGAAAACCATTTGCTACTGTTATTGTGTTGATATTGTGTTTCTACTATCCCACCCAAAGCCAAAGAATTCTCTATAGTATATAGGTAGTCCTCGAGTTATGGCCACAACTGAGCCCAAAACTGATGTTTGCTAAGTGAAACTTTTGTAAGCGAATTTGCCTCATTTTACCACCTTTCTTGCCACTGTTGTTAAGTGAATCGCTGCGGTGGTTAAATTGGAGACACAGTTGTTAAGTGAATCCAGCTGCCCTATTGCTTGTCGAAAGGTCCCCAAAAGGGGTTGCGTGACACCCCCACCCATCCCCCCAGACATTGCAACGAGTCAGTTGCCAAGCATCTAGATTTCTATCACGATGCTGCAGTGGTCATAAGTGTGAAAAATAGTCATAAGTCACCTTTTTTTTAGTGACATCGTAACTGAATGATCACTAAACCAACTGTTGTAAATCAAGGACTATCCCCTGTAAATTAATCATCTAATATATCCAATATTTCTCCTTTGGAACCTAATTGAAATTCAGGCTTAAATTATAAATTCCAGGATTTTGATTTTAAATTCTTCCCTAGAAGAAAACGATGATTTGCACAGTTCAGAGGTGAAGGAAAACCAGAAAGACACGAAGACCCGGGGGGCGGGGAGGGGGGGCACTCAAATCCCCACCACTATCACTCCTGGGTATAATCCAAACTCTTTGGTGCTACTCTCTAAGTAGAAGAAAGAAGCTACTAAGGTATTTCCCGTCTAAAGAAAGTTACCAAGGATATTTTTAGAAGACCCCCCCAAGAAAGACAAGTTAGTCAAAAGCAGCCAAACTTCTGGGTTTGTGCTTGGAATTCTGTTGTGGGTGCTGTCACAAGATGGCTGCCATGAAGGAATGGGCAACAGCGGGCACATTAGCTAGAAAATTAGCCCACGTTCCATGTCTGCATAGAGGTATTCTTGCAGATAAAGGTAGTATTAGAAAATGCTGCTTGGTGGCATGTATTTCATATTTTTTTTAAAAAAAAAAGAAGACCTAAAAGCATTCGAAATAAAGGAAGAAAAAATCAGACAAGATTGGGAAATTGGGTAGCTATGAAGGAAAATGCCCATAAAATCTTTGAGCCATCAGCATGCATGCTCCAAATAACAAAAATACAATTATTATCTAAGAAGACAATACATTTTCAGTTACGATCCCTCGTTTTAAGACTTCAGCCTGAATTCTTCTACTTCTTAAAATCCGGCTTCGCAAAAGAACCCAAATATTACTGAAAACAGCAATGTTCTTTTAAAACTTTGCTATTAATAACAGCTGGCGTTTTAAATTTATTCTCTCTGCTTACGGAGAAGACGGAGCCCAATTTCTCTTTACGGCTATTCAGTCGATCCCGTCTTCCCCCGTGGCTTTACCCACAAACAACACGTGTTCGAATCAAAAGGAAAAACAACTGCGATTAGGCAAATCTAATTCCTGTTCCAAGTCTCCTAGAGTTTATAAAGAGAACGTGGCTTTTAGTGCTCGGGAGACAAAAAGGCCAACGACTTTCGCCCAAATGTAGGCACTTCCCTGTCAACTGGGGATTGTGTTAAAAAAACCAACAACCCAGCTTTGAAGACAAAACAGGCTTACCATTCTGGCTTGATGTCTGTACAAGTGCGAATGTAGTTCTTTGTGGTAAGAACGAATTCATTGTAAAGCACCCATTCCGGTTTGTGATCGAGAACTGTTGAGGGATGCAGCTGCACCACCTGGTTATCCTTCACTGTCAAATAATGTCCCGTCCGCTCCAAATGTGCCACCTACGAGAAGGAGATGACAGGTCACTCTCTCAAGCCAAGGTACGCAGTAACAGCGGTCAGTTAGACTTACGCATGATTTCTCTGCTCCTAGAAGTCTCTGGCGGTAGGAAAATCTGTCAGCAGGAAATGAAAACCCAAAATCTGAGAATGTGATTTTCTGCCTGCCCCCCTCCCAACCAGAACGCTACGATGTGCAAGTATCCTTTCTTATGTCTCTAACCCTCGCTGGACCGCAAGGACTTTCCATTTTACACGGTTTGAATTTAATTCTGGACACGGGCAGCTGTTTTCGTGCAAGGGAGTCTCTTCAATCAAATATCTGATCAGAACCAGGGCCGTCTCTTGCTCGCCTTTTCTAAAATGTAGACGCCTCCAACCCAGCGGTCTTTGGTGAGGAACTGAAGACCTGGCTGATCCCATGGAGCTAGGCAAGAATATTAAATCTATTGAGGTATATCGACTAGGGTCCTTGGTTGTCAAGCTTTGGAGCTATGACAACTTCCAAAATTGTATGCAAACCATCTGTGAGCTGGGCAGCCCTGCAAGCTGAATAAATAAATACCGTATTTTTCGGTCTATGAGACGCACTCTCCCCCACCCACCCGCCCAAAAGTGGGTGGAAATGTCTGTGTGTCTTATAGAGCAAATATTGTGGCAGGGGGAGGGGGTTGGTGCGGTGGCACATGCCGCCACTGCCTGTCATCACCGCCGCCGTTTGCCGCCACCGGTGAATGCTGGAGCCTTTGCTGCTGAGCAGCTGATTGGCGGTTGGATCGGACTCCCAGAATACCATTGATCAGCTGTTCTAGACGGCGGGGATCATCGCCACCGCCTATCACCACCACTGGCGATTGCCACCACCGAATGGCAGCGAACAGCGGCAGCAATCCCCATCTGGAACAGCTAATCGGCAGTATTCTGGGAGGCCGATCCAACCACCAATCAGCTGCTTCAGCAGCAAAGGCTCCAGCATTCCCTGGCAGTAGATGAATACCAGATGGATGCTGGGAAGCAGAGGCTGATTTTTTTTTTCTTGTTTTCCTCCTCAAAAGCTAATGTGCGTCTTATGGTCCAGAGTGTCTTATAGACCAAAAAAATACAGTAAATAGAGGTAGGTAGTATATGCATATCAGAAATATTTCATTAAGGGGATTAACAAAAGCTAGCAGAGCTACAAATTCAAGATGACTAAAATTCTTCAGAGTTTGTATTCTCAGGTATCCCTTCAGGAGGAAACATGGGATAGGACAGGCCCATTTCTGCTTTCCGCCCTGAAATTAGCAAGATTAATTTATGCTGTAAAATTAGCAGTAACTTAAGACTGTATTTAACAGCAACAAAAGATTTAAGAAACAGAAAATTATACAGAGACTTCCTTCCTTTATTTTGGGGACATACCTGCATGAAGTACCCGGTAACCAATGCTTTTCGTATATTGATGTAATAGTCCCTGCTTGTGAAGTCTGTGCTTCTACGCGGCAAATTAAACCTGTCCATGATTCGTGACAGCTGTTGGCGTACGTTGTCCGCTGACATCAAGGACCTGTAGTTAATGAAGTTGTCATAGCACCACTGAACCGATTCATGATCTGCAACGTTTAAAAAAAAAAGAAAGAAAGGCATGAATCATCTAAAACTGAGCATTTTATACCGAATTAAAACAAATACACAATCAGAAAACCAGCCGGATGGCCAAATCAAGTCAACCAATTAAACTCTTGAATTACGATCTTTTCAGTGATACGTTCTTTTCTTTTCTTTTTTTTTAAGTAAAAATAAAAAGCGACATTTGCTGCAGCGCCAAGGAAATAAACCCCAAATTGTTTAATTTCTTTTTTTTTTTCCCAAGGAAGCCGGGACAATAGGAAGCAACAAGGGGGAATCAAGTAAACCGAAGGAAATGATTATGGGTTGGTATATAAAATAAAATCTGCCTTATGCATTCTGTAAAGTCCCACAAGGCTTAGCCAACTAAACAGCAGGGGGTTCTGTGGACTTCACAGACCCGGTGTCAATTCCCCCCTCCCCAAAACAATGTTCTTATAAGAATATGAAGAATCTATATAACCTAGTTTCCTTTGGTGACTAATCAGTATTTTATTGCATGCAAATGCAAAATCCATTCAGCAATATATAACTATACATTTAATCAGACTGAATTATTTCTAGGGTCTAGAGAAAAGAAGGACTAGGGGGGACATGATAGCAGTCTTCCCAGTATTTGAGGGGCTGCCAAAAAGAGGAGGGGGTCAACTTATTTTCCAAAGCTCTTGAAGGCACGGCAAGAAACCATGGATGGAAACTAATCAAGGAGAGAAGCAACCCTCCTGGAATTAAGGAGAAACTTCCTAACAGTGAGGACAATCAATCAGTGGAACAGAAATTGCCTTCAGAACTTGTGGGAGCTCCATCACTGGAGGTTTTTAAGATACTGGACAGCCACCTATCTGAAATGGTATAGGTTGTCCTGCTTGAGCAGGGGGTTGGACTAGAAGACCTCCAAGGTCCCTTCCAGCTCTATTCTGATTGATTTTGTTTCCATATTAATCTGCAAATAAGACTGCCTTTTCCTTTTTAGCCAGCATTTACCGATATCTTAGGAACATTCTTCCTGAATGGTATTTCTAAAGGTGGTATTTTCCCCATTTCCATTACAGATTCCCAATCCTGATAGCAAGTAAGAATGTTTTTTGGTGTGTGTGTGTGTGTGTGTGTGTGTGTGTTTTTTTCTGGACCAGAGTAGTCGTGGTCTTAAAACTAAATATAGCAGCACAGCTAAAGAGTCAAGACCACAAATAAAAGTTAACTGCAAACTGTGAACCTCAGTTATAAGCTACCTAAAACTAGACAACACGTACGGAAAAAAAACCCCGAGACATAAAAGCCCGTGAAAATTGCCGTGAAAGGCAGGCGGCCGGCTCCAGGGGGAAACAATTCCTCCGGCTGGAATTCTGACGGCCAACCCAACTGGCGCCGAGGACTTCTACTCACTCTGTTTGAAAGCGTGGTAGACGTTCAGCAACGTCAAATGATCTCCGTCTATGTGGGCGAATCTCATCTTGGCCTCGTCTGCGGCTTTCTTGGCTTCCGTGGGGCGAACAAAACACTGTGGGACTAAACAAGGTTGGTATGGGCCCAACACAAACGCCCATATCGATGAGTCACGCATTCACAGACAGAGGTACAAGGCCTAGCTATGTCAGTTCACAGAGCATAGGGCAGGGCAGGATGGCCTCCAACTGCATCTTGGGCTGCCTACTACCTTGATTTGGGACATCAACACCTAACCACATCTGCAAGACAAGAGGGGTTTCAAAGCTACAGAAGGCCTGATTATTTGGACTAGAAGTAGGCATCCGAAACGGAAAAAAATAATAAAAAAATAAAAATAAAATAAAGAGTCTATCCTGAAGGCCATCAACCTGGAAGAGGGGTGTGAACCATGGCAAGGAACCGAATGCTGATAGCTCTGCCGTACGCTGTGGAGACCAAGCATCCCCAGGGAAATAATCCATGAGTCAAGAGCAACCTTTGGGGGGGAAAAGGAGGGCGTTCGAGAAAATGAGCCCATTAAAAACGTTTAGGCAAACATCCCCTCTACTGACAAAAAAAGGGGTGATTAAGGCATTGCATTGTAGCTCCGTCGCCGGCAGCAAGCATCGCTATCAGCACCGGTGGACAAAAGCACGGGTGAACAAGAGGGGGGGGGGCCGTGGCGGCCCAGGGCTAGGATCGCAGCGGCAGTGGTGGAAGGTCGACGCCCAACAGCTTTATCGGAGGTTAAGAAATGTATTTGTGGACTGAGACGAGGCTCAACCTCTTTACACAGAGCCTTCTCTTTGATCTAGTGCCCTGCACTTATCATTTGGAAGGTACAGGAACCGTACTTTCATGGTATAGAGTAGGTCAATATCCCACAAACCAATTCGTTCAAAACTTTGAAAGTCTGTTTTGTTTTTTTTAAATGACTTTTACGTAGGAAAAAAACGGATCATTTCGGTAGAGATCCTGTTAAAATCCCCCACTGGTTTTATATAGGTGTTTAAATACAATTAATCCCCCTGCAGAGAACAGGTTTTAAAAAAAAAACACTGTCCCTCAAATGCCTTGAAATTTTGATCTTGATCCGAACCCAAATTCGAACATTTCCACTTGACGTTTTGTCTCAAATGTTAATCATTTGCAATTTCTACATTGGCCTTTTTTAGGAACGCTGGGAAAAGGCTGCAAAAATAAGTACAGAAATTGAAGACTATGAACAACTTGCCAATATGCCAACAGCAATATTGCAAAAGGCCTACTGCTTATAGCACCTTTTTTTTTTTTTTAATTAAGAAGTGGAAGTGTCAAGAGCAACGTTTCTGCAAAAAAAACCCATTGAAGTCAACATCCAGAAACTGAAAACATGAAATTGTGTGGAACTAAGGCTACCGAAAACCATCAATATTGAAGCACAAAAACTACCTAAGTACATCCATAAATCCTGTTTATACTGCAAATTGAATAACGAAGAGCAGTACTAATTTGTTATTACCATTTAGTGGAAGCTCTTAGTTTAGGGGGTGGAAATGGGATTATTTCAATTTAAGAGTTTTAGTCAGCAAATTATTGCTTCTCTTTCACTTTTTCTACCTATTGTTTAGGCCTAAGAGCGTTCCAAGATTGCCATCTCAACTCTTCCCACAGTGAAGATCTCAATTTAATGGATTACTTCTGGGAAGACGATATTCTGAGCCTGTTATTAGATGGCTCTCGTATTCTTTTGGTTCAATCTGATTGTGTTTACTAGTGTGTGTGTAGTGTGTAGTGTGTGGGGAGAAGTCAGTGGCATTTTCTGGAAACCAGTGTAGAGACAACTGTTCTTCAACTATGTCCAAGGAGATAATGACCCCACAATTTTCTTTTCCGCTGTGTGTATATTTATATGCTACATCCTTAGTTTGAAGAACCATAAATTCATCATATGTACGTTATGTGCGTATAAACATTTTCCAGTTTACTGAGAAGGTGGTTGTTGTTTTTTTTAAAAGTCAAAATACTCACATATGCAATTAGAGGGAATAACACATAGCCACTTCGTTTAAGAATTCAAGTTCCTATAAGTAGGATGGCGTGAAAAGGCAGGTATCAACCTACCACCACCTCCGCAAATAAGGCGACAATTTTACTCAAGACAATGAGATTCTGCCCTGCCCAGCTGCTCTGAGTCTGAAGTGTCAAAATTCGGCAATAAACATTGTAGTTAGTTTTTTTAGAGGAAAAAAACAAAAAGGAAGAATACCCTAACAATAAACGTGATGGCTTGTCTCACCAAAAAAAGCCTTCACCTTATCTTATGCTCTACTACGAACGTGCACATTTTGAGACCCCCACCCCACCCCAAAAATATATCCCCCTCTGGCACTCCTTAACTGGTAATATCCCCATCGTCCCACACAAATACTTAAATGATATTCAATTAGATAAGGAGGCTTTAAGCACATCAAATTTTCCCCTGGCTTTTCCTGGTATTGAACTGGTTTTCTCCAGAAAGGGATAATTAAAGGTTTAGGCCAGGACTCCCCAAAAAACACAGTTTAATTCTCCGTGATCAACAGGTGTTTAGGGCTTGGCTGTCTGAAATAGCAGCTTCCCTGGGAACCCAGCTTTCAAAGCAGTGCACGGCATATAAGCTCTTTTAATATATATTTTAAAAAATTAAAATTCACATGGTCAGGCTCTAGGAACCAACTGGGCACTGCTAGCTAGGAAAGACCATCCATGATAACCAAAGATTGTTGTTCAAACCAATTTCCCACCCCACCCTCAACACACCCCAATCGTATTGGCTTCTACTTTTAGTTTTTTAAAAAATATAGTATGCAGTGATAATCATGTTAAGGCTGCCGCCTTTCCTTCCAACATGCCCTTTAAACAATGAATGTTTTTTTTTTCCAACTTTGTGTAACCTTGTGAGGATTCTCTCTCGTATCTTTATAATGCACTAGTCGTGAAGCAGGCTATCGCAAATTTACAGGACCATAAAAACAAAAGCCAGTTCCTATTATTGCTATGGCTCACTTTCGTATAGCAAGAAACGGGCTTAAGAACTACAGTTTCTAAGGAATAAGAAGTGTTTTTCCTACGATTTTTGCAATCCTTAATGGGTAAAAGGAATTTTTTTCTGGACGTGAGACGAGTTAGGCTTCCCTTTTCCACACACAATGACTTCTGTAGCTTCAACGTTGGTTTCTTTTTACGCAATTTTTTTACTCCACTGTGAAGCCTACTACAGAGTACGTCTGATCGGCACAAATCAAGCTTTTTTTTTTTTTTTTAAAGACCGTAAGTAGTCCTGTTGCAGGAATATTACAAGCTTCCCCTAATTGGAGAGCTGGGTTTTGATTGGCATCTCTGTCCCTGCTATTACCTGACAGCATGGCAGTAATAGATAGAATCTCATTAGAACAGTTGTAGTCGCAACTTGCAATAACCATTTTAGCCAGCTGCGGGTCAAGGGGAAACTCCGCCATCATGGAGCCCAGTTCAGTCAAATCTCCGTCATCGTTTAAAGCGGCTAAGTAATTCAGAAGCTCTAAGGCTCTCATCAAGGTTTCTGGAGCTGCAAAAAAAAAACACACACACACACGGACAAACACACAAGCAGATCGCTGGTGAGCAATGCTAGTTCCGAGCTGCCAAAATGCAAAACGAACGGCACGCAAATTAATTCAGAGATAAGTAGCAATTAAAACGGAGTTGGCTTTGGAGTAGTGCGCAATCCAGAGAGTTGGCCGCAGACTGACAGGTTTACAGGGGTTCTTCCAGCTTAATGTCCATGGAGATTCTCAATCATCCAGGTCAGAATTGTCCTAACGGTGATTTTTTTCCAAGAGGCAACTGGACTTTCTGGTTTTTCTTTGGAGACGTTTCGCTTCTCATCCAAGAAGCTTCTTCAGTTCTGACTGGATGGTGGGGAATGGAAGGACTGATACGTCTTGCAGACAGCTGGTCATTTGCATCCTTTTTAGAGGGTCATTGAGGCCACTTGGACCCTGAAGATGCAATCAAACCTCCGAGCGGCCTCAACGACTCTCTAAAAGGACACAAATGACCAGCTGTCTGCAAGGAGTATCAATCCTTCCATTCCCCACCATTCAGTCAGAACTGAAGAAGCTTTTGGGATGAGAAGCGAAACGTCTTCGAAGAGAAAACAAGGAAGTCCAGTTGCCTCTTGGAAAAAGCACCTTTGGGATTTCTTCCAGGTTGTAAATAAAAAAATATTTATTCTGCTATATTTGAGATGAATACATTTTCCTAGCTTGGGACAGGCTTCTCAACATTCTAATTATTTTTAAAATATTATAGTGAACACCACTGAAGTAGATTTACAAGCCCTTGGAGCTACTACTTTGAATGTATTGGTCATGTTACCTCCACCATCCAAATTAAATGATGGCAAGGCATTATTATAGGAGTCCTAGATACCCAGTTGCTTTTCATGATTGTCATTTTTCTTCTATTTTTTAATACAAAATATGCTCTTTATTTCAGTCTATTCTCCTCTTGTTTTCAGGTATCAAGGCCCCCAGCTGCTGAGTTGCCAGTGCTTGCTGACTCTGGGATCCACTCCTGCAAGTAGTCCCGGGACTTACAACCACCACTGAGCCCAAAAGTTCTGCTGTTAGGCGAGACATTTGTTAAGTGAGCTTTGCCCCATCTTATGACCTCACTTGCCATAGCTAAGCGACTCACTGCAGGTGTTGAAACTAGCAACCCGGTTGTTAAGCGAATCTGGCTTCCCTGTTTGACTGTGCTCGTCAGAAAGTCGCAAAAGGGGGTCACGTGAACACCCCCCCCAGAACACTGCGACCGTCGTAAATATAAGCCGGCCGCTAAATGTCTGAATTTTGATCATGTGACCGTAAAGATGCTGCAACGGTCATTAAATGTGAAAAATGGTTGTAAGTCCCTTTTTTTTCATTGCCGCTGTAATTTCAAACAGTCACTAAATGAACTGTTGTAGGTCGAGGGCTACCTGTATACCCTTTGGATGCACATGGAGATGTATGGATTCTGTCGGCTGACCTCCCCTCCCCCTCCCCTCCCCCTCTTGCTGAATTCTTGCCATTTGGGCCTACCCCAAACTTTACTCTGGAATGAGCTCCCCCCGGAGATACGGAGGATCCCGGATCTGCGCACTTTCCGCCGTGCTCTTAAGACCCTCCTATTCCAGCAAGCCGGCCTGGCCTAATTTTCTCCCCTTTCTTTTTAATTTTTTAAACTAAAATTTTAAATTTGTTTTAAATTATGGGGTTTTTTAACTGTCTTGGGCTAAATTATTTAATTTATTATTTAATTATTTAAATTATTTATGTATTTTATTCTGTGCCTGTTCACCGCCCTGAGTCCTTCGGGAGTAGGGCGGTATATAAATTTAATAAAACATAAACATAAACAAACATACTCCATGTGTAGCCCTGTTAAAAGAGTTTTAATTCCTCCCTATGGGCAGTGAAGTACAGGAAAATGAAATCATCTCCATCACTACCTGGCTGAATTTTTGGCAGTGGAAGAGAAGAGGTCAATTCTGCAACTCTAACTGGGCAACTAAAGCACACAAATTTACATTTTTTTAAAAAAAGGAAAAAGCAAGAAGCTTGGGAGGAAAAAACATGGCTAATCGTCTGTTAAGTTTGGCAATTTAACAGAAAACCATGTCCAAAGACTTGGACAGACGCCTTCATTTTATTTATTTGTTTTCCCCTCTAGGTGTATTTTCACCCATAGTACACTAAATCTGTTGTAAACCTATGGATTTATTCAACGTATTTGAAAATTTACTGCCAAAAAAAGTCCCTGTAGTTTTATAACTCTGACCTTAATCAGTTTTCCTGGCTACAGATAAAGTAACTGAGCAAAAGATGTTAGAAGCACAACTGGCACAGTGCATAGTAAGATAAAGATGGTTTTCCTCAATATATAATACAGGCTTGTCCTCCTCCAGGTGCATTCTGACAATCTACCCAGATTTCCCCAAATTTCTAGTCAGAAGCCGTTACGCTGGGAAAGGCTGCTAGAAAAAATGTAAACTATTGTATGCGAAAGACTTAATGTCTTCAGTTATCTTTTCACAGAGTAACGAGAAAAAGGACTTTCATCAATAGAATTTAGTGTATGAAAACTAGTCCTTGTTGGATCTAACCTTTTCCTGCAGTTTCAAATTCCAGGAACAAAAATTAAATCCACATCTAATAAAGAAACCCAAACTGGTTTGTAAAACAGCCTTATGACCCATACTGGTTGAAGACCCATTAAAGTTATTTCATATTAAATATATTGCTGTTATTCTTGTAGCAACTGCTCAATGTGTTTAACATACTTTGCTATCAAAGAGCTCTGCATACAAAGTGTATAGCAGCTAAGGTTTTTTTTTTTAAATAATAAAGTGTACCTTTAAAAAAAAATTGGCACTGACTGATGGCTTTTACACTACAACGAATTGGTTATGTTCACATTCAGGGAACACACATTTATTTTAACTCATGATAAGAAAAGGAAAAAATGTATCTTGCCAATGCTTAATATTACATCCACAAATGTAATTTTAGGGATTCTTAAATATATATATATACCTGGTGGATCCATAAAATCGAAGTGAACTAAATCATCTATGCCAAGTTTCTTCAGCTGTAAGACCACAGAACCCAAGTTTGACCTCAGAATCTCAGGATAGGTATTGTCCTGGAAATGAATATTTTATATATATTTAGAAGAACTTAATTCAGTTTCTGTTTTGGTTATTTTTTTGATTAAAAAAGGACAGGCCTAATAGGAAGCAGTTAACCCAAATGGAATTGTAAAAGCCTGTTTCATGTTTAATAGCAGCTATTTCCTGAAAACTGCTACCCTGCTGGATAACAGTAGCAGCCATTTTAATGCCAACATGTTTATATCTACAATTGTTCAGAATTCTGCAATTTTGAACCAAGAATGAAAGCAAACCATCGCCATTAAAAAAAAACAAAAAACAAAGTGAAAGCAAATAAATCTTTTGGATGACCCGAGAAGCAAACATGGTACATGAATAAGAATATTAAAATCCAGAATATTAAACTGCTCGCTCTTTTATTGGGCCACGCTCTTTCCTAGCCAAGAAAATAAATTATGACGGCTAGTGATGAAAATATACAGGTAATCTTCAATTTACGACCACAATTGAGGATAGGATAGGATAGGATAGGATAGGAGAGGATAGGATAGGATAGGAGAGGATAGGATAGGATAGGATAGGATAGGATAGGATAGGATAGGATAGGATAGGATAGGATAGGATAGGATAGGATAGAATAGGATAGAATAGAGGAGAAGAGGATAGAATAGAATATAGAATAGAATAGAATAGAATAGAATAGAATAGAATAGAATAGAATAGAAGAGAAGAGAAGAGAAGAGAAGAGAAGAGAAGAGAAGAGAAGAGAAGGACAGGATATAGAATAGAATAGAATAGAATGGAATGGAATGGAATGGAGTGGAGTGGAGTGGATAGGATAGGATAGGATTCTTTATTGGCCAAGTGTGATTGGACACACAAGGAATTTGTCTTTGATGCATATGCTCTCAGTGTACATAAAATAAAAGATATGTTCACCAAGAATCAAAATTTATTTTAAAATTTACTTATTTGTTAAGTGAGAAATTTGTTAAGGGAGTTTTGCCCCATTTTACGACTTTTCTCATCATGTTTGTTAAGTGAATCCGGCTTCCCCATTGACTTAGCTCATCAGAAGGGGGATCATGTGACCCCGAGACACTGCAACGATCATAAATATGAGTCAGTGGCCAAGCATCCAAATATAAATCACAGGGCCGTAGGGATGCTGCAACGATCATAAGTGTGAAAAATGCTCCCAAGTCCCCTTTTCTCTGCGCCACTGTAACTTTGAACAATCACTAAATTAACTCTTATAAGTTGAGGGCTACCTGTATCTCCACAGACCCAAATTCAGCGCCCGACATCGCTTAGGATCCAAAGCTAATGAACTGCCACTTTAACGAACCTGCATCTCGGTTTTGTACGCCTTCTCTGTGTATAGCCGGAAACATTTCCCGGGCCGAGTACGACCTGCACGGCCGGCTCTCTGCTGAGCGGAAGCTTTGCTGATCGCGGTCACCAACAGAGATTCCACCCTGATTCGCGGATTGTAGACCTATTGGGTAGAAGAGTCAAAATTAAATAATAGATAAAATGTTCACACTGAGTATTTTTCCCCCTGAAAGGAGAATATTTATAGCTCAGGGTTGAAATGGGGGCTCCTTGGCACTCTCTGAGCTTGCTTGTTTTCTTGTAGACGTTTCATGACCCAACTAGGTAACATCATCAGTGCTAGTCTGAATATCACCGATGATGTTACCTAATTAGGATAATGAAACGTCTACAAGAAAACAAGCAAGCTCAGAGAGCATCGAGGACCCCTCATTTTTCCCCCTCTAAAAATGTGTTGAGCCTCATCTTAAAATAAAAGATGTAATAAATGTTGTCCTTTTATTTACTAATCTTCTCTGCTTTAATATAACGACATTTTAAAAAGAGTTAAGCTACAGCTTATGGGGTATTCTTGAATTTTTCCTTCCAACACTCAAGATCAGGGATCTCCAACCTTGGCAACTTTAATCCTGGTGGACTTCAACTCCCAGAATTCCCCAGCCAGCTTCGCTGGAGAATTCTGGGAATTGAAATCCAACAAGTCTTAAAGTTGCTAAGGTTCGAGACCCCTGCTCTGGGACATGTTGAAGACCCAGGGAAAGGAGAGGGACGACCTTAGAATCGGTTAACAATACCATACCATACCATATATAGTATATATAATATAATATAATATAATATATATAATATAATAATATAATATAATATAATAAATATAATAATATAATATATATATAATATATATATATATATATAATATAATATAATATAATATAATATAATATAATATAATATAATATAATATAATATAATATAATATATAATAAATATAATATAATATAATATAATATATAATTATTAATATAATATAATATAATATAATATAATATAATATAATATAATATAAAATCTTTGTTTACCTTTTGTTTCGCAAAGCCAGGATCAATGACGAAAACAACACCATCTATTGTCAATGATGTCTCGGCAATATTAGTTGATACAACAACCTGTCGAAAAATACAGGAGAGTTTTCTGCTGCCCGCATTACACAGAAACGTTAAATATTGCTAGCACATAAAAAATAAAAAGGCCACGTCCGCCCAATGCTTCTGACCTCAGTTTTGGTCCTGCTCTGTAGATGCCCAGCAAGTCAAAAGACATCCATAAAACTGACCAGACTCTAACAATACACAGGCATAGTTTTTTAATCCTAAAATTCGGTGCAAACTCTGTGGTGGTTCTAGAGTCTTACAAAATTCCAGATTGAATTCAAAAATTCAACCTACAGCATCGAAAATCTCAATGTAAATCCTGCCTGGGGGTGGGGGTGGGTTGGGGAGAAGATATTCCAGGCCAGCTACACCATGAGACCTGCATTTCAACAAACAACCTTGAAATTGCCAGTCAAGCGCGGCTGATGGGAAACCTCTTTTTCTTGCTAACTTCCTCCCCAACTTCAGGGCTTGACAATGTAAAGACTTTTGAGCCTGGCTTGTAAGACACCTGGGCTCCCCCTGAACGATGCTGTACTGGTATGGAATTAAATGATTCCCTCCTCCGAAACCAAGAGACAGCAGGGCTTCACTTCTCATCTAATCTAACCCAATTCCCCTGTAATGGGAGGCCTGCAAACACCTTAAATTTGATACGCTGCAAAACAGCCCAACACAAACTCAACACAAGCGCAATTGTATCTGGTGGAAAGAATGCCTAACTTACAGGATTCACAGGACCTTGAAAAATAAAAGCTTTTGGGGGGTTATTTTCTTCCTATTAGGAGGAAGCTAAGTCCTTAGCGGATCCATTAGGACAGTGTCAGTTACTTATATTTTGCAAGTACTTGCTAAGCATCTGCAATCACAAGAAAACAACAACAGCCTTAAGAGCCTTGGTGGCGCAGCAGACTAAAGTGCTATTAAGTAGCACCAGCTGCCTGCAATTACTGCGAGTTTAATTCTCACCAGGCTCAAGGTTGACTCAGCCTTCCATCCTTTTGAGGTAGGTAAAATGAGGACCGGATTGTGGGGGCAATAAGATGACTTTGTATAAAAAATAACACCGCTTAGGGGGGCCAAAAGCCCTACTTAGCAAGTACATACAAAAGTATGAAGGCTCTTGCTTAACGCATTGTGAGCCGCCCTGAGTCTCCGGAGAAGGGCAGCATATAAATCGAACCAATAAATAAATAAATAAATAAATAAACACACTCTTCATGTTTTCCAGAAAAGCACCAAGGCATCCAACAAGCTCTCAACAAGCGTTTATTATTACATTAGAAATCTCCAATGTTCGTATGCTGAATCAAACAGCGCCAGCATTTCTAATTTGAGGAAAAAATGGAAAACTACCACGAGTTCATAACAGGGTAATGATAACTTACTACTGCCCTAGCTTTGTCAACTTCAAATATAGGCCCAACCATCCAATGACATAACAGAGGCTTATTTCCCTAGATGCAAAAAGCAATGTACTCTGTTGGAACACGGTGTCATCAGCATAACGCACACACAGCGGGTTATAGCTAAGGAATAAACCTTGCCCGGAATATCTATGGAGATTCTCAGTCATCCAGGTCATGGTTCTACAGCGACAGTACAATGCAAGGAGACGTGTGCAGAACTGTACGCTGGGGAAACAAAACAACCACTTGACAAACCGATGGCGCAACATAAGAGAACAAACCCATCAGCGGTCTACGAAGGCCACTCTTCTTAAGATAGCAAACTCCACATTTTGGAGAGAGGACCGCTGGTTTGGAAGAGGGGTCAAAGAGGGCATCCATGTCAAAATTGAACAATTTTGGGATACGACACCATCTGTCTATCTCCAGTTTACAACACAGTCCTTTCAGCAGTTCCGGGAAGTTTCACACTCATTTGCGCCACTCAGGTGACCCTGAGGACACAGATAAACCTCCAGGTGGCCTCAACAACTCTCTAAAAGAATATAAACGACCAGCTGTCTGCAAGGAGTATAAATCTTTCTATTCCCCACCATCCAATCAGAGCGGAAGAAGCTTAGACCTCCGGTTGCAACCTAAGTGAGCTGGAAAATAGCGGGCTCTGCTGAGCCCCAAGAAAATCCAGCTAGTAACTGCTGCCAGGAGACTCTTCGGTGTCACAGCCGTCTTGTCAGGACGGTGAAGGAAGGAGAGGCGCTTCGCTGACCACGAGGAATCCGCAAATTCGTTAGGTCCGAAGCAAGCTCTCCCCAAACGGCAGCAAGCACGGCCGCCATTGCTGGCAGCCACGAATCCATGACAATCGGGAACCAAGATTGTGCAGGAGCAGTGTATGGACAGAACACTAAAATTGGGTGAGATATTTACCAACTTTTACTTTAATGACTTGCAATAACAAAAAGATTATGAAAAGAAAACTCCTAAGCTTAAAATAGCAGCGAATTGACACATGGAGGGAAAAAAAACCCAGAAACGAAAAGAGCTGAAGAAGCTTCTTGGATGAGAAGCGAAACGTCTTCAAAGAAAAAACAAGAAAGTCCAGTTGCCTCTTGAAAAAAAGCACCCTTGGGACATAGGTGAAGAAGGAAACTATCTTACAGCGCATTTTATGCATTTTTTTATTGCCAAGTCTTATGGAAGTGCAGTGCTAAAATCAGGGATGCAAAAATAAAGCTTTAGTGAACTTACCTTTCGTCCTATTGCACCGTTTGGCTTTTTGGGAGGTGGGGGCTCAAAAATCCTCTGCTGTTGTTGAGGAGGAAGCGTGGAATATAACGGAATGATCTTAATGTCACCGACCTCAGGGCCCAGATCGTCAATTTCACGCTTTATCCTCTTGCAGGCTTCATCTATCTCCTGCGCAGAAAAGTCCATGAAAACATTATTAAAAAATAAAATAAAATAAAAATTAATTACTGTACTTTTTTTTTTTTAAAGCAGCCCTCTTGCAAAACAGGATGCTTCAGAACTTCTTTATACACTGGTTGAATTTCCAATAGGATTTCCAACAGTCCAAGGGGTTTCTGGTTTTATATCAGGGAACATAACCGCCTTATTTGTATTCATTGCCCTTTTTGTCTTTTAGTTATATTTCCTAATTAATTCTCTACAAATTGTACTAAAATTGAAATCTCTCACCCAGGAATATTAAACTGCACTCGTGACCTTTTCAATTTTCACAATCTGAAGGAAATTAATGTGCACGATATTTTTAAATAAGCCAATTAAGCTTTAATGTCACGTATCACTAATGCAATTATAGGGGAAATTTGCTTTATTGTACCTAATGAGAACATGCACCTTCACAGTATAAACAGAGTTGTTCCAAAAAGAAGGCCTCTCTCTACCTAAATCAAGAGGACGTAGAGCACGCATTTTGAGTTTCACAGGAAAATATTATGCATCTTTCCAAGTTAAGTGCTCCAAGTAATCGGAATCTCAAAACACTTTGCCACTTAAAATTATTTTTAAGAAGCCCAAGAAACAATTTCAACAAGTAGTTTCACCTATTAACAAGAGTTCTTGTACTATTTCCAAATAATCCACACTAAATGGATGAATTAGCCGAATAGCAGTAGAACAGATCTATATTAGACAAAAATAAAGGTAGGAAGTCAGAGGTAAGAACTGTGAAGCATTCTCTATACAGAATTGTCTCGAAACTTATGACAATACTGAGGGAGGGAGGGAGGAAAGAGAGAAGGAAGGAAGGAAGGAAGGAAGGAAGGAAGGAAGGAAGGAAGGAAGGAAGGAAGGAAGGAAGGAAGGAAGGAAGGAGAGGAGTGAGGGAGGGAGGGAAGGAAGGAGTAAGGAAGGAAAACTGCTGATGTTAGTTGATGGCTAGTTGTAACCTCACACAAGCCACCAAAGCAACTCTAGAAGAGTCACTCAGCTCTTCCAGCTGCTTAGCAACCCTGATGGACTTGAAATGTTTGTTTCCCTGGGAACACCTGAAGTCATCATTCCCGAAGGAGAATGGAAGGCAGCTATTTTGGCTTAGCTGTATTTCCTCGCTCTGTGTGTGGCTTTGTACTTTCCACCCAGTGTGCCAGCGGCGGAAAGCAACGCTAGCAAACCTACAAGTAGCTATGTTTGAAATTGTACAGGTGCTGAAAGTAGATCTAGCCTCAAGGTGTTTCATGCACTCAAAGCAAGCCCATAGCCAATCTCACGTATTCTGCTTGTAGCTGGCAATGGACCAAACATTCAAACTTTAGAAAATCAACTAAGCTGGAGAAAAAAGGAATCAGAATCACAGAATACTAGGACTGGAAGTATTCCTTGCTCAAGCAGATCCTTACAGAATCATAGAATAACAGATTTGGAAGGGACCTTGGGAGATCTGCTAGTCCAACCCTCTGCTCAAGCAGATGACCCTGTACCATTCCAGATTGCTGTCCAATCTCTTCCAACCACTTCTGGAGGCAATCCTTGAAAACTGAAAAAAATTTTTAAAAAACACCTTCCCTTCCTAGCATCAAACCCACCACTACAAGACGGATTTTGTAAAAACGTGAAATAAGATTCTCAACAGCAGGATTTTATAAATCACTAAAAAATAACAGAAGAGGGCTGTTTTTAATCAACTAATCCATCACTATGACAATAGAAGAATATTTTGTTGACAAACCAAGAGCAGCCCTTCATGCAACTTTTGGAATTTTAATACAAGAAAGATCCATTTTCTGTATTTAAAGGTATAAAAGCACAGAGAATGCCAGCCTAATCCCAGTATATGTTTTAGAAGAACCAGCCAATTTTATCACTGTCAATCACCCAGGACGGAATTGAAGCACTTATTAGATCAGGCACCAAGTCTTGCTTTGGCACTCAAGGATGGGTCTAATCTTCGACAAGTGAAAATTAAATCTAAATTCCTGTGCTGCAAATATTATTATTATTATTACCAAAGATTACTACTACAAAGATTATTACTTCATCTAGTCAAAAGCCTTTTCAAGTCATCATTCTTGGTCATACCAATCAGGGCCATTCAGAAACCTCGCGCACACAGCCTAAAAAAAAAAGCAAAGCCTGTTTCCTACAAAGTTGTATTTAAGGCATACAGATAATTTCTTCCTCCAAAATCCCAGCCTCTTTATAAGCCCTTCTAAACGGTGGCCATCGCCATCTTCTTCAACTTCTGCCTCCAGGAGTTGTAAATGCTCCAACACTGGAAGTTTTTAAGAAGAGATTGGACAGCCATTTGTCTGAAATGGTATAAGGTTTCCTGCCTAAGCAGGGGGTTGGACTAGAAGACCTCCAAGGTCCCTTCCAACTCTTCTATTCTATTCCATTCTATTCCATTCCATTCCATTCCATTCCATTCCATTCCATTCCATATTTTCTATTCTATTCTATTCTATTCTATTCTATTCTATTCTATTCTATTCTATTCTATTCCATATTTTCTATTCTATTCCATTCCATTCCATATTTTCTATTCCATATTTTCTATTCTATTTTTTCTATTCTATTCTATTCCATATTTTCTATTCTATTCTATTCTATTCTATTCTATTCTATTCTATTCTATTCTATTCTATTCCTATTCCTATTCCATTTTCTAATCTATTCTATTTTCTATTCCTATTCCTATTCCATTTTCTAATCTATTCTATTTTATATTCTATTCTATCCTATTCTATCTTTGATGGCAGAAGTGTTAATACTAGCAGTTAATAGAATAGAATTCTTTGCAGAATAGAATTCTTTATTGGCCGAGTGTGATAGGACACATAAGGAATTTGTCTCCGGTGCAGTAGCTCATAGTGTATATACAAACAGCAAAGTGATAGGTCATAAATCATAGTTACAATCATTTATCGTAAAGTTGCGAACAACAACTGATAAATCGTAAGAAACCAATAGGAGAAGATAGTAAGAAAGATGAGAGGATGAGGGGGGGAAATGAGAAATGAGAGAGTGCTGTGGTAATTAAATGTTCACAGAGGGATGGCGCAGGGGGAAAAACTGTCTAGTTGTTTTATCCTGCGATGCCCTATAGCATCATTTGGAGAGTAGAAGTTGAAAGACTTTATGTCCGGGATCCGAGGGGTTTGTAGCTATTTTCTCAGCCCTCTTTTTAACTCGTGCAGGATACAGGCCCTGCATACTCGTGCAGTGCGCAGGCTGGTTGCAATTGATTTTTTCTGGGGTTGCTGCAATGGACGTTCAGTGTGAAAAACTGCCATAAGTCACAAGTGCAGTTGTGACTTTGAACGGTCACTACCTGTATTTCCATTTCTCTTATTATTCCTATCAAAGGACAGTGCACAGAATGGATGCCCAATGTATTCTCTAGGCTAGGGGTCTCCAACCTTAGCAACTTTTAAGCCTGGAGGACTTCAACTCCCAGAATTCTTTGCTGGCTGGGGAATTCTGGGAGTTGAAGTTCTCCAGGATTTAAGTTGCCAAGGTCGGAGACCCCTGCTCTAGGCATCGTTTTGCAAAAGGATTGATTCTTCAAAGGGTTCTTGGATTTTTCTGTAGTGCTGCCATAGAATATTTCTTTTATTGCTGGTCATATAGCTAAAATGCCAAGTATTTTAATTGTTTTCATGAAAATCTCCCTGGTTCTAACTCATCAGTAAACAGTAGGGCAATTAAGCCTTAAAACTTTTGATAGCGGACAACCAGATTTTGCTACGTGGGGAAAGTAATAATTTTTAAGCTTTTCATTTTAATTCGCAGATATCAATATCGCCATCATTTGCAAGTTGGAACTATACAGGTTTGATAAATATTAAGGTACTTTAAACCGCAGAGTCAAACCAACGTAGAAAATGCAAAACAAAACCACAGAGGAAAATTTGAGACACACGAAATTGTAAAATACCTCTTGTCCAGTAAGAAATAGGAGGAGGTCTCCTTCCTCTTCCTCACACATATGGATCTGTATTACTGTACGAATGGCCGCTTCGAGGTAATCCCTTTCTGGTTCTGGCGTATAAAAGATCTCCACCGGATGCGTACGACCAGGAATTGTGAGGAGAGGACAGTTATCGAAATAAATCTGAAACTTGCCAGCATCTAGAGTAGCGCTCATAACTATCACCTAAAAAAACAAAAATAAAAAGACAGGAAGAATGAAAAGTTGGACCTCGTGGGACCAAGTCTTAAATTTCAAAAGTACAACATTAAAAACAAAATGAAACCTGCTTCTGCCGGTAGTTGACTTGCAACTGCCAACTAGGACTGGAATTTCAGTCACTAACAGAAGCAGTTGTTAAATGAGCCTCCATTCTTATGGCCATTTTCACCCTACTCCAGTGATGGTTAACCTTTTTGGTGCCGAGTGGCCAAAGCATGTGTGCATGCACAAACCCTCAAAATGCAATGCGAGTGCCCCCATGCATGCATCCCGCCCGCCACGCATGTGCACCCCACCCCCCACATGTCCCCCCGTGCCCCATTTTCGCTTCCAGGTTGGTGCAGGAAGCTTTCCAGGCCCAAAACAAGGGGGGGTTGCAAACCCCCAAAATGCAATGCGAGCACCCGCTGTGCATGCCTGCGTGTGTCCCCCATATGTGCCCGCCCACCGTGTATGCACAGCAGAGACCCAAAAACCAGCTGGCCAGTGGGAGGCGTGTGTGCATGCGTGGTGGAACTGGACTGGGGCGATGGCTGGCGTGCCCGCAGAGCATGCCATAGGTTCACCATCACGACCTTAGTCATTAAGCAAATCCGGCTTTTCTGACTGACTCTGCTTTTTGAAGGCCAGCTGATAAGGTCACAAACTGCAAGCACCTTTGGGACAACTGAGAATCTCTACAGAGAGAAAGCAACTTAAAACTAAGGAGAAACTTCCTAACGGTGGAGACAGTTCACCAGTGGAACAGCTTGCCACCAGAAAGTTGTGGGTGCTCCCTCACTGGAGGCTTTTAAGAAGAGTCTGGACATCCACTTGTCTGAAACGGTGTGGGTTTTCCTGGTTGGGCTAGAAGACCTCCAAGGCCCCTTAATTCTGTTAAAATGGCCTTGGGAGTCAGAATCACCCAGGCGTAATCTAAGGGGTCTCAGCCAACCCGAGAGCTTGTTTCAGACTCGAAACAACACCCATTTCGCTTCTTCTTTTTCTTCTTCTGCATCAAACGCCCCCACTCCGGCTTGATATATTCCACTGACCTTTAAATCCGATCTCTACCTCACCACCTCCTTCAGAACTCCCATCAAAATATCCGTCGCCAGCGTTCTTTCGTGGGCCTCGTCAAGAATGATTACCCCGTAACGTTCGAGCAAAGGGTCATTCATCGCTTCACGCAGCAACATACCATCCGTCATATACCTTGAGTGGGAAACCAGTAGATGAATTCCAGAGCTACTAAGTTTTGCTTCTCTGGATTTTTTTTTTTTTTTCATTTATATATATATATATATATAATAACCTTAACCTTACTAAGCAGCATTTAAAATGTTAACAGATACGGTTGTGGGCGTTAAAGGGTGCCCTTCTCTTGGGTCTGGCAGCGAACAGTTAATCCAGGAAACAAAACGTTAAAACTTTGATTTGTAATATTTATTGGGAAGAAAGGTAAAGCAACATCACAAGAATTCCAGCAAAGGTTTTAGTTTTGATTAGTGCCTCTGAATCGCGTAGATTTGGTATCTGCCAACCCCTTTAACGGAGTGGAGAATGATTCTCATATGATTTCTATGCACTGGGGAGTAAGCTCTGCTCCTATTCCCTTTGCAAATTTGAATATTTACCATTAAAAATGTGTACCTACGAACCTTTTCTTTCTATATCTAAGCATGCATATACACTTTTACACTTTTTTCCTGTTCTGCCTAGGGCTGGTTTTATTCATATATCACCTCGCATAACTGAGAGAGTGAGATGCAACACCAGGGCCCAAGGAATAATAATGACCGATCTTGTGATAAATTGAGGACTTGATTGGGAGAAACACATCAAGGTATATCATCATCATCTCCTTTTAACCACCCCATAATTCCTTGCGGGATGGAGTCAGGGCAACTGAATGGAGCTAGCAAAGTGTTTTAATGGCCAGATGCCCTTCCTGTTGCCAGAGCGGAGTTTTGTTCAGCAGATATATCCTCATTGTGCCCAGAGAGAGAAATATCTGCCTCTACCTAGGATCGAACTCACAGCCTCCTGATTGTGAGGCGAGAGCTCCACCCTCTAGGCCACCGCGCCACTCCATACCCATCAAGGTATATACTTACTTCAAAATCGTTTTGGCGCTGCTGCAGTCTTCAAATCGAATAGAATAACCGACTTCTTGACCCAACATCACATCCATTTCGTCCGCAACTCGCTGGGCCACACTCATCGCAGCTACTCTCCTCGGCTGTGTACAAGCCACACCTCTCTTTGGCCCTGGCAGCGACCGCATGTAGTCAACGCACCACTGAGGGATCTAACGGGGGGGGAGGAGGAGTCCCGGTTATTAAAGAGACTTAGGAAGATGTTATAGCTGGCTTTGAAGTAAAGGCAAACAGATCTGCACCAATCAAACAACGGAAGGGAAGAACAAAGGCTGTGCTACAGAAAGACCTTTCAGAAAACATTAACTGAAGTCAGCTTTATTTACACTATTAGTAAGTTAAAAGCAACAGGCATAAGCAATGAAGGAAGAAGACAAATTAAAAAGCACATTAAGATATGCCAATAAGATGGCTATGAATATATACTGTAATAAAGGTTTAGAAGCGATTCATTTAAACCCATCTTTAATAACTAAAGATATTTAAGCTGTCACATATAGTTATTGTTCAAAGCGCTGTGGTCACCGAGCCTGAGTAACAAAGCACTCCAGAGTTTGCAATTCCATTAGCCTATAGATTGCTTTAAAAAGAAAGCCTTAATAAACGTTATAAAGCCACTGTAAATTAACTTGAAAAAAAACAACACACCTTATAGAGTAACACAACCATCCAAAAAGGCCAGGCAACATTTGCCAATAACATACAACATATGTATACATACAACATACAATTTGGTTATAATAACATATAACCAAAATATGTAATTCAAAGCCAAAACCTTAAATATGGGTAGTCCTCAACCTACGACCACAATTGAGCCCCAAATTTATGTTGCTAAGTGAGCTTTGCCCCATTTCACGCCCTTTTTTTTGCCACTGTTGCTAAGTGAATCACTGCAGGTGTTGAATTTGGATGTGAAATGAATCTGGCTTCCCACGTTAACTTTGCTTGTCAGAAGGTCGAAAAGGGTGATCGTGTGATCCCCGGGACTCTGCGACCGTCATAAATACGAGTCACTTGCCAAGCACGTGAATTTTGATCACATGACCCTAGAGGGTGCTGCAACGGTCGTTAAGTGTGAAAAACGGTCACAAGTCACTTTTTTCAGTGCCATTGTAGCTTTGAACGGTCACTAAACGAAACAGTTTATTTATTTATTTATTTATTTATTGGTTCGATTTATATGCCGCCCCTTCTCCGGAGACTCAGGGCGGCTTACAATGCGTTAAGCAATAGCCTTCATCCTTTTGTATGTACCTGCTTAGTAGGGCTTTTGGCCCCTCCTAAGCGGTGTTCTTCTTTTTAATACAAAGTCAGCTTACTGCCCCCACAATCCGGGTCCTCATTTTACCTACCTCGGAAGGATGGAAGGCTGAGTCAACCTTGAGCCTGGTGAGATTTGAACTTGCAGTAATTGCAGGCAGGTGGCAGCTAAGTGCTACTTAAGTGCTACTTAACAGCACTTTAGTCCGCTGCGCCACCAAGCCTCTTAAATCAAGTTAAATCAAGGATAACCTGTTTTAGGCTTAAAGGAAATACAAGTAATTCACTGTCATTTAGAATGATATGTTACTGTGCTGTAATCTTTTTTGTTTGTTTGTTTTTTACTGACTCCATAATCCCTTGCGGGGCGGAGCCTGGGCAACTGTTTGGAGCCGAGTGTTTACTGGCCAGATGCCCTTCCTGTTGCCAGTGCGGAGTTTTGTTCAGGAGATGTATTCTCATTGTGCCAGGAGAGAGAAATATCTGCCCCTACTTAGGATCGAACTCACAGCCTCCTGATTGTGAGGCAAGAGCCCTAGCTCTACGCCACCGCACCACTCACTGTGCTGTAATCTTTCCTTTCCCAAAGAGGGTTTTTTTTCATATAATGCAAAAAAAAAAAAAGTCATTAAGGAAAGGTCCAAACATGGCACTTAGCAATCCCTCTGACACCTGCGGGATTGAGGATAGTAAAACGGATGTCATGAGGAGGTACCAGTCAGACATGTACTACTAGCAAAGGCACTTCAATATTTCACGCTTATAATAATCTGTCCCTGAACAATATTCACCGTGTTTTACTTTTGCTTTTGAAAATCCCAGAACGCCCGTATCACTTATACAGAGATTTTTCAGGGCAACGTTATCAGCAACGTTAATTCTGCTCTGAGGACTTTATCCAAGAGTTTTATACCCAAAAAATAATAATAAAGAATTCAATTCAACGTTTAGTGTTTTCAGGGAATTAGATTTAAGAATGTGAGTAATGGCATTCTGTTTTATTTTTTGCTTTAAGCCAGTCAGTACACATCAAAAAAAAAAACAAAAACCCCGCTTTGTCTTCATCTACGTGGTCAGTCTAAGTTTTGCAAGAAAACCAGAGCAGCAGATATTTATAGATTAACAGAGGTTTATGTTGAGCAATTCAAATCTCACTGAACCTTTCATGAAAACGGAGCAGACCCTGAAGATGCAGACAAAATGCCAGAGTTGGAGGGTGAGGGGATGGGATGGGAGGAGTGGAGGGTGGGAGAGAGATAGCAAAAGCTCACTGCATCATTTTCTAGTCATTAAACCACTAAAAGGTTCATTTAACAGATCTTGCTCAAAAAGGCTAAGTCTTGTGATGTGTCAGCGCACCATGGATTTCTTTTGAGGACCCTGAAATTTTGCTAATAGCAGGTGGAATAATTTCACGGAGACATTCAAACTTTGTGCAAATGCGCCACGTGCGAATCCGCGCAAAAGAACGGCTGAAGCGAAACTCACCTGTGTGGTTTTACCAGAACCCGTCTCGCCAACCAGCACGAAGGATTGATTTCTGATGAGGATGTCAGTAAATCTATCTTTGTATTCCCACACCGGGAGCTGCAGGCGTTTCTTTAAGATTTCGTAATAGCGAGGTGTGTGTGGCAGGTTTGTGAATGGGTTGATACTCTGTGGAAATACGGTGGGTTTCAAAGGGGGGAGCCCGACTCCGGTGAGGAGAGCCGAGTTGGGCGAAGGGCGCAAATCCTTCTCCTTATCTCTTTCCCGTTCTCTATCTCTGTCTCGATCCCTGTCCCGGTCTTTGGAGCGATCATCACGATCCCGGTCACGATCCCGATCCTTCCTAAATGATTTTCAGGAGAAAAACGAACAGTTTTCAAAGAAACGAAAGCTCCGTGCTGTTTAAAAAAACAAAAAGTGAATTAAAGGAAGAAAAAAAAACAAAGGACTTGAACCAACCTTCAGTAATTATCTAAGAACCCAGGAATTTTCCCAGAAATTCATTTCCCTCTTGCCCAATTTGTCACGTTACGTATTGACACAGGATAATAGGTGGAGTGCTACAAGATGCTAAATACCAGTTACACCCAACAGTTCCATCAATAACATTTCCATCTATTTAGAGCGGAGATCACCCCTGTCTTAAGGTACAATTTGAGCCGCAGTTATAACTGTAGCTGCAATTTCTTCACTTACGACCGTAATTGAGCCCAAAATTTATGTTGCTAAGTGAGACACTTGAAAAGTTGAGTTTTCCCTCCCTGTTTTACGACTTTGCCTGCCACAGTTGTTAAGAAAATCACTGCAATTGTTAATAACCCAGATGTTAAGTGGATCTGGCTTCCCCGTCGACTTTGCTTGTTAGAAGGTCGCAAAAGGAGATCCCGTGACCCCGGGACACTGCGACCGTCATAAATATGAACCAGTTGCCAATTTTGGTCACATGTCAAAAATTACCATTAAGTCCCTTTTTTCAGTAATGTTATAACTTCAAACTGTCACTAAATGAACTGTTTTAAGTCTTCACCATGTCCTTGCCCTTTAAAACTCTTATGCGATTCAGCAAATACCTGTTTCTTACGGAAGAATCAGATTATGGAAAAATCTTGTGGCACCAGCAAATATCTGATTCGGATATTTCCTGATTCCAGATGTTTCTAGCTTCAACCTCTGAGAGGTTTGACCTAGGAAGCCATCTGAAGCGGTTGGGCCTCCAAGAGAGACGCTATCAAACCATCTCACTAGGTCTTGCAGCGAGATTGTTTTGAGAGTGGTCTCTTCTCTTATAGGCCCTACCGCTTCGGACGACTTCCTAGGTCAAACCTCTCAGAGGTTGAAGCTCGACACATCTGGACTACCCAGCAACTATCTGGATAGCTGCACGTTCTTGAAGGACTTTTGACTGCAACTTATAGGAGAACCTCTGATTAAGAGGGTGATTTCCCAGGAAGTCAAATGAGAGGAAATGCACAGTAGGGAGTTTTTCTCAGGGATCATACCGTAAGCATGGAAAGACTGGGCGTCCTTACCCAATTTCACACAAGGTGAAAAGGGTTTGCTTCACTCAACTACGGGATTCATTCTGCTCTTTAAACTGATTGTGGTAATTTTGCTTGGTTGGTGTGTTTGCCTTTGTTTTAATGTTTCATTCTTCTACATACTAAAGCAAAATGCGAGTCCTAGGGTTATACATGATTTCAAACTAATATAGATCCATGGGCGATCAAGTGTTCAAATTTTAAATGAAGACAAGCTGACGAAAGACTGAGATGTAACTTTCCCATATACTTATTGGAAAACTACATATTCTTGGGCTTTTTCCCTCCACTCAGTATTAGCTATTTTAAATAGTTTGATATTTTGAGAACATGTTGTACACAGTTGCACAGGATGTCTGCGAAACACAAAACTCCAAGTTACTAGAAGGCAAACTGATGACAATGCAACTATCCACTCCTACTAGCTATATATAATCTCGATTTATTTCTGTATACCTTCTAGTTAATGACCTATGGGTCAAGAGATCCTCCAACTGAAATCACCTTTCCAATTTTTTGATTCAGAGATTTATTTAGCAAGAGCATGCAAACCAAACAAGCTATTCTAACAGAATATCATCAGTTGGCCACCATGTTTGCATTGGCTGGAATCATAAGCGAAGAGCTTGGGTCATGCAGGCACTAACTTCTGCATCCAACTGATGGAACACGGAACAACTTTACTATTAATATTATTTTTTTATGTCACTCTCCCTCTATATGCAACATATAACTTTACCAAACCTTGTTAAACTTGGTGATTGCAAAACAAATACTGAAGATCCTAGTGTGTTGGCTTAAGCAATGATGGTAACTATGCTTCTACACATTTAAATCACAAGCTATGTTCACAGACCATGAGGTCTGTGGTCTGTTTAAATTTACTTAATATACAAAGCCAAACCAAGGCAAGGCAATCATAGTATCAGCCTCAACAAACTGCAAATTCAACCATTACTGGAACTAGGCAAATGCAATTATATACAATAAACATACGTTGAGTATCCTACACAGATGTTGCTCAGGGGAAATATTTCTGTCCTGCAGCTTCCTTTTTTCCCCAAATGTACTTCCTTGGTGGCTTTTCTCACACCAGAAATGCTTTCAGCATTTTTTTCCCAGCCCAAGTTGAATTGTGTAAAATGAAACAACAGGGGAAATGATAGAGAAAGTAATGTTTCTGCTGGCTCTGACAAGGGAAGATTGATGGGATATTTTCCAAGTACCCCAGGAACATAAATCTGTCCAAAATATCAAACATGAACAACATATTTGACAGATGTTCCCATTAATTCCAATGGTGAAAATATCACTGTATATAACAGACCAAAAATGTAACCTATTTTCAAACAGGGAGATTGCTTATGTATCTTCCTCCTTTTCTGTAAGTATTTATATTAATATGTAATTTGAAGATTTATTATTAATACACAGTTTTAAACAATCATACTTTGGAGCAAGAATGCTAAATTGTGCAAGCTCTACCATTGCATATATAAGCTATAGGAGAAGAACTGATATTTTTTATAGGAACCTCAACTTGGCTTTTGTACTTTAATAGAATAGGATTCATTTTATGACGGTCACCATGCCGCTTCGTTGCACAGATTTGTGGCCATACAGGTATAAATAAAGCACTGAAGAATATGTTCATCTTCTGATTTTTATTCACATTTAAATTAATGGAGATTTAATTAATTGGGATTTCTTTAACCAAACTTCCCCTCTGAAATAAAAAAAAAATCCCACTTAGTGTTGATTGATTGATTGGTTCCATTTATATGCCGCCCTTCTCCAGAGACTCAGGGTGGCTTACAATGCATTAAGCAATAACCTTCATACTTTTGTATATACCTGCTTAGTAGGGCTTTTGGCCCCCCTAAGCGGTGTTCCTTTTTTTAATACAAAGTCAGCTTATTGCCCCCACAATCCGGGTCCTCATTTTACCTACCTCGAAAGGATGGAAGGCTGAGTCAACCTTGAACCTGGTGACATTCGAACTTGCAGTAATTGCAGGCAGCTGGTGTTACTTAACAGCGCTTTAATCTGCTGCGCCACCCAGGCTCTTGATGATCTTATTGTCATTGGTGAACCAATAAAAGTAATATTGTAATCTGCCTTAAGTGTTGGTATAAACATAAATATGGGGCACAACAAAAAGTAGATAAAACTGAAGTGATTAACCTCTAAAATATTATAGAATAATAATAACGGTAATACTATTTCCCTAACCAGAAAGGGTATGTAACTGCATGTGCAAAATTTATTTTGTGGGTTCAAGACTATAAAACTACATTCAGTAGTAAAAACAGTTGAAACAAGAAAGGATGTGCATGGAATTCACAACCACAAAGAGGAAAACATTTAAGAGTTTTAATTTTAAAAAGCTAGGTATATAATTTTTCCTATTTCCATTTCATCACCACTAGTTTAAATGCCCAGAACTCTACAAATACAGGCTTAATTTTAAACCATAAGAAAGTAACAGGCCATGATAGAACAGTATTTAAAAGCATGTTAGAATGAGCTGTAAACATTTGGAGTGAATGAGCTGTTTCAGTTCCCTGCCTAATTCAAACACTAGAGAAGAAATCAACAAATCCAAAGATGTTTTTTTTTTTCAGGAGGCAACTGGACTTCCTTGTTTTTCTTTGAAGACGTTTCACTTCTCATCCCAGAAGCTTCTTCACCTCTGACTGGACGGTGGGGAATGGAAGGATTTATATTCCTTGCAGACAGCTGGTCATTTGCATCCTTTTTAGAGAGTTCTTGAGGCCACTTGCAGGTGGCCTCAAATGACCAGCTGTCTGCAAGGAGTATCAATCCTTCCGTTCCCCACCATCCAGTCAGAGCTGAAGAAGCTTCTGGGATGAGAAGCGAAAGGTCTTCAAAGGAAAACATGGAAGTCCAGTTGCCTCCTGAAAAAGCACCTTTGGGACAAGCGTGATCTGGATGACTGAGAAGCTCCATAGACAATGTTTTCAGCGCTTATGGTGTTCAAGAACTAGAATGGACAGAATGCAAAACCAGTTGCTCCCAACACTAAACCTCTGGTATCAGGCAGGTTCAGAGTGTTTAATTCCCAGAACAACCCTCGTCTTTATGTATCCTGATACGAACTGCTAAACAAGGCGGTATCGTCACCAGCATCAAATATCACTATTGATTGCGTAACTGAGGGCCGTTAATAGAAATAACAAAATGTGTTGCTTCATCTTTTGATTCTGGGGCAGGGAGTTTTTCTCCTACCAAAAAAAAAAAAGTTAATCCAAGGGCAAAGTCAATCCACAATTGTTGCCTCTAATTTCAGAAAGGGAGTAATATTCTACCTTAATTAAAATGCTGGTTGTACTTGTTATATTGGGAGCGGGGGATGGGGTGGCTCATGCCTCAGTGACTTAATTTTTAAAATTATTAAATGACCACGCAAAATCTGTATTGACTGCCACACTAGAATTTAAAGCAAGCAGCTTTTGAAATTCTTGACAGGAAAAAAGGACCATATAAAGAAGAAAATATTAAGCTGCCCAAATTCTGGTGTTAGTACAAGCATCCATGCCCAATAGTTTTATGAGGTCAGGGTTCTTATTAAACCTGCATATTACACTAATCACTATCCAAAGAAGATATCCTAAGAGTGGTAGGATACACATTCATTAATTTTCCTCACCTGAGTTTTCAGATGAATGTTTTAAAAATGTGCATTACAGCACTGGGAAAAGATACATCCATCTTAACAAAAATTAACTTTAAGAATGCAAAAAGCAAAATAATTAAATTAAATAGTGTTAAGAATAAAAATTAAATCTAATTAAAACCAAAATTATAACAATTGATGCAAGAACAAAAGCTGTTTTGTACTGCACAGGATGCCATTATCCTTTGAAAGTACTGAAGTTTTAATCAAGTACCAGCTTTTATGTTCTCCATTTAAAAAAGAAAAAATAATGAATGAATATCATTGGGGAATTCCAATAGTTAGAAAATTGGCCCTGAAATAACAGAACAAATCCTGCTGACATTTGCCAATATTACAAATTATTTACGCTTTTCTTTGCAATAGTATGAAGGAATAAAAAGCAGAAGACAACAAGTTATCATGGATGCCATAAACTTCTCAAGCTGCTCCTTGACAACTAATCTTTTTTGAGGATCTGAAATTTAACTAGCTCTGCAAGTGGAAATGTGTTGAAAGAAACACAAAACTCCCTGCAGCACAACTCCCTGGAACACAAAATAAAATTCGGAAACCTGACTTTCAAGTGATTTAATGGGCCTGAATGTTATAGTCACTTGTGGAACAGGACTATCCTGACATTTTCAAAAGTAACTTTGACCAAATTAATGTTATCTTATTGTTATCACCAAATTGTAACTTTAAACCATGGGAATTCAAATCTCTGGATACTAGCTACTTTTTCCTTTTGCAGCTCGTCCTCGACTTACAACAGTTCATTCAAGGTTGCAACAGCAATGAAAAATGTGACTGATGACCATTTTTCACACTTAGAACTGTTGTTGCAGCATTCCCCAGGGTCACGTGATTAAAAATTCAGACAGCTGGCAACTGGCTCGCATTTATGACGGTTGCAGTGTCCTGGGATCATGTGATCCCCTTTTGTGACCGCAAAGTCAATGGGGGGAAACCAGTGTCACTTAATAACTCTAACTTAACTGCCACGATTCACTTAACAACTGTGTCAAGAAAGGTCGTAAAATGGGGCAAAACTCACTTAACAAATGCCTCGCTTAGCAACATTAATTTCAGGTTCAACTATGGCCATAAATTGAGGACCGCCTGTATTTTCCTATAACCAAAGCGCAATCACTTTTAAAGCAGATTTACCCAGCAATGCTTATCACGTGTCCAGGAGCAATGCAGAAAAAAAATCCACCAAAATGGTCAGCTGATAAAAGAATTTTAAGATAATTGAAGATTGAAGGGAGGGCAGAGAAACTCATTTTTAAAAAACCCTCTAATAGCATGTATGGAAATCACTGTCACCGGACAAAGTAACTTTTAAATGAAAAAAGTTGGGAAGGTGAAAACAGCTCTCAATGGCTGCAAACAAGGTCCAGAGTTTATTTATTTATTTTTGGTGCCCATCCCACCACAATGCGACTCTAGAGTTTACCACATTTAATGGTATACAGTCCTTAAGAAAGACAGTTCGCAATGGAAAGCCAATCAACCTTATGTGAAGGAAGCTTTGCATGACCAGGTATGTACTGGTACAAATTTGTAGGCCTTGGTTTATAGTAGTTAATAGTAATTTATTGAACTTGTATGCTGCTTGACTCTTGTTGACTCTGGGTGGTTTCCAACAATAAAAAACTTTCAATAAAATGAGATGGCAGGTGATGAAGTCAAATAGTACCTTTTCCAAAACGAAACTTGACTTTGGTTTTTTTTCTTCATTTGAAAACATTCCACTTCTCATTCAAGAAGCTTCAATTGGAAACAAAAAGGCAAACATTTTCAAAGGAAAAAAAACAACCACAAGGAAGTCCAGTTGCCTTTTGGAAAAAAAGCATCTTTGGGATAACTATGACCTGGTTGACTGAGGATCTCCACAGACATTCATCCAAATGTTATATCATCACACCTCCCTCTCTCTTTCAAACTAGAATTAACTCACCCCAGTTATTCACACAAAGCAACAGCGGAAGTGGTGCCCCCCCCAAACAAACTGGATTCAAACAGCAACAGCTTCTAATCCTCTCCAGCAAGAGCCTTTGCAAGGATCACGAAGGTTTTGCTGCATCAATTCTCTCCATCTGGTCTACTAACCCCCTACCCAAAAGAATGTTTTTAAAGACTAACAGAATAACAGAATTAGAAGGGACCTTGGAGGTCGTCTAGACCAACCCCCTGCTCTATACAATTTCAGACATATGGCTGTCCAAACTCTTCTTAAAAACTTCTCAATGTTGGGAAATTTCTTATTTCCAGGTTGCTTCTCTCTCCTTGATGAGTTTCCACCCATTGCTTCTTGTCCTGCCTTCAGGTGCTTTGGAGAATAGCTTGACCCCCTCTTCTTTATGGCAGCCCCTCAAATACTGCTATCATGTCACCCCTGGTGCTTCTTTTCTGTAGACTGGCCAAACCCAAATCTGGCAACCGTTCTTTGTATTAGCCTCCAGCCCAATAATCATCCTTGCTACTATTCTCTGCACTCTTTCCAGAGTCTCAACATCTTTTGTATAATATGGTGAGACCAAATCTGGATGCAATATTCCAAGGCTGGTCTTACCAAGCCAGTCCATGCTGTGGGCCGTGGATTTCTGCATCTCTGGCAAACCAAAGCCTTATAAAGACATTATAAGGGCATTATAAGTATGTAAGAGCCCTGGTGGCGCAGTGGTTAGAATGCAGTAGTGTAGACCAACTCACTGCACTGCCAGGAGTTCAATGACCGGCTCAAGGTTGACTCAACCTTCCGTCCTTCCAAGGTGGGTAAAATGAGGACCCAGATTGTTGGGGACAAGATGCCGACTCTGTAAACTTGCTTAGAAAGGGATGCAAAAGCATCATGAAGCAATATAGAAGTCTAAATGCTATTGCTATTTTCCTCCCTTCCTTCCCCTTCTTTTTCCTCCTCTCTCCCTACCCTATCATTTCTCCTTCCTTCCATACCCACTGTAACTCTGCATGAGTTCATGCCGTTCTTCCCTCATTCTTTCTTTCCTTCCTTCCTTCCTTCCATACCCACTGTAACTCTGCATGAGTTCCTTCCTTCCTTCCATAAAGCACTATGAAGCGGTATATAATTGTAAGTGCTTTGCTATTATAAGGGCATTATAAAGGCACAATAAACGTATTATAAGGGCATCATGAAGACATTATAAAGGCATTACAAAGACACTATATTAAGCAGGGGTCTCCAAAACTTGGGAACTTTAAGACTTGTGGACTTCAACTCCCAGAATTCCCCAGCCAGCGAAGTCCACAAGTCTTAAAGTTTCCAAGTTTGGAGACGCCTGATATAAAGGCACTATAAAGACATTATAAAGGCATTGCAAAGACACTATAAATATAAAGGCACTATAAAGACATTACAAAGCCACTATATAAGGACATTTTAAAAACAATATGAACACAATATATAAAGACATTATAAAGGCATTACAAGGGCATCATGAAGGATAAACTTGCTCCCATCGGGGCCTATAGAAGACCTCTCAAACCCAAGGAAGGAGACTCAAAAGGGCCGGGATCCTCACGGGGGAGCCACGTGCGCCACCTGGGAATCTCCAACAGCCGGACCTTGACCAGAAGGCCCTCCCCTTCCCTTCCTCCCTCCTCCTCTTCCTCCTCCTCCCTACCCTATCATTTCTCCTTCCTTCCTTCCTTCCATACCCACTGTAACTCTGCATGAGTTCATGCCCTTCTTCCCTCATTCGTTCTTTCCTTCCTTCCATACCCACTGTAACGCTGCATGAGTACATGCCTGCCTTCCTTTCTTCCTTCCATAAAGCACTATGAAGCGCTATATAACTGTTGCTATTATAAGGGCATTATAAAGGCACAATAAGGGTATTATAAGGGCATCATGAAGACATTATAAAGGCATTACAAAGACACTATATAAAGCAGGGGTCTCCAAAACTTGGGAACTTTAAGACTTGTGGACTTCAACTCCCAGAATTCTGGGAGTTGCAGTCCACAAGTCTTAAAGTTCCCAAGTTTGGAGACCTCTGATATAAAGGCACTATAAAGACATTATAAGGGCATTACAAAGACACTATATAAGGACATTATAAATACACTATATAAGGACATTATAAATATACTATATAAGGACATTATAAATATACTATATAAGGACATTATAAAGACACTATAAAGACATTATAAAGGCATTGCAAAGACACTATATAAGGACATTATAAATACACTATATAAGGACATTATAAATATACTATATAAGGACATTATAAAGACACTATAAAAACATTATAAAGGCATTGCAAAGACACTATATAAAGGCACTATAAAGACATTATAAGGGCATTACAAAGCCACTATATAAGGACATTATAAATATACTATGTAAGGACATTATAAAGACAATATAAAGGCACTGTAAGGGCATTACAAAGACATTACAAAGACATTATAAAGACATTATAAGGGTATTAAAAAGACACTATATAAGGACATTATAAACACACTATAAAGACATTATAAAGGCATTGCAAAGACACTATATAAAGGCACTATAAGTATAAAGGCACTATAAATATAAAGGCACTATAAAGACACCATAAAGCCACTATATAAGGACATTTTAAAAACAATATGAACACAATATATAAAGACATTATAAAGGCATTACAAGGGCATCATGAAGGATAAACTTGCTCCCATCGGGGCCTATAGAAGACCTCTCAAACCCAAGGAAGGAGACTCAAAAGGGCCGGGATCCTCACGGGGAAGCCACGTGCGCCACCTGGGAAGCCTTGACCAGAAGGCCCTCCCTTCCCCCTCCCCCTCCCTCCTTCCTCTTCCTCCTCCTCCACTGGGGAGGCCTCAAAAGCCCCTTGGCAGCCCCCTCCCCCGCCCCTCCCCCACCGTCCGTAGGCCCTGACGCTGCTTCCCCCTCCTCCCCTCCCCCCCCGCGCACACAAACAAACGCGGTCACGCGCGAGAGGCGGCGCTCCGTCTTCCCCCCCCCCACCTCGGTCCCGCCACCCCCCCCCCAGCTCACCCGTCGGAGGCGGCGCGCTTCTTGCTGGAGGCGTAGTCGTCGCCCAGGTCGAGGCGGTGGCGCTTGGACATGGCGGCGGGGGACGCCGACCCTGCCAGCCGGAGAGCGAGCGAGCAGCTAAAATGGCGGCCGGAAGGAAGCCTCGGGCGCCACCGGAAGCGCCGCGCGCGGTTGCGTGTGTGAGAGAAAGAGAGAGAAAGGGAGGGAGGGGAAAAAAAGAAGAAGCGGACCGGGTCCGTTCCCAAAACGCGTCCGGATGGGGAACTTCCACCCCCACCCCCACCTCACGCGAAGGTTCCGGGCTGCTTTGGGTTCCTTTTTCCCCTCTCCTCCTGCCCTCGCTCCTTTTTCTCTATCAACTCAATGAAGGTTTTTTTTTTTTCTTAAATTACTCCTTAAATCCCCTTTCAGGAGCAGAAGGAGCTAAGCTTCTATTGGAGAGTATGCACGAGTGTTTATTGTGACGCATAGGATTATGAGAGGCAGCGTCTGGAAGCACCTCTCCAGGCCACCTGCTCATTTACAGTAGTGGCCAAACTTGTGGAAACCTTTTGGGAAAAGTGTATTTTGGAGGTTTGATGGCTAATAACACCACTTTTTTTTTTTTTTTGGAGTTTCAAGAGAATCCTATTCCATTGCTGGAATGGCCTGGGAATAGTCCAGACCTTCTTCACCCAATGGAAAATCTATGGAGCCGACTTTTTTTTATTATTATTTATTTATATGCCGCCCTTCTCCGGAGACTCAGGGCGGCTTACAATGTGCTAAGCAATAGCCTTCATCCTTTTGTATATTTATACAAAGTCAGCTTATTGCCCCCACAAACTGGGTCCTCAATTTACCTACCTTAGAAAGGATGGAAGGCTGAGTCAACCTTGAGCCTGGCGAGATTCGAACCTGCAGTAGTTGCAGCAGCTGGTCTTAATAACAGGGTGCTTTAGACCACTGTACTAAAGAAGTCTTTAGACTAAAGAAACTTGTTAGTCAGAAGCAACCCAGCAATAAAACCCAGTTAATAGAAGCCATCATTCAATCTTGGTTTCACATGAGAACAGCTGCAGAACTAAAAGACTTGGTTCATTCCATGGGAAGACGTAAGGCCATCATTCATGCTAAAGGTTACCCAACGAAGTATGAACTGACGTGATCATTTTTGTATATCTCATTTTTTTCTATGGTGATCATTTTTGTATCTTGTTTTTTCTACGTGTTCAGATTTAACAGATTAACAGAGTCGGAAGGGACCTTATAGGTCATCTAGTCCAACCCCCCCACCCAAATAGGAGACCCTACACCATTTCTGATAAATGGCAGTCCAATCTCTTCTTGAAAGTCTCCAGTGATGAAGCTCCCACAACTTCTGTTCCATGGGTTGATCGTTCTCACTGTCAGGAAGTTCCTCCTCATTTCTAGGTTGAATCTCTCCTTGGTCAGTTTCCATCCATTCTTCCTTGTCTGGCCTTCAGGTGCTTTGGAAAATAGCTTGACCCCTTCCTCTCTGTGGCAGCCCCTCAAATATTGGAAGACTGCTATCCTGTCTCCCCTGGTCCTTCTCTTCACTAGACCAGCCATGCCCAGTTCCTGCAACCGTTCATTGTATGTTTTAGCCTCCAGTCCCCTCACCATTCTGGTTGCTCTTCTCTGCACTCTTTCTAGAGTCTCAACATCTTTTTTATAGTGTGGTGACCAAAACTGGATGCAGAACTCTAGGTGTGGTTTTTCACTTTTCTTCCTTATACTGTAACTGCTATTCTAATAGCAAATCCTTCATGAAAGTTATTGCATGACATTCTTGATTAAATTATCTTTCCATTGATATATAATTTTATGGCACTACTCCCCCCCAAAAAAATGGTGTTATTAGCTAGTTTTAGAAAATACACTTTTCCCAAAAGGTTTCCACAATTTTGCCCACTACTGTAGTGCGCCAATGCCACCACTCTTTTACCTCATGAGATGAGAGAGGATTTTTAATTCCTCCTGGGGAATCTAGCTCACCCAGAAAAATGCCAGCACAATATGGTGCTGCTCAGGATCGCATCAAAGCTCTACGAATGTGCCTGAAATTCATTTAGGCGTCTTGTTATTCATCTTGTGCTATCGGTGGTGTGTAGCCCGCAATGTTTAGATGGCAACTGAATGAGGACATGGAGCAGCTGAAATAAAAAAGAAAGCAATGCATTTCTTTGGAAACATTTCCCTATTATAGGACTTCCCCTTTTACTGCATTTCCTGACAAAGGAAAAAAATGTTGTCTCCAAGGATGTGTAGATGGACCAGACCCTCAGGAAGTGAATTACCCTTGAACAGTGTATAAAACAAGAGGCCAACATTTAATTCTCTACCTGAAGGCAAGAAAAGCAGCAACTGATCAAGGAGAAATTCAACCTTAGAAATAAAGGAGGAATTTTATGTTAGTGAGAACAATTAATCACTGCCTCCAGAAGTTGTGGGTGCTCCAACACTGGAAGTTTCTAAGAAGAGACTGGACATCCACTTGACAGATACAGTCTCCTGCTTGAGCAAGGGGTTGGACTAGAAGACCTCCAAGGTCCCTTCAACTCTTGTTAAATTCTGTATAAACTACAAAACGTGGTTTTGGAAGCACCCTGGCGAATTCAGGACCCCTAAGTAAGCCATGCAAGTCATGTGATGGCTTTGGACTCTCCTTGACTGGTGTTTCTCCTTCTATTTTTCCTCTTTTCAAATACAGGTATTTGAATTGAGTTCATTTAGTGACCGTTCAAAGTGACGACAGCACTGGAAAAATGACTCATGACCATTGCAGTATCCCCATGGTCACGTATTTTAACAACTGGGGCAATCGGAAAATCAAGCTCTTTGGTGATGGTTTTGTAGCCTTTACTATCGCCATGCTTGGCTGTTACCTTCTTCCTTTCCTCCTCAGACAATTCTCTGACTTTCTTTCTCTTTTCCATATTCACTGTGCTACAGACAATGAAAAAATTATCTAAGTGAGTATTTTTCTCTATTCCAACAGGCTGAGTGACTAATGAGATTCAAGACAGTTGCAATACTCTTCTGCTTGGAAGGTCACTAATATTCATAATGTCTGTTAACTGCTGAAGAGGTACCAATATTTATGTCTGAGCCATTTTCATTTGTTCCCTTATTTACAAGAACGTGTAAAGTCATATATAAAAAACAAAGTGTCTCCTCTGGATTACAGTGGCAGTTTTCACATTTTGAGACACCAGAGGAATGCTTTTCAATGTGAAAAATCAGCGCAGAAACAGTGTATTTCATGTAATATATTTTATTTGAGCAAAATGTTACAATTAGGGTTATAATAGATTTCATACAACGTACACAGAAACTGTCAAGGATGATCTTTACAGAGCCCCAGGGAACGGAGTTTGAATATCACAGGGTTATGAATTAAAGGTGATCATTTTTGCTATTTATGCTGGTTACTTCCAAACTATTTCACAGTGAATTGGAATTGGGGGGGGGGGATTTCCATCTGTCAATTGCAAAAGACCACACTGCTTAGATCCACACATATACTACACAGATACATTATGATACACTAGATTCTCAGAAAGCTCAAACTGCCCAAGGAGCTGCTGATCCAGTTCTTACAGAGGAATTATTGAGTCTGTCATGTGCACCTCCATAACTGTCTGGTTTGGTTCTGCAACCCAACAACACAGACAGAGACTTCAGAGGATCATTAGAACTGCAAAAAAAACAAAGGCTACCAACCTGCCCTCCATGGAGGACCTGTCTACTGCACGAATCAAAAAGAGGGTTGTGAAAATATCTACAGACCCCTCGCATCCTGGACATCAACTGTTTCAACTCTTACCCTCAAAACGAGGCTATAGAGCACTGCACACCAGAACAACTAGACACAAGGACAGTTTTTTCCCGAACGCCATCACTCTGCTAAACAAATAATTCCCTCAACACAGTCAAACTATTTACTAAGTCTGCACTAATCTCATCGTTCCCACTACCCATCTCCTTCCACTTATGACTTTATGACTGTAACTTTGTTCCTTGGATCCTTACGATTTATATTGATATTTTTTCCTGATTGCTTATTTGTACCCTATGACTATCATTAAGTGGTGTACCTTATGATTCTTGATGAACATATCTTTTCTTTTATGTATACTGAGAGCATATGCACCCAGACAAATCCCTTGTGTGTCCAATCACTCTTGGCCAATAAAAAATTCTATTTGGAAGAAGTCAATGTTTATAAAGGCCAACACTAAAGAACTGGCAGCTGTGATTTCACATTGTTGTGAACAGTCAATAATTTATTAGTTGCATGCTGCCAGGCTCTCAGCAACTCTGGATGACTCCTAACAATCCAAGAACCTTATAACAAAATTTAATGGGAGTATGTATGTAGGAAATATAGCAAACACAATAATTAAAAAGGACTTCCCTCGTCAAAGGCCAGGGTAAAGACCCAGATAGTACATTATCACAATTGCCTCACTCTTTCAAAGTATTTTTTTTAAAAAAGAAACTCTTTGCTTTCAGGGAAGCCACCGCACCCCAAAATTTAAAGATATCTGAAGCCAGAATCATTCTCATCTTGCTCTATTCACACAAACTAACAGGGTAACTTCCTTTTCAACAAGTTCGAGCAATATACCAAACAGTCATTAATTACTGATTCCTTCAACGGAGGCTGTGAAAGGATGCCACATCAATGCCCTCACTACCTGATTTACAAATCCCTACAGAAAAAAATATATATTTTGTGGTCTTACTACGTTCAGGACTTTAAGTGTGCAAGTTAAAACTGTGACTCATCTTCTGATAGAAAGGAGTCTTCAAATACTTTGCCAGCATAGCAACCCTTCCAGCATGTCGAGACCAACTTTTGTAGCTGTACACAACAAAATTTCATTTTAATATATGGCGATCAGCATACATTGTGACAATATTCTATTATATTCTTCTTCTCTACACTCTATTCTAATCTTCATTCTCTTCTATATTGTTTTATCCTAATTATTTTTGACTGTATTCTAATTATTCTATTCTACTCTACTATTCTAATCTTCATTCTCTCTACACTCTTCTCTTCTTCAAATTATTCTCTTCTCTTCTTCATTCTAATTATTATTCTACACTATTCTAATCTTCATTCTCTTATTTTATTCTAATTATTTTTATATTCTAATCTTCATTCTCTACACTCTATTTTTCATTCTAATTATTCTACTCTATTCTAATCTTCACTTCTATATTTTATTCTAATTTTTATATTCTAATCTTCATTCTCTTCTTCACCCTTCTATTTTTCATTCTATTCTATATTCTATTCTAGTCTTCATTCTATTTTAATTATTTTACTCTATTCTAATCTTCATTCTCTTCTATATTTTATTCTAATTATTTTTATATTCTAACCTTCATTCTCCTCTACTCTCTTCTATTTTTCATTCTATTCTACTCTACTATTCTAATCTTCATTCTCCTATATTTTATTCTAATTATTCCTATTCTAGTCTTCATTCTCTTCTATAGTCTAATTTTATTCTACTCTATGTTCTAATCCTCATTCTTTTATATTCTATTCTATTCTAATCTCCATTCTCTTCTATTTTTCATTCTAATTATCATTCTATTCTATTCTACTCATTCTATATTCTATTTTTCATTCTAATTGTCGTTCTAGTCTACTCTTCTACTCATTCTCTTCTATATTCTATTTCTCATTCTATTTATTATTCTATTCTAGTCTTCATTGCAATTATTATTCTACTCTACTATTCTAATCTTCATTCTATTCTATATTTTATTCTAATTTTTATATTCTAACCTTCATTCTCCTCTCCAGTCTTCTATTTTTCATTCTAGCCTTTTCTCTTCTATATTTTATTCTAATTATTCCTATTCTAGTCTTCATTCTCTTCTATTTTCTAATTTATTCTATTCTATGCTCTTCTAATCCTCATTCTTTTATGTTCTAATTATTCATCATTCTCTTCTATTTTTCATTCTAATTATCATTCTATTCTACTCATTCTCTTCTGATCTCCATTCTCTTCTATAGTCTCTTCTCTTGGCAGTGAAAGATAGATATTATGACTGATATGATCGTATAAAGGCGGGCCAAAAGCGAGCCCAGGAGGGAGAGGGGGAGAGAGGCCTTCTTTCCTCCTTCTCCTCCCCCGCCCACCCCCAATTTAGCCGTGGCTGAGCCGCCTCTGGAGCTCCAGCTCGGCCTCTCCGAACGAAACCAGCGTCCCCAAGCAGGGCCGGCCTCCTTTTCCTCCTCCTCCTCCTCCTCCTTTTTCGGGGCAGTTTCCCGCCTCGGCCGGCCTGCGGTGGAACTGGGTCTCCCCTCAGCCCTCACCCAGCGAGCGAGCAGCTAAAATGGCGGCCGGAAGGAGGCCGCGGAGGCCACCGGAAGCGCCGCGCGCGGGGGGCGGGGGAAGAGGGAAAGAGCGGGCCGGGTCCGTCCCCAAGACTCGTCCGGCGGGGAAGCTCCGCCCCCCGCGCGAGGGTTCCGGGCTGCGCGCGAAGTGTGTGTGTGGGGTGGGGGGAGAGGGTCTTTCTCTGGCTGGGTCGGGGTGGGGCAGGGGTGTCCTCGGCCCCGCTGCGGTCACTGAATTGCGGCTCCCCAAATCCGGCTCTCTCTTTTAGAAGGCGTGTCCTGAGCCAAGGGTCCGGGGGGTGGGGAGGGTCCCTGGGTTGCCAGGTCTGCTTCCAAAAAATAGCGGACAAGCGGGGGGGGGGTGTGTGTTAAGTAGTAAAAAAATTTTTAAAAAAATTTACAATTCAATTATATATTTTCTTACAAACATTTTAACACGTATTAAAATAATCACTTCAAAACTTTACTTAAAATTCAAAACATCAAATATATTATAATATGTAAAATATTAAATTACATTTTAATTTCATCATAAAGCTTTTGAATAAAAAAAAATGTCCACTATTTTGTGAAAAAAAATAGTGAACATAAGGTGAAAAAAGCGGACTGTCCGCTCAAATAGTGGACACCTGGCAACATTTCCCTGTTCTGCTTACGACAAAAATCCAATGGTGTCTCCCATGCCCGGGAGGGTCAATTATGTGTGTGTGTGGAGGGTGGTGGTGGTCTCATTTGTGCTGGAGACCCTCAATTAAGCCGAAGGTGCAAAGCTCCAGTCAGCCCATTGATTGCAGCAGATGGATCCTTGCTCTTTCTTCTCTCACTCCTTTTACTTTCGCTTTCACTTTCACTTTCGAATGAAAACTTGAATAGCAGAGTTGGAATGGACCTTGAGGGACTTCTAGTCCAACCCCTTGCTCAAGCAGGAGACCCTAAACCATTTCTTTCAATCAATCGATCAGAATGGAGCTGGAAGGGACCTTGGAGGTCTTCTAGTCAAACCCCCTGCTCAAACAGGAGACCCTAAACCAGTGGTTCTCAACCTGTGGGTCAGGACCCCTTTGGCGCTTTCACAGGGGCCGCCTAAGACCATCCGAAAACTCATATTTTCAATGATTTTAGGAATAATTTTATGGTTGGGGGTCACCACAACATGAGGAACTGTATTAAAGGGTCGCAGCATTAGGAAGGTTGAGACCCACTGCCCTAAACCATTTCAATCAATCATTCACTCAATCAATCAGAACAGAGCTGGAAGGGACCTTGGAGGTCTTCTAGTCCAACCCCTTGCTCAGGCAGGAAACCCGTGTTGGCGAACCTATGGAACGAGTGCCGGAAGCGGCATGCAGAACCATCCCGTGAGGGATGCGTGGCCTCGCTGGCTCCTCTTCCACATTCCTGTGCACACACATGCGCCGGTCAGCTGGTCTTCGCACGCATGGGAACACCAAAACCCGGAAGAGCAGTGTTCTATCGTGCATGTGTGTGCCGGCCCCTGAACTTCCGGGTTTCTGTCATGCAAATACGCAACAGCCAGCTGTTGGGTGCGCGTCAGTGCCGGAAACTGGAAGTTTGGGTGCATGCGCAACAGAACGCTGTTTTTCTGGGTTTCAGCGCTTCCTTGCGTGCGAAGGCCACCGAGGCCACGCGGTCCAGGCAGGATGGTTTTGCGTGCCATTTCCAGGGTGCAGGTCAGCACGCGATAACATAAAAGGTTAGTCATCACATAACCATTTCAAACACATGGTTGTCCAACCTCTTCTTAAAAACCTCCAGTGTTGGAGCACTCACAACTCCAGGAGGCACATCGTTCCTCTAGACCAGGGGTTACCAACCTTGTTACGAGACGATATTCTAGGGGGTGCAAAATTCTGGGTTTAGAAGTTTCAAAGTTATAATGTATATGCATAATATACAGTTCTACAGAGGAATGATTGAGTCTGTCATTTGCACCTCCATAACTGTCTGGTTTGGCTCTGCAACCCAACAAGACAGACACAGACTTCAGAGGATCATTAGAACTGCAGAAAAAACAATGGCTACCAACCTGCCTTCCATGGAGGACCTGTCTACTGCACGAGTCAAAAAGAGGGCTGTGAAAATATCTGCAGACCCCCCTCACATCCTGGACATAAACTCTTTCAACTCCTACCCCCAAAACGACACTATAGAGCACTGCACACCAGAACAACTAGACACAAGGACAGTTTTTTCCCAAACGCCATCACTCTGCTAAACAACTAATTCCCTCAACACTCTCAAACTATTCACTAAGTCTGCACTACTATTAATCTTCTCATCGTTCCCACCACCCATCTCCTCCCACTTATGACTGTATGACTGTAACTTTGTTGCTGGTATCCTTAAGATTTATATTGACTGTTTCCCTATGACTATCATTAAGTGTTGTACCTTATGATTCTTGATGAATGTATCTTTCCTTTTATGTACACTGAGAGCGTATGCACCAAGACAAATTCCTTGTGTGTCCAATCACACTTGGCCAATATTCTATTCTATTCTATTCTATTCTATTCTATTCTATTCTATTCTATTCTATTCTATTCTATTCTAATTATACGCATATAATTATTTACTAAGGGGTGTGCGAATATATCAGAAGCATTCTAGGGGTGCAGGGCATAAAAAAGGTTGGGAACCCCTGCTCTAGATATACCCAATTCCTGCAACTGTTCTTTGTATGTTTTAGCATGAATGAATGAATGAATGAATGAATGAATGAAATATTGATAGAAAATGTTGGAAGAAAAATCCATCTAGTTCAGTTCCAAGCCGGGAAAAAGGCACTGAAGATAAGATGGAGGCTGATTAGAAAGAAATTTATTTATTGATGAAATAGAACAACCAACCACATGTGATTCTGGGCAGCTGAACAACTTACTAGCTAGATCAGTGCCAGGATTTTTATACAGGTCCTGAAATGCTGCTGGAGGGGGTAGGGTTGTGTAATGAATGTTCTGAAAGGGTGTTGGGCAATTCCTATTGTGGCTAATGGCTTTCCTCTTGGGCTGCGATGGCGACAGGTGGTTCAGAGAACCGGAAGCAAAAATCTACACCTACCCCATTCCTCCATCGCATTTATTTTATTCAATTTATATCCCGCCCTCCTCCTAGTGGACTCAGGGCGGTGCACAGCCGGAACTAAAACACATACCAATACAAAATTTAAAATTTGTTTTTCTTTCTTTTTTAGAAAGGTTTTAACATTCTGTTCCAAAACCAGGGACAAATGAATTGCCCTCCACGGAGGTGCTGGCAGGTGGTATCTTCTCACGCTGCACCTGTGCTGCTTGGAAGAAACGGACCGTACGCTCTTTAGCCCTTTGATGTGGATGAAATTCCCCCTGTCAGCTGCCAAACGTGCATTGTATTTGTGCAAAACTTTATGGAATGCATGGAGAACAACGAGGGAAGGAAACACAAGTCAAGATGTTAAGAGATCTGAGTTAGAAAACTAAGCAGGCAGTCATATGTGGGGAAGGAAGAAGGAAGGCAGAAAAGAGATGAGAAAACGTAAGAAACTTTTTCTCATCAAGCAACATTAGCTACTACCGTGTTTCCCCCAAAATAAGACCAGGTCTTATATTAATTTTTGCATGATGGCTTATTTTCCGGTTAGGTCTTGTTTTGGGGGGAATACAGTACTAAATGCCTCCGTCTGCTGACGAACTTAACTGGGGCTTATTTTGGGGGTAGGGCTTATATTACGAGCATCCTGAAAAATCATGCTAGGGCTTATTTTCCAATTGGGTCTTATTTAGTTGATTTTTAAATTTTCTGTGGCATCTATGTCTCTGTAGCAGGGAGCATATATAGCAACTCCATAGAGTTAATCCTCAATTTACAACCATGATTGAGCCTACAATTTCTGCTGCTAAGTGAGACATGCATTAAGTGAGTCTTGCCCCATTTTACAACCTATCTTATCCACAGTGGTTAAATGATTCACTGCAGTTCTTTTAAGTTAGTGTTTGTTAAATGAATCTGGCGTCCCCCATTGTTTGTTTGTTTTATTAGATTTATATGCCGCCCTACTCCCGAAGGACTCAGGGCGGTGAACAGGCACAAAATAAAATACATAAATACAAAATTTAAAAGCAGAAATAAAACCAGATTAAACAATTTAGCCCGAGATTATTTAAAAACAGATTTAAAATTTTCAATTTAAAAGAAAAGGGGGAAAAGGTTAGGCCAGGCCAGCTTGCTGGAATAGGAAGGTCTTTAGAGCGTGGCGGAAAGTGTGCAGATCCGGGATCCTCCGGATCTCTGGGGGTAGCTCGTTCCAGATAGTAGGTGCCCCCACAGAGAAGGCCCTCCCCCGGGGGGCCGCCAATCGACACTGTTTGGCCGACGGCACCCAGAGGAGCCCCTCTCTATGAGAGCGTACCGGCCGGTGGGAGACTATTTATGGTAGTAGGCGATCCTGTAAGTAGCCAGGTCCTAAGCCATGGAGCGCTCTAAAGGTGGTAACCAAAACCTTGAAGCGCACCCAGAAGACCACCGGGAACCAGTGCAGCTCGCGCAGGAGAGGTGTTACATGGGAGCGCCATGTCGCTCCCATAACCACCCGCATGGCTGCACTCTGCGCCAGTTGGAGCCTCCGGGTGCTCCTCAAGGGGAGCCCCATGTAGAGAGCGTTGCAATAGTCCAGGTGGGAAATGACGAGGGCATGAGTGACTGTGTTTAAGGAGTCCCGATCCAGAAAGGGACGCAGATGGCGAATCAGGCGAACCTGATGAAAAACCCTCCCGGTCACGGCTGTCAAATGCTCTTCTAAAGACAGCCGTGAATCCAGGAGGACGCCCAAGTTGCGAGCCGTCTCTGTGACCTCGCTTATCATCCAAAGATCACACAGGGGAATCACAAGACGCTGGAACAGTACAACCATCATAAATATGAGTCAGTTGCCGTGCGTCTGAATTTAGGAGGATGCTGCAATGGTCGTAAGGGTGGAAAATGGTCATAAGTCACTTTTTCCATGCCATGGTAACTCCGAACCATCACTAAACGAACTGTTCTAAGTCGAGGACTACCTGTATACAAGTAGGCCTCAGGAACCAAGGAAGGTGACAGAAAAGTCCACAAATTAGAAAGTCATCCCCAAGGAACATGAACATTTGCCAACATTTTTTCTAATTTACCCGGGTGAAGCAAAATACAATCATTTCAAAATATCAATTAAAAAACAACAACAAACAGTAGGTTTTCCAGACAGAAGGCAGGCAACCTCGCTTCAAACTCAACCTAAAGATAATGCTTCATTTAGCTAAGTTTAAATAAGGATTCTATTTTATTTTATTTTATTTGCCTCAGTGGTGAAATCATTTTTTTTTTTACTACCAGATCTGTGGGCATGGCTTGGTGGGCATGGCAGGGGAAGATACTGCAAAATCCCCATTCCCACCCCACTCCAGGGGAAGGATACTGCAAAATCCCCATTCCCTCCCCACTCCAGGGGAAGGATACTGCAAAATCTCTATTCCCACCCCACACCAGGGGAAGGATACTGCAAAATCCCCATTCCCTCCCCACTCCAGGGGAAGGATACTGCAAAATCTCCATTCCCACCCCACTCCAGGGGAAGGATACTGCAAAATCTCCATTCCCACCCCACTCCAGGGGAAGGATACTGCAAAATCTCCATTCCCTCCCCACTCCAGGGGAAGGATACTGCAAAATCCCCATTCCCTCCCCACTCCAGGGGAAGGATACTGCAAAATCTCCATTCCCACCCCACTCCAGGGGAAGGATACTGCAAAATCTCTATTCCCACCCCACTCCAGGGGAAGGATACTGCAAAATCCCCATTCCCTCCCCACTCCAGGGGAAGGATACTGCAAAATCTCCATTTCCTCCCCACTCCAGGGGAAGGATACTGCAAAATCTCCATTCCCTCCCCACTCCAGGGGAAGGATACTGCAAAATCCCCATTTCCTCTCCACTCTGGGGCCAGCCAGAGGTGGTATTTGCCGGTTCTCTGAACTACTCAAACTTTCCGCTACCGGTTCTCCAGAACCTGTCAGAACCTGCTGGATTTCACCCCTGCCTTCTATCCTGCAGCCAGCCTCCGTTTTATTTCCAGCGTCTTTCTCCCAGCTTGGAACCGGACCAGATTTTTCTTCCAACAAGTCTTAACACATCTTCTATAATTCTGTGGCTCGACTAATTACAACGAATGAAATGTGCCAGAAAGGGGTGGAATGTGGCACTTCCCCCCCCCCAATAAGTAATCACAAAACAAGAAGTGATTCAATGCCTCTTTACTGCACCTATTCCGACCACATCTTAAAGGCTGCACCCTGAAATTTGCATTTCCTAGCAGTTAGTGGCGTTTGTCTTTCCAACAATTACGGGGTGCTACCACCATGTACCTTTAACGCGCACATTTATTTACGGATGCAATAAAAATTGGGTACGAACGCATCGTCCCGGGACCTGTGAAATTTAACAGACATCGTTTTTTCCAGAGGCTAGCTGCATAACCTTAAATAACTTCTTAGCATCTCACAGAGTCGGTACTCAAAAGAGCAGTTTCATTGTTTAGAAACGACAACTGGCAGGCCAAAAGAAATGGAGTGCAGGAGCATGCGCGCGCACAGGCAAACAGAGAGAGAGAGAGAGGGAGGGAGGAAGAGAGAGAGAGAGAGATTCTCTGTCTCTTTCCCCTGTCTCTCCCTCCCTCCCTCTATCTCCCTCTCCCTCTCCCTTTCCCTCTCTCTCCCTCTCTTCCTCCTTCTCTCTCTCCCTCTCTCTTGCTCTCTCTCTCTCCCTTTCCCTCTCTCTCCCTCCCTCTCTCTCTCTCGCTCTCCCTTTCCCCCTCTCTCTCCCTCTCCCTTTCCTTCCCTCTTCCTCTCTTCCTCCCTCTGTCTCGCTGTTTCGCTCTCTCGCTCTCCCTCTCGGTCTCCCTTTCCCTTTCCCTCTCCCTTCCTCCCCCTCCCTCCCTCCCTCTCTCTCCCTCCCTCCCTCTTCCTCTCTTTATACAATCAAGGATTGTACCTTTGTTTTTTCCTGCCCAAGTGTAAAACCTTGCTTTTCTCCCCATTAAATTTCATGTTGTTGGAGAGGGCCCATTGTTCAAGTCTGTCAAAATCATTTTGGATCCTGAGTTCGTCTTCTGGGGTGTTGGCTGTTCCTGCCAGTTTAGTGTCACCTGAAAATTGGATGGGTTCCCCTTCTATTCCCTCATTTTCTTCTCATTTTGCTCTGTCAAAATTCGGATCGGGAGCTTGGTCTGCTCTGGTTCTTGGGAGCACCTTCTTTACCCAAAGGCCCCTGTACTGTTGCCTGCCCTGCTGGATGAGTGCTCTTTAAAATGTCCGTTTCCGGGGTCATCATTATGAAAAATACAGTATCCCATCCCATCCAAACAGAAGCGCGTCAGGAAGGGAGAAGGAGCGGATGTAATTCTAGAACGAGAAAGGAGTGAAATTCGTCTCCGATGTGAAATGATTTCTCTTCTCCGATCCCCACAACCATTTTTTATCTCTTGTCACCCTTTAACCGGAATCCAACTGAAGTCATGGAGTCTAAATAAGCTGTGAGTAATTAAAGGACTCACAGCCAAGTATTCTGCTACCATCTGACTACCAGTAAAACAGGCAATACACTTGCCAATTCGGACTAGTCACTTAGAAGCCCTGTTGAAAGTAAAACAAAAGCTTAACAATGACAACAACAACAACAACAACAATTAAAACACATCTGAATACATTCCCCTGGCATCATAACACACACTGATCTTCCAGATGTATGAAGAACCAATGAGTAAGGTTCATTAAGGACTGCTTAAGAATAACAGAGTTGGAAGGGACCTTGGAAGTCTTCTAGTCAACTGCCTAGACTTGTGATGGCTAACCTTTTTGCCATCACGTGCCGGGGGAGTCAGGGGAGATTTGCCCATGCGCGCGCCCACACCCATAATTCTATGCGCCACCCGTCCCCCCCCCACTCCTGGCACGCGATGGCCCGGTAGGCCTGTTTTTCTTTCTCAACTGGCTCCAGATCCTCTCTATGCATCTGGGGAGGGCAAAAACAGCCTTCCCCACTCCTTCGGAGGCCCTCCGGAGGCCTGAAACGGCCCATTTCCCAACTCCCGGTTGGACAGGAAGTGACCTTTTTTGCTGTCCCAAGCCTCCAGAGCCCCTCTAGGAGTCTCGAGCTGAGCTGGCGTGCCCATTGATATGGCTATGTGTGCCAACTGTGGCACGTGTGCCATAGGTTCACCATCACGGCCCTATACCATTCCAGATAAGTCTTGTCCAATACCTTCTTAAAATCCTCCAGTGTTGGAGTATCCACATCCTTGAGTCTAGAGGCAAGTCCTTCTACTGGTTAATTGTTCTCACTGTCAGGAAATTTCTCCTTAGTTCTTGGTTGCTTCTCCCCTTGATGAGTTTCCATCCATTTCTTCTTGTCCTGCATTCAGGTCCTTTGGAGAGCTTGACTCCTTCGTCTGTGATTCTTGACGAACGTATCTTTTCTTTTATGTACACTGAGAGCCTATGCACCAAGACAAATTCCTTGTGTGTCCAATCACACTTGGCCAATAAAAAATTCTATTCTATTCTATTCTATTCTATTCTATTCTATTCTATTCTATTCTATTCTATTCTATTCTATTCTATTCTATTCTATTCTTTGTGGCAGCCCCTGAGATATTGGAAGACTGCTATCATGTCACCCCTAGTCCTTCTTTTCACTAAACTAGACATACCCAATTCCAGGAACTGTCCTTTATATGTTTTAGCCTCCAGTCCACTAATCATTCTTGTTGCTCTTCTCTGCTCTCTTTCCAGAGTCTGGAACATTGAACATCTTTTTGACATCATGGCGACCAAAATTGGAGGCACTATTCCAAGTGTGGCCTTATCAAGGCATTATAAAGCGGTATTAACACTTCAGGTGATCTTGATTGGATCCCTCTGTTAATGTAATTTAGGATTGCATTGGCTTTTTGGGCTGCTCTCCCACACGGCTGGCTCATATTTAAGTGATTGTCCACTAGGACTCCAAGATCCTTCTCCCAGTTGCTGCTATTGAGCTTGTATACAACCAAGGAATTCTTATCGACAAAAGCCCAGAATTTGTTCAGCATCTGCAACAAATTGTTGGGGGGCTTTGGCAAATGGTATTTACTCTCTTTTAATTACCCAGCAAGATTAGTGTTTGTGGTCTGACTAAGTAGGTCAGCAAGGCAGGCCTGAAAATTAATTGCGTTATTGCCTCGCTGTGATTTATGTAGTTTTGAAGACATAATTTTGTATCTGTGTATTAAAGCTTCAGCTTTTCGAAGCGGTTCATTTTTAAAAGATCTATTAGCATCATCAAGGCAGTATTTTTTTTTATTGTGAATAAAACAGACAGTCGGTTAGTCACACTGCTTTGCATTTATCCTCTGCTGCATTGATGGAGATAGCTCTCTGCAGATCTGCAGAATGCGGATTTTCACCCCGAAGGGCCCTTGCTTCACAGATCAACTGATGTGCATTCTGGAAAATAAAGGGACCGGTCTTTCTTTTTTCACATCATGTTGTCCAAGGGTGATGGGAGTTGTAGTCCGATAGATCGGGGCATCAGTGAGTCGAGGTGCATTTGTAGATATATACATCACCTCTTTCACCTATGCATAAAATTTCAGATTTCATTACCTACTTCCAAAACAAGGAGGGGGAGGGCTTTGAAACACTTAACTGTTTTGTTTTGTTTTCCAGATCTGAGGTGAGACTAGAACTCACAAGCGCCTAGTTTCTAGCCTGGAGCCTTAACTACTTGGCCAGTGTTTCAGCCTTGCTGAAGGACTCGGTTTCATGGTCTAGTTTACCCCTGTCATAAAAATATCTCAATAAAAGAAACAGGAGACATCAACACAAATAGTAATTCTTACTTTAAGATTCAGAGGTTTATTTCATGAGCAATTTGGAACATGGACTGTTTCTTTTTTATATTATTATTAATCATATTTCTATGCCACCCACTCTCCAAGGACTCTGGGCGGCTTACACCAAAGACAGTATACTAAATAGCATATTGCCCCCCAACAATCTGGGACCTCATTTTACCCACCTCGGAAGGATGGAAGGCTGAGTCAACCTTGAGCCGGTGAGATTTGATCCGCTGATCTGCTGAACTAGCAGTCAGCTGAAGTAGCTGCAGTACTTCTTGCTGCTTGCTGCAAGGAGGTAAACTGCTGGGAGGCAGAGGCCAAAGGGTGGGGGCCAATGGGTGGGCGGCGCTACATTCGGTGTATAAGACGTACCCAAATTTTCATCCCCATTTAGGGGGGGGGGAAGGTGCGTCTTATATTCCAAAAAATACGGTACCCTGAAAATTCATCCTGGACGCTCTTTAACACCCTCAACAGAGAGATACATTTCACTGTTATTAAATTCTTCGAACAGGACCGCAAATTTCTAAGACAGGTTGCTCCCCAGACTGCTCTGGCACCCGTTTCCACGGTTGGAAATCTAAGCTTGGCTAGCAACCACCAAAAGCACAGGAGGAGCCTTGGTGGCGCAGCTGACTAAGTGATGTTAAAGTAGCACCAGCTGCCTGCAATTACTGCCAGTTCAAATCTCACCAGGCTCAAGGTTGACTCAGCCTTCCATCCTTCCGAGGTAGATAAAATGAGGACCCGGATTGTGGGGGCAATAAACTGACTTTGTATAAAAAAGAACACCGCTTAGGGGGGCCCCCAAAAGCCCTACTAAGCAGGTATATACAAAAGTATGAAGGCTATTGCTTAACGCATTGTAAGCCGCCCTGAGTCTCCGGAGAAGGGCGGCATATAAATTGAACAAACAAACAAACAAATAAATAAATAAATAAATGAGCCTTGGTAGTACAGTGGTCTAAGGCACCCTGTTATTAAGCTGGTTATTAAGACCAGCTGCCTGCAATTTCTGCAGGTTCGAATCTCGCCAGGCTCAAGGTTGACTCAGCCTTCCATCCTTTCTAAGGTAGGTAAATTGAGGACCCAGTTTGTGGGGGCAATAAGCTGACTTTGTATAAATATACAAAAGTATGAAGGCTACTGCTTAACGCATTGTAAGCCGCCCTGAGTCTCCGGAGAAGGGCGGCATATAAATCGAACCAATCAATCAATCAATCAATCAAT